>CM053784.1:558977411-559002411 GCA_028749045.1 Cupressus sempervirens | reverse complement strand
GCACCTCGCGGGTTTTCCCAACCTGCCAACTCGCACACATGTTAGACTCCTTGGTCCATGTTTCAAGATGGGTCGGATGGAAAGCCCGTTGGCTAGTGCCACGAGCGCACAGGTGCCCGAGAGCCCGCCGTAAAGGCGCATGCTTCACTCCTCGACCGCTGCGACGGAAGTATTTGTGCGATCAGAAGGTCGCGCTTGTGCCACCGTGACAGCCCGAGCTGGCACGTCCCCCGAACCGAGCGGCGGACCGGCTCACACCATTTCGCATCTGACCGGGGCACATCGACGGCCTCCATCCGCTTCCCTCCCGGCAATTTCAAGCACTCTTTAACTCTCTTTTCAAAGTCCTTTTCATCTTTCCCTCGCGGTACTTGTTCGCTATCAGTCTCTCACCCATATTTAGCCTTGGACAGAATTTACCACCCAATTAGGGCTGCATTCCCAAACAACCTGACTCGCTGACAGCGCCTCGTGGTGCGACAGGGTCCGGGCCCAACGGGGCTCTCACCTTCTCCGGCGCCCCCTTCCAGGGGACTTGGGCCTGGTCCGTCGCTGAGGACGCTTCTACAGACTATAATTCGACAGGCGCGGCCGTCGATTTTCATGCTGGGCTCTTCCCGGTTCGCTCACCGTTACTAGGGGAATCCTGGTAAGTTTCTTTTCCTCTGCTTATTGATATGCTTAAACTCAGCAGGTACTCACGCCTGACTTGGGGACGCAGTAGAGATGCAGCAATGCCCGCACTGCGGCAGGCCGCTGAGCCCAGAATAAAGTTCCTCGTGAGGAATCGTTTGATCGGCGCAAACCAACGCCGGCCTTTGCGAGCCACCGCTCATCGCGACAGATCGACGGACCTCGTGCTCATTTTAGCTGACCGCGCGCCACTTGCGGACATAGATGGCCATCTCCGCTCCTCGCCGGGGAGGGCAAAATTTTGCAGTGCGACGCCCAAGCAGACGTGCCCTTGGCCGAGGCCTCGGGCGCAACTTGCGTTCAAAGACTTGATGATTCACGGGATTCTGCAATTCACACTAAGTATCGCATTTCGCTACATTCTTCATCATGGCGAGAGCCGAGATATCCATTGCCGAGAGTCATGATTTTGTTTTGTTTTTGCCTTTTGGTGACCCAAGCATGCAAGGCGCTAGCTCGCGCTTCGTTCTTTGGATTTCTAAGGTGCGCGATGCACCCGTGTGTTGTTGGGTGTTGACACATCCCGAACCTCGAGCACCCAATGGGTGCGATGAGGAACACTATGGTGTGTCCCTGCCCCATCCCCTCGCAAAGGTGGGAGGTGACGCATGGGAGATCCGTGTCAGCGGACGGGGCCCCTGCCCCGCAAATCATGCGAGTGCACCCATCCTAAACACAGAACGCTTCAAGTGATGAGTCAACACACCTGGGCAAGGCAACGGGGGGTTGCGGTAGTCTTGACTTTCCGTCGTCAAAATGACGGATCCCTGGCATAGCGCCGTGCACGCGATCAGACTGTGAAATCTCAACAGGGGACGAGGCTCAGACCCCCTCTGAACTGCAACTGAGTAGAGACCTCTCGCTCCAACGTGGACATCGTTCGAAGGCACCGATCCTATAATCCAGATTGCATCCGAGTCTCTTCTTCGCCCCGCAGGGAATCCACGCTTTCGATCATAGGCATTCGATGTGACCCTCGACCTCAATGGCGCTGGACCCAAAGCTTGGCCATCCAACACATCACTGTAGGGCCGAGTGTCCGCACGTCACCAAGATTTTGGGGGCGGGGAGGAGGCCAGCTCCATCCCCTACACGATTCAGGGTCTCGAACCGACAATGATCCTACCGCAGGTTCATCTATGGTAACCTTGTTATCACTTCTCCTTCCTCTAAATGATAAGGTTCAGTGAACTTCTCGCGACATCGCCGACAGGAACCATCGTCGTCGCCGCGATCTGAACACTTCACCGGATCATTCAATCGGTAGGAGTGACAGGCGGTGTGTACAAAGGGCAGGGACGTAGTCAACGTGAGCTGATGACTCACGCTTACTAGGAATTCATCGTTGAAGATCAATAATTGCAATGGTCTATCCCCATGATGATGCAATTTGGCAAGATTTCCCAAACCTTTCGGGCCAGGGAGAGAAACTCATTGGTTGCATCAGTGTAGTGCGCATGCGGCCCAGAACATCTAAGGGCATCACAGACCTGTTATTGCCTCAAACTTCCATGGCCTAGGAGGCCATAGTCCCTCTAAGAAGCTGGCCGCAAAGGGGAACCTCCGCGTAGCTAGTTAGCAGGCTAAGGTCTCGTTCGTTAACGGAATTAACTAGAAACCACCAACTAAGAACGGCCATGCACCACCACCCATAGAATCAAGAAAGAGCTCTTAATCTGTCAATCCTTACTATGTCTAGACTTGGTAAGTTTCCCCGTGTTGAGTCAAATTCAGCCGCAGGCTCCACTCCTGGTGGTGCCCTTCTGTCAATTCCTTTAAGTTTTAGCCTTGCGACCATACTCCCCCCAGAACCCAAACACTCTGATTTCTCAGAAGGTGCTGGCGGAGTCCTTAGAGCAACATCCGCCGATCCCTGGTCGGCATCATTTATGGTTGAGACTAGGACGGTATCTAATCATCTTCGAGCCCCCAACCTCTGACAATGAAATACGAATGCCCCCGACAGTCCCTATTAATCATTACTCCGGTCCCGAAGGCCAACGGAACAGGACCAGACTCTTATCCCATTATTCCATGCTAATGTATTCAGAGCATAGGCTTGCTTTGAGCACTCTAATTTTTTCAAAGTAACGGCGCCGGAACTGCGACCCAACCAATTAAGGCCAGGAACACACCACTGGCAGAAGGGACGTGAGGGCCAGTGCACACCCAGAAGGCGGACCATCACAGTCTGAAATAGTTCATACTTAGACATGCATGGCTTAATCTTTGAGACAAGCATATGACTACTGGCAAGATCGACCAGGTAGCTTCTAACAATGAGGGGACCCCCAAGACCTGCTAGAGCCAAGGGATGCCCACCGCGATGGGAAACTGAAATTTGCATTCGCTCTGTCATGCATCCAAACATAATCCGCCGCACAAGCAAAAAGAATGACGTTCACAGCACATGCAGGACTCGCAACGCTCAAAGATTTCGCACAAGAGGAAAGTGTCCCATCATCGACCGGAGAGGGCTGAACAGGGAGCCTCGATTCACAGGCACCTGGGAAGAACATCTCGTACGGAACCCTTTACCCTCGAACTTGCTGCCGCCACTACTCGGAAAGAAGCCTCGAGTCTGTACGAGATGCACCACGCATGTAGCCACCTCAATTGTAAGGCCACTCAGAGACATCCATTTCCTAGGCATATGCCTCCTACACGCCTGTTGAGGTGCACCTGCACAGACAAAATCCTTCTCGATCACAACAAACATTTTCCCATGACGAAGAGCTGGTTGTCGAAGTGACAATGGAGACCATTATGCTGAAGGGTGAAGGGCCGTGCGAGTCGAAAACATGGCTGGTTATGCGATTAGCGGGGGCATCACTATGCACGCGACCACCTCAATTATAAGGCCGCTCGAGGGCATCATGTATAACAACACCCCCTCCACACATTTATAGGTGATGAGAGCCCCCCCGCATACACGAACATGTCTAACCTCTGGCAAATATCTCCTTTCCTAGCACAGCCTCGCTAACCGTTCCTTGTGACACGTGATCTGCTAGCGCAGGTACAGAAAAGTTCCTACAGCTGAACACTCACACTAGTGTTCTCAGACAAGCTTCAATCTCATGCACATGCACATACCGAAGAACTGGCACCGCGAGGGAACCACCCGTGAGCACCCACATCTCGGCAAAAAGCATTTGTGCGATTTCTTCCCCTAGATAGACACGTTGGGCTTGCACTTGTCGGAGCATTGCAAAGATGAGCGCTCTGGTTCGCAAGAGCCTAAGAAGAACATCTCGTAAGAAACCTGTTCCCCCAAAATGCTCGAATCACAAATGCTCGCAGCAAGTTCGTAATGCAAATATGTACACCGCGCAGGCGACTGAGTAAGGACACTCAGAGACATCCATTTCCCAGGCATATGCCCCCTATACGCTTTTTGGTGCACCCCGTACAAACGGCCATACTTTGACAAGCCCTCCCAGAATTTCGCATCTGAAGAGAGAGATGAAACATCTTGGGCTTTTTGTCCACACAATGCAAACACTGAATGCTCTCTTTAGGGGGGAGCTGAAGAAGAGTATCTCCCACAGAACCCACGAGCTGCAGCCATTCGGATCGCACAGGGCAGGACAGGGCATGGAGAGTTTCCACATCCAAACAAAAATTATCGGTAATACTCTACGCTTCTACTGGCCTGGACCACAAAAGGCTATCACGACAGTGCCATGAACTTCTATAGGATGAGACAGTGAAGAGGCGAGGACGCACCGAGAACGCACTACCGAATAAATTATGTGGCAACCAAACCTTTCGCCTGCCCCCCTCTCAATCCCAAGGCTCTACCGATCGGCAAAAACTTAGGGTGGAGAGTGGACCCTTGATGAAATTAGGGATGTCGAGCAATGCACCTGTGTAACCATCTCTTTCCTTCTTGCCATCCGGGCAGGATAAAAAATGCAATGATAGAACGTGCCAATGAGACGGAGCCCTTGGCTAAAAGATACAACTCCATACACACTCAGCAACAAGCGCATCTTAGAATCGAACACCAAATGTGCAGTGTGTTGCAAGCTGTGCAGACACCTACATATAGGGTATATCCATCAAAACAAAGCAACAAGTACTTCCCACCAGCTCTGCCATTGCGATTACCGAATGGGATAATACTCACCGCCACAGATTAATGACCATCATTACCGTCTCAGAATAGATACAAGCACATCGAGCTTCATCCGATCAGCTGGATGAATTTCACCTTGAAGGGGCCCAATCCAAAAGTTTCGAAGGTCATCTCCTAGAACTCTCAAGAACAAGGCCCATCTTACATGCAAACTCTGCTACTGCGCAAACATAGGTTGCAATTAAAGAGAAATTGCAAGGCCGTCACAATGGCCCGAGGCCAATGCTCCGACTAAGTCAATTTTCTCTTGCAATCACCATGCCACCGTTCACAGAGAGATCTCCCCATTCACTTGTGACGTGATACACAATCCAAGGGCTAGACGCGAGCTCACCCTTGAAAGGCCACTTTCCAAGGCATCCCCCGATGACACATTGGAACGACAACTGCTCTCGAACCATTTCCCAATGTTGTGCCGATCGAGTTGGCACAGAGCCTCTAGATGAGGGCTCTCGTTTTAGATCGAGTTTTAAAATCACCAAGAAGACACGGTGAGGGCTGGCAACCGCTGCCAAACCTTTTTCCGAAATTGCGCCAGCTGAGTGACTAGAAAACATGCTTTACGCGATAGGCATGCAAAAAATTTTGCTAGAGCGCCAAGCACCCACCTCATGGCTAGAGACGAGGGCTCGCCATTAGATCAACTTCAAAATCACTAAACAGACAAGCTATAAAATGGCAACCGCTGCCAAGTCTCTTCCGTAGTTGCATCGATCGAGTGATCAAAGAAGGTGATCTAAGAGAGGGTCCAAGCGTAGGCATTCGTTGGGGGATTCGGGCCGATGGCATAAATTTATGCAATACCCGAGCAACACCGGACGGAGGTGCTAGACAAGGGCTCCCATTTTAGATCGAGTTTTAAAATCACCAAGTAGACGCGGTGAGGGCTCGAAACCGTTGCCAAACCTTTTTCCAAAATTGCGGCAGCTAAGTGACAAGAAAACATGATCTAAAGGAGAGTCCAAGTATAGCACCCTCAAGGATGGGCTTCATGCCCCTCTAATTGATTCAACATTGGCGTCCACCATTTCAAAATCTGACATATCCATCTGCCCTGATAGCGGCGTTGAATCAATGAGGGGCGCACGGGAGAGGCTCGCGGCAACCACCTCTCCCATTATAGCCATGATAGGCACACAAAAAATTTTTTCTAGAGCGCCAAGCACCCACCTCATGTCTAGAGACAAGGGCTCGCCATTAGATCAACTTCGAAATCATAGAACAGATGCAGTGTCAAATGGCAACCGCTGCCAAGTCTCTTCCGTAATTGCGTCGGTCAAGTGATAGAAAAAGGTGATCTAAGAGAGGGTCCAAGCATAGGGAATTCATTGGGGTAATCGTGCCGATGGAAAAAATTTATGCAATACCTGAGCAACACTGGACGGAGGTGCTAGAGGAGGGCTCCCATTTTAGATCGAGTTTTAAAATCACAAAGAAGACACGGTGAGGGCTGGCAATCGCTGCCAAACCTTTTTCTGAAATTGCGCCAGCTGAGTGACAAGAAAACATAATCTAAAGGAGAGTCCAGGAATAGCACCCTCGAAGGTGGGCTTCATGCCCTTCTAATTGATTCAACGTCGGCGTCCACCATTTCAAAATCTGACATATCCATCTGCCCTAACAACGGCGTTGAATCAATGAGCTGGGCACGAGAGAGGCTCGCGGCAACCACCTCTCCAATTGTAACTATGATAGGCTCACAAAAATTTTTGCTAGAGCGCCAAGTACCCACCTCATGGCTATAGAAAAGGGCTCGCCATTAGATCAACTTCGAAATCGCAGAACGGATGCGGTGTAGAATGGCCACCGCTGCCAAGTCTCTTCCGTAATTGCGTCGGTCGAGTGATCGAAGAAGGTGATCTAAGAGAGGGTCCAAGCATGTAGGCATTTTTTGGGGGATTCGCGCCGATGGCATAAATTTGTGCAATACCCGAGCAACACCGGACGGAGGTGCAAGACGAGGGCTCCCATTTTAGATCGAGTTTTAAAATCACCAAGTAGACGCAGTGAGGGGCTGGCAATCGCTGCCAAACCTTTTTCCAAAATTTTGCCAACTGAGTGACAAGAATACATGATCTAAAGGAGAGTCCAGGAATAGCACCCTCAAGGGTGGGCTTCATGCCCCTCTAATTGATTCAACGTCGGCGTCCACCATTTCAAAATCTTACATTTCCATCCGCCTTGACAGCGGCGTTGAATCAATCAGGGGGGCATGGGAGAGGCTCGCGGCAACCACCTCTCCCATTGTAGCCACGATAGGCACGCAAAAAATTTTGCTAGAGCGCCAAGCACCCACCTCATGGCTAGAGACAAGGGCTTGCCATTAGATCAACTTCGAAATCGCTGAACAGATGCGTTGTAGAATGGTAACCGCTGCCAAGTCTCTTCCGTAGTTGTGTCGGTCGAGTGATCGAAGAAGGTGATATAGGAGAGGGTCCAAGCATAGGCATTCATTGGGGGATTCACGCCGATGGCATAAATTTATGCAATACCCGAGCAACACTAGACGAAGGTGCTAGACGAGGGCTCCCATTTTAGATCAAGTTTTAAAATCACCGAGTAGATGCGGTGAGGGCTGGAAACCGCTGCCAAACCTTTTTCTGAAATTGCGCCACCTGAGTGACAAGAAAACATGATCTAAAGGAGAGTCTAGGAATAGCACCCTCAAGGGTGCACTTCATGCCCCTCTAATTGATTCAACGTCGGCGTCCACCTTTTCAAAATCTGACATATCCATCCGCCCTGACAGCAGCATTGAATCAATGAGGGGGGCACGGGAGAGGCTCGCGGCAACCACCTCTCCCATTGTAGCCGCGATAGGCATGCAAAAAATTTTGCTAGAGTGCCAAGCACCCACCTCATGGCTAGAGACAAGGGCTCGCCATTAGATCAACTTCGAAATCACTGAATAGATGTGCTGTAGAATGGCAACCACTGCCAAGTCTCTTCCGTAGTTGCGTCGGTCGAGTGATCGAAGAAGGTGATCTAAGAGAGGGTCCAAGTGTAGGCATTCATTGGGGGATTCGCACCGATGGCATAATTTTATGCAATACCCGAGCAACACCGGATGGAGGTGCTAGACGAGGGCTCCTATTTTAGATCAAGTTTTAAAATCACCGAGTAGACGTGGTGAGGGATGCCAACCACTGCCAAACCTTTTTCTAAAATTGCGCCAGCTGAGTGAGAAGAAAACATGATCTAAAGGAGAGTCGAGGAATATCACATCCGGGGTGGGCTTCATGCCCCTCTAATTGATTCAACGTCGGCGTCCACCATTTCAAAATCTGACATATCCATCTGCCTTGACACCGGCATTGAATCAATGAGGGGGGCATGGGAGAGGCTCACAGCAACCACCTCTCCTATATAAGCTATTAGTGTGAGGCTCGCTCTACATTAGAAATTAGCGAACACACCGACATTCGCCTTAAAAATCCAAATCCTTTAAAATTCCTACCAAACAGCCATTCACGACCCAATTTTTTATGAGGTCGGCAGAGGAGCAAAAGATTGTCATCGGTTAGGAGATGTGAGTTCATGGAGCCGAGGGACTAAAATGGTCATCGAGCTCATCCGATCAACTGGATGAATTTCACCTTGAAGGGGCCCAATCCAAAAGTTTCGGAGGTCATCTACAGGAACTCTCGAGAACAAGGCCCATCTTACATGCAAACTCTGCTACTGCGCAAACATAGGTTGCAATTAAAGAGAAATTGCGAGGCCGTCACAATGGCCCGAGGCCAATGGCTCCGACTAAGTCAATTTTCTCTTGCAATCACCATGCTGTCATTCACAAAGAGATCTCCCCATTCACTTGTGACGTGACACACAATCCAAGGTCTAGACGCGAGCTCACCCTTGAAAGAAAGACCACTTTCCAAGACATCCCCCGATGACACATTGGAATGTCAACTGCTGTCGAACCATTCCCAATGTTGTGCCGATCGAGTTGGCACAGAGGTGACCTTAGGGAGCTCCCGCGTAGAAATCAGGATGTGCTTTCGTGCCCATCTCTCACAGAAACCAATATTAGCTGTGGAAAAATTTGGAATCCAAGGGCTCGCATCCATCAATATCGTCGGCACTGGGTCTATATATTCAAAGGCCACAGAGAGGTTCCGATAAGAGAAGCTCCCCTGCTCGCTCGCACAAACATCCCAAATTCTAGACACAAGCTCCCGCCCTTAGCATCACTCTCCAGATCACCGCAATGACACATTGGAACGACAATCGATGTCGAACAACTCCTGAAATTGTGGCAATGGAGTGAGAAAGAAGAGCAACTTTGGGGAGCTGCGCATAGCAAACGGGCTGTACTGCTGCTTCATTCTGCTCTTATATAGATCCGAAATCGTTGATTTCATTTGGAATTCGAGGCTGCATTCATCCTTGCTCAAACAAGCAATGGCTCTTCTAATCGAATGGCCACAGGGAGCTTCCGGTAACAAAGGCTCCCTTGTCACTCATGATGCGCAGGCCAACTGCTAGACGACAGGTCACCCTTCAGATCGCTGCCCAGGCAACCACCACAACGGCACCATTGGAATGACAACCGCTACCGAACCATTCTAAAAATTTTGTGCCAAAGAAGTTGTTGCATAGAGAATGACTATGGGGAGAGAGCCCTCGCATAGCAAAATCGGGATGGCTTCACGACCCTCCCAATAGAAACGATGTTGGTGCCAATATTTCAAAAATCCGAATAACGTGTCTTTCGCGAACACCAGCACTGATTTCTATTGGGGAGGGTCGCCGAGAACTTTTGTTATCAAAGCTCCCATTGTAGCCGTGATAGGCACACAAAAAATTGCTAGAGCCCCAAGCACCCACCTCATGGCTAGAAAAGGGCTCGCCATTAGTAGATCAACTTCGAAATCACTGAACAGACGCGCTATGGAATGGCAACCGCTGCCAAGCTTTTTCTGTAATTGCGTCAATCGAGTGGTCGAAGAAGGTGATCTAAGAGAGAGTCCAAGGCTAGGGATTCGTTGGGGGATTCGCGCCGATAGCAAAAAATTTTGCAATACCCGAGCAACACCGGACGGAGGTGCTAGACGAGGGCTCCCATTTTAGATCGAGTTTTAAAATCACCAAGTAGATGCAGTGAGGGCTGGCAACCGCTGCCAAACCTTTTTTCGAAATTGTGCCAGCTAAGCGTCGTCATTGGAATGACAACCACTAGGTCTATATTCAAAAGCCACAAAGAGGTTCCGATAAGAGAAGCTCCCCTGCTCACTTCCACAAACATCCCCAAATGCTAGACGCAAGCTCCCGCCCTTAGCATCTCTCTCTAGATCACCGCAATGACACATTGGAATGACAACTGCTGTCAAACAAATCTCGAATTTGTGCTGATGGAGTGAGAAAAAAGAGCCAAATCGGGTCGACGAAAATGGCTAAGCCAGATCGGGTCGGCCAGCATGGCTCGGCCACCATTTTTAATCGAGAGCTTTCGATATTAAAGCTCCCATGTAGCCACGACAAGTACACCATGACATATTTCTAGAGCGCCGAGCACCCATAGCAAATTGCCATTATACCAAGCAACGTCGGAGTGCTAGACAAGGGCTCACATATAGATCAAGTTTTAAAATCACCAAAAACACACGCCATGGATCGGCAATCGCTGCCTCACCTTTTCCAAAATTGAGTCATCAGAAAACATGATCTAAAGGAGAGCCGAGGAAAAGCACTGAGATCGCTTCATGCCCCTTTCATTGATTCAACATCAGCATACACCATTTGAAAACCCAACAATCTGATCTGCCTAGACACCAATGTTGAATCAATGAAAGGGGCATGGGAGAGGCTCATGGCAACAACCTCTCCTATATAAGCTATTAGTGCGAGGCTCGCTCTGCATTAGAAATCTGCGATAGCACAGACAACTCCCTTAAAAATCCAATTCAATGAAAAATGTGACCAAACAACCATCCACAACACCGTTTTTGGAGCTCGGCCAGATCGGGTCGGCCAGAATGGCTCGCCCAGATCGGGTCAGCCAGCATGGCTTGCCCAAATCGGCTCAGCCAGCTTGGCTTGGCCAGCATGGCTTGCCCAGATCGGGTCGGCCAGATCGGGTCGGCCAACATGGTGACTTGGTGACTCGGTGAGAGTACTTGGAACCGTCAAGAACAAAGGTCAATCTTACATGCAAACTCTACTACTGTGCAAACATAGGTTGCAGTTATAGAGAAATTGCAAGGCCGTCACAATGGCCCGAGGCCAATGCTCTGACTACTAAGTCAATTTTCTCTTGCAATCGCCATGCCACCGTTCACAAAGAGATCTCCCCATTCACTTGTGACGACGCACAATCCAAGTGCTAGACACGAGCTCGCCCTTGAAAGAAAGACCACTTTCCAAGATATCCCCCATTCACTTGTGACATGACGCACAACCCAAGTGGTAGACGCAAGCTCGCCCTTGAAAGAAAGACCACTTTCCAAGACATCCCCCGATGACACATTGGAACGATAATCGCTGTCGAACCATTCCCAATGTTGTGCCGATCGAGTTGGCATAGAGGCAACCTTAGGGAGCTCCCGCGTAGCAATCGGGATTTTCTTTCATACCCATCTCTCACAAAAACCAATCTTAGCTGTGAACAAATTTTGCCGCAATGGCACCATTGGAACGACAACCACTGTTGAACAACTCCCAAATTTGTGCCCCGATGGATTGAGAAAGAATAGCAACTTTGGGGAGCCGCGCATCGCAAACGGGCTGCTTCTTCATTTCGCTCTTATATATAGATCCAATGTCGTTGATTTCGTTTGGAATCCGAGGCTGCATTCGTCCTTGCTCACACAAGCAATGGCTCTTCTCATCAAATGGCCACGGGGAGCTTCCGATCACAAAGGCTCCCTTGTCACTCGTGACGCGCAGCCCAACTGCTTTCCGAAATTGTGCCAGCTGAGTGACAAGAAAACATGATCTAAAGGAGAGTCCAGGAATAGCACCTCGAGGGTGGGCTTCATGCCCCTCCAATTGATTCAATGTCGGCATCCACTATTTCAAAATCCGACATTTCCATCCGCCTTGACACCGCCGTTGAATCAATGAGAGGGGCACGGGAGAGGTTCGCGGCAACAACCTCTCCTATATAAGCTATTAGTGTGAGGCTCGCTCTGCATTAGAAATTAGCGAACACGCCGTCATCCGCCATAAAAATCCAAATCATTGAAAATTCTGACCAAATAGCCATCCACGACCCAATTTATTATGAGGTCGTCTAAGGAGCAAAAGATTGTCATCAGTTAGGAGATGTGAATTCATGGAGCCAAGGGACTGAAATGGTCATCAAGCTCATCCGATCAACTAGATGAATTTCACCTTGAAGGGGCCCAATCCAAAAGTTTCGGAGGTCATCTCTTGGAACTCTCAAGAACAAGGACCATCTTACTTGCAAACTCTGCTACTGCGCAAACATAGGTTGCAATTAAAGAGAAATTGCCAGGCCATCACAGTGGCCCGAGGCCAATGCTCTGACTAAGTCAATTTTCTCTTGCAGTCACCATGCCGCCGTTCATAGAGAGATCTCCCCATTCACTTGCGACGCGATGCACAATCCAAGTGATAGACGTGAGCTCGCCCTTGAAAGGCCAGGCCACTTTCCAAGACATCCCCCGATGACACATTGGAACGACAACCGCTGTCGAACCATTCCCAATGTTGTGCCGATCGAGTTGGCACAGAGGTGACCTTAGGGAGGTCCCACATAGCAATCGAGATGTGCTTTCTTACCCATCTCTCACAAAAACCAATCTTAGCTGTGAACAAATTTAGAATCCGAGGCTCGTATCCATCGATATCATCGGCACTGGGTCTATATATTCAAAGGCCACGGAGAGGTTCCGATAAGAGAAGCTCCCCTACTCACTTGCACAAACATCCCAAATGCTAGACACAAGCTCCTTCCCTTATCATCGCTCTCCAGATCACCGCAATGACACATTGGAATGAAAACCACTGTCGAACAACTCCCGAATTTGTGCCAATGGAGTGAGAAAGACAAGCAACTTTGGGGAGCCGCGCATGGCAAACGGGCTGCTGCTTCATTCCGCTCTTATATATAGATCCGATGTTGTTGATTTCATTTAGAATCCAAGGCTGCATTCGTCCTTGCTCACACAAGAAATGGCTCTTCTCATCGAATGGTCATGGGGAGCTTCTGATTACAAAGGCTCCCTTGTCACCCATGATGCACAGCCCAACTGCTAGATGATGGCTCGCCCTTCAGATCGCTGCCCAGGCAACCACCACAATGGCACCATTGGAACGACAACCGCTGCCGAACCATTTCGAAATTTTTTTGCCAAAGAAGTTTTTGCAAAGAGAACGACTCTGGGGAGAGAGCCCTCACATAGCAAAATCGGGATTGCTTCACGGCAGCTGGATGGGATTTGAATTCATGGAGCCAAGGGAGTGAAATGGTCATCGAGCTCATCCGATCAACTGGATGAATTTCACCTTGAAGGGGCCCAATCCAAAAGTTCTGGAGGTCATCTCCTGGAACTGTCAAGAACAAAGGCCAATATTACATGCAAACTCTGCTACTGTGCAAACATAGGTTGCAATTATAGAGAAATTGCAAGGCCGTCACAATGGCCCGAGGCCAATGCTCTGACTACTAAGTCAATTTTCTCTTGCAATCACCATGCCGCCGTTCATAGAGAGATCTCCCCATTCACTTCTGACGATGCACAATCCAAGTGCTAGACGCGATCTTGCCCTTGAAAGGCCGCGTTCCAAGACATCCCGATGACACATTGGAACGACAACCACTGTCAAACCATTCCCAATGTTGTGCCGATCGAGTTGGCACAGAGGCGATCTTAGGGAGCTCCCACGAATCGATCGGGAAGTGCTTTCGTACCCATCTCTCACAAAAACCAATGTTAGCTGAACAATTTTAGAATCCAAGGCTCATATCCATTGATATCGTTGGCACTAGGTCTATATTCAAAGGCCACGGAGAGGTTCCGATAAGAGAAGATCCCCTGCTCTCTTGCACAAACATCCCCAAATGCTAGACGCAAGCTCCCGCCCTTAGCATCGCTCTCCAGATCACCGCAATGACACATTGGAATGACAACCGCTGTCGAACAAATCCCAAATTTGTGCCGATGGAGTGAGAAAGAAGAGCCAGATCAGGTCGACAAAAATGGGTAAGCCAGATCAGGTCGGCCAGCATGGCTCGGCCACCATTTTTCGTCGAGAGCTTTTGATATTAAAGCTCCCATGTAGCCACGAGAAGTACGCCATGGATCGGCAACCGCTGCCTCACCTTTCCCAAAATTGAGTCATCGGAAAACATGATCTAAAGGAGAGCCGAGGAAAAGCACTGAGATTGCTTCATGCCCCTTTCATTCATTCAACATCAGCATACACCGTTTGAAAACCCAACAATCCGATCTGCCTAGACACCAATGTTGAATCAATGAAAGGGGCATGGGAGAGGCTCATGGCAACAACCTCTCCTATATAAGCTATTAGTGCGAGGCTCGCTCTGCATTAGAAATCTGCGATAGCGCGAACAAAAACCTTAAAAATCCAATTCAATGAAAAATGTGACCAAACAGCCATCCACGACACCATTTTTGGAGCTCGCCCAGATCGGCTCGGCCAGAATGGCTCACCCAGATCGGCACGGCCAGCATGGCTTAGCCAGATCGGCTCGGCCAGCATGGTGACTTGCTGACTCGGTGAGAGTACTTTGAACTGTCAAGAACAGAGGCCAATCTAACATGCAAACTCTACTACTGTGCAAACATAGGTTGTAATTATAGAGAAATTGCAAGGCCGTCACAATGGCCCGAGGCCAATGCTCTGACTACTAAGTCAATTTTCTCTTGCAATCACCATGCCGCCATTCATAGAGAGATCTCCCCATTCACTTGTGATGACGCACAATCCAAGTGCTAGATGCGAGCTCGCCCTTGAAAGGCTGCATTCCAAGACATCTTGATGACACATTGGAATGAAAACCGCTGTCGAACCATTCCCAATGTTGTGCCGATCGAGTTGGCATAGAGGCGATCTTAGGGAACTCCCGCGTATCGATCAGGAAGTGCTTTCATACCCATCTCTCACAAAAACAAATGTTAGCTAAACAATTTTATAATCCAAGGCTCGTATCCATCGATATCGTCGGCACTGGGTCTATATTCAAAGGCCACAGAGAGGTTCCGATAAGAGAAGCTCCCCTGCTCGCTTGCACAAACATCCCCAAATGCTAGACGCAAGCTCTCGCACTTAGCATTGCTCTCCAGATCACTGCAATGACACATTGGAATGACAACCGCTGTCAAACAACTCCCAAATTTGTGCCGATGGAGTGAGAAACGAGAGCCAGATCGGGTCGACAAAAATGGCTAAGCCAGATCGGGTCGGCTAGCATGGCTCGGCCACCATCAGCATACACCATTTGAAAACCCAACAATCCGATCCGCCTAGACACTAATGTTGAATCAATGAAAGGGGCATGGGAGAGGCTCACGGCAACAACCTCTCCTAAATAAGCTATTAGTGTGAGGCTCGCTCTGCATTAGAAATCTGTGATAGCACGGACAACTCCCTTAAAAATCCAATTCAATGAAAAATGTGACCAAATAGCCATCCACAACACCGTTTTTGGAACTCGCCCAGATCGGCTCGGCCAGAATGGCTCACCCAGATCGACTTGACCAGCGTGGCTCGGCCAGATCGGCTCGGCCAGCATGGTGACTTGCTGACTTGGTGAGAGTACTTCGAAGTGTCAAGAATAAAGGCCAATCTAACGTGCAAACTCTGCTACTGCGCAAACATAGGTTGCAATTATAGAGAAATTGCAAGGCCATCACAATGGCCCGAGGCCAATGCTCTGACTACTAAGTCAATTTTCTCTTGCAATCGCCATGCCGCCGTTCACAGAGAGATCTCCCCAATCACTTGTGACGACGTACAATCCAAGTACTAGATGCGAGCTTGCCCTTGAAAGGCCGCGTTCCAAGACATCTCGATGACACATTGGAACGATAACCGCTGTCGAACCATTCCCAATGTTGTGCCGATCAAGTTGGCACACAGGCGATCTTAGGGAACTCCCGCGTATCGATCGGGAAGTGCTTTCATAACCATCTCTCACAAAAATCGATGTTAGCTAAACAATTTTTGAATCCAAGGCTCGTATCCATCGATATCGTCAGCACTGGGTCTATATTCAAAGGCCACGGAGAGGTTCTGATAAGAGAAGCTCCCCTGCTCGCTTCCACAAACATCCCAAAATGCTAGACGCAAGCTCCCGCCCTTAGCATCACTCTCCAGATCACCGCAATGACACATTGGAATGACAACCGCTGTCGAACAAGTCTCGAATTTGTGCCGATGGAGTGAGAAAGAAGAGCCAGATCGGGTCAACGAAAATGGCTAAGCCAGATCAGGTCGGCCAGCATGGCTCGGCCACCATTTTTCACCGAGAGCTTTCGATATTAAAGCTCCCATGTAGCCGTCACAAGTACACCATGACAAATTGCTAGAGCGCCGAGCACCCATAGCAAATTGCCATTATACCAAGCAACGCCGGAGTGCTAGACAAGGGCTCACGTTTAGATCAAGTTTTAAAATCACCAAAAACACACACCATGGATAAGCAACCGCTGCCTCACCTTTTCCAAAATTGAGTCATCGGAAAACATGATCTAAAGGAGAGCCGAGGAAAAGAACTGAGATCGCTTCATGCCCCTTTCATTGATTCAACATCAGCATACACCGTTTGAAAACCCAACAATCTGATCTGCCTAGACACCAATGTTGAATCAATGAAAGGGGCATGGGAGAGGCTCGCGGCAACAACCTCTCCTATATAAGCTATTAGTGTGAGGCTCACTCTGCATTAGAAATCTGCGATAGCACGGACAACTCCCTTAAAAATCCAATTCAATGAAAAATGTGACCAAACAGCCATCCACGACACCGTTTTTGGAGCTCGGCCAGATCGGGTCAGCCAAAATGGCTCGCCCAGATCAGGTCGGCCAGCATGGCTCACCCAAATCGGCTCGGCCAGCTTGGCTCGGCCAGCATGGCTCACCCAGATCGGCTCAGCTAGATCAGATCGGCCAGCATGGTGACTTGGTGACTCGGTGAGAGTACTTGGAACCGTCAAGAACAAAGGCCAATCTTACATGCAAACTCTGCCACTGCGCAAACATAGGTTGCAATTATAGAGAAATTGCAAGGCCGTCACAATGGCCTGAGGCCAATGCTCCGACTACTAAGTCAATTTTCTCTTGCAATAACCATGCTACCGTTCACAAAGAGATCTCCCCATTCACTTGTGACGACGCACAATCCAAGTGCTAGACGCAAGCTCGCCCTTGAAAGGCTGCATTCCAAGACATCCTGATGACACATTGGAACGACAACTGCTGTCGAACCATTCCCAATGTTGTGCCGATTGAGTTGGCTTAGAGGCGACCAAATAGCCATCCACGACACCATTTTTGGAGCTCAGCCAGATCGGCTCGGCCATAACGGCTCGCCCAGATCAGCTCGGCCAGCATGGCTCGGCTAGAACGGCTCGGCCAGAACGGCTCACCTAGATCGGCTCGGCCAGCATGGCTTGGCCAGATTGGCTCAGCCAAAATGGCTCGCCCAGATCAGCTTGGCCAACATGGCCCGGCCAGAATGGCTCGGCCAGCATGGCTCGGCCAGAATGGGTCACCTAGATCGGCTTGGCCAGAATGGCTCGCCCAGATTGGCTCAGCCAGCATGGCTTGCCCTAAACGGCTCGGCCAGATCGGGTCGGCCAGAATGGCTCACCCAGATCGGCTCGGCCAGCATGGCTCGGCCAGAATAGCTCGGCCAGATCGGGACGGTGACTTGATGAACAGACTTAGAGATTCAACTTGGTGGGCCGACCTGGCGGGGTGACTTCATGAACGCACTTGAAGGGTTGACTTGGTGGGGTGACTCTATGAACGAACCTAAAGAGTTGACTTGGTGAGAGTACTTGGCGAGGTGACTCGATGAAAGGACTTAAAGAGTCGACTTGGTGAGAGTACTTGGTGGGGCGACTTGATGAATGCACTTGAAGAATCGACTTGGTTAGAGTACTTGGTGGGGCAACTTTATTTACGAACTCAAAGAGTCAACTTGGTGAGAGTACCTGGTGGCTCGACTTGATGAGCAGACTTAAAGAGTCGACTTGGTGAGAGTACTTGGCGGGGTGAACTAATGAACGAACATAAAGAGTCAGCTTGGTGGGAGTACTTGGTGGGCCGACCTGGTGGGGTGACTTTATGGACGGACTTAAAGAGTCGACTTGGTTAGATTACTTGTTCTGGTGACTTGATGAACGGACTTGAAAAGTTGACTTGGTGGGGTGACTTGATGAAAGGACTTAAAGGGTCGACTTGGTGAGAGTACTCGGTGGGGCGACTTGATGAACGGACTTAAAGGGTCAACTTGGCGGGGTGACTTGATGAACGGACCTAAAGAGTTGACTTGGTGAGAGTACTTGGTTGGGTGAACTGATGAACGGACTTAAAGAGTCGACTTGGTGGGCTAACTTGATGAACGGACTTATAGAGTCGACTTGGTGAGAGTAGTTGTTCTGGTGACTTGATGAACGAACTTAAAGAGTCAGCTTGGCGGGGTGACTTGATGAAAGGACTTAAAGAGTCGACTTGGTCGGGTAACTCGATGAACGAAATTAGAGGGTCGACTTTGCAGGGTGACTTGATGAACAGACCTAAAGAATTGACTTGGTGAGAGTACTCGGTGGGGTGACCTGATGAACAGACTTAGAGAGTCGACTTGGTGAGAGTCCTTGGTGGGCCGACCTGGTTGGGTGACTTCGTGAACTGACTTAAAGAGTCAACTTGGTGGGAGTAGTTGGTGGGGTGACTTGATGAACGGACTTCAAGGGTCGACTTGGCGAGGTGACTTGATGAACGGTCCTAAAGAGTTGACTTGCTAGAGTACTTGGTGTGGTGACTTGATGAAAAGACTTAAAGAGTCGAATTGGTGAGAGTACTTGGTGGGGTGACTTGATGAACGCACTTGAAGGGTCAACTTGGTGGGGTGACTTTATGAAAAGACCTAAAGAGTTGACGTGGTGAGAGTGCTTGGTGGGGTGACTTGATGAACATAGTTAAAGAGTCGACTTGGTGAGAGTAGTTTGTCGGGTGACTTGATGAACGCACTTGAAGAATCGACTTGGTTAGAGTACTTGGTGGGGTGACTTGATGAACGGACTTAAAGATTTGACTTGGTGGGCTGACTTGATGAATGGACTTATAGAGTTGACTTGGTGAGAGTAGTTGTTCTGGTGACTTGATGAACGGACTTAAAGAGTCGGCTTGGCGGGGTGACTTGATGAAAGGACTTAAAGAGTCGACTTGGTCGGGTGACTCGATGAACGAACTTAGAGGGTCGACTTTGTGGGGTGACTTGATGAACGGACCTAAAGAGTTGACTTGGTGAGAGTACTCGGTGGGGTGACCTGATGAACAGACTTAGAGAGTCGACTTGGTGAGAGTCCTTGGTGGGCCGACCTGGTTGGGTGACTTCGTGAACTGACTTAAAGAGTCGACTTGGTGGGAGTAGTTGGTGGGGTGACTTGATGAACGGACTTCAAGGGTCGACTTGGCGAGGTGACTTGATGAACGGTCCTAAAGAGTTGACTTGGTGAGAGTACTTGGTGTGGTGACTTGATGAAAAGACTTAAAGAGTCGAATTGGTGAGAGTACTTGGTGGGGTGACTTGATGAACGCACTTGAAGGGTCGACTTGGTGGGGTGACTTTATGAACGGACCTAGAGAGTTGACATGGTGAGAGTGCTTGGTGGGGTGACTTGATCAACATAGTTAAAGAGTTAACTTGGTGAGAGTAGTTGGCCGGGTGACTTGATGAACGCACTTGAAGAATCAACTTGGTTAGAGTACTTGGTGGGGTGACTTGATGAACGGACTTAAAGATTCGACTTGGTGGGCCGACCTGGCGGGGTGACTTGATGAACGGACTTAGAGAGTCGACTTGGTGAGAGTACTTGGTGACTTGGTGGGCCGACCTGGCCGGGTGACTTGATGAACAAATTTAAAGAGTCGACTTGGTGAGAGTACTCGGTGGGCTGACTTGGTCACGTGACTTGATGAACGGACTTAAAGAGTTGACTTGGTGGGCTGACTTGGCTGGGTGACTTGATGAATGAACTTAAAGAGTCAACTTGGTGGGTCAAACTTGCGGGGTGACTTGGTGAGAGTACTTGGTGGGCTGACCTGGCAGGGTGACTTGATGAATGAACTTAGAGAGTCGACTTTGTGAGAGTACTTGGTGGGTCGAACTGGCGGGGTGACTTGATGAACGAACTTAAAGAGTCGACCTGGTGAGAGAACTTGGTGGGCCGAGCTGGCGGGGTGAATTGATGAACGAACCTAAAGAGTCAACTTTGTGAGAGTACTTGGTGGGCCGACCTGGCGGGGTGAGTTGATGACCGAACTTAAAGGTTCGACTTGGTGAGAGTACTTGGTGGGCTGACCTGGTAGGGCGACTTGTAGAACAAACTTAAAGAGTCGACTTGGTGAGAGTACTCGGTGGGGTGCCCTGATGAACAAACCTAAAGAGTCGACCTGGTGAGAGTACTTGGTGGGCCGACCTGGTGGGGTGACTTGGTGAGCAAACTTAAAGAGTCGACTTGGTGAGAGTAGTTGGTGGGCTGACCTGGCGGGGTGACTTGATGAACGAACTTAAAGAGTCGACCTGGTGGGCCGACTTGGTAGAGTGACTTCATGAACGAACTTAAAGAGTCCACTTGGTGGGCCGACCTGGCGGGGTGACTTGATGAACAAACTTTAAGAGTCGACTTGGTGAGAGTAATTTGTGGGCTGACCTGGCGGGGTGACTTGATGAATGAACTTAAAGAGTCGACTTGGTGGGGTGACTTGATGAATGCACTTGAAGGGTCGACTTGGTGAGGTGACTCTATGAACGGACCTAAAGAGTTGATTTGGTGAGAGTACTTGGTGGGGTGACTCGATGAAAGGACTTAAAGAGTCGACTTGGTGAGAGTACTTGGTGGCTTGACTTTATGAGCAGACTTAAAGAGTCCACTTGGTGAGAGTACGCCTAACAGGGCAATGTGGTGAGTGGGCCTAATGGGGCGAGTTGGTGGGGCGGCTTGGTGAGTGGTATTAGAGAGCCAACGTGGTGAGGCGACTCGGCGAGTTGGTTCATTGAGATGACATGGTAAGCTAACTTGGCGAGTCAACCTGGCAAGTGAACTTAAAGAGTCGACTTGGCAACGTACTCGAGTCGATTTGGTGAGGCGACCTGGCGAGCGGGCTCAAAGAGTCAACATGGTGAGGCGACTCATGGTGAGGAGCTATCCTTGAGGTGACTTGGTGGGCCTACTTGATTAGTTGACTTGGTGAGCCGACCTGATGAGCTGACACGGTGAGCAGGCTTAAAGAGGCGATGACTTGGTGGGGTAACTCGGCAAGCCAACTTATCGAGGCGAGATGGTGAGTCAACTTGGTGATCTGACTTGGTGAGCACACTTAAAGAGTCAACTTCGTGAGGTGACTCGGCGAGTTAGCCCGCTGATGCGACTTGGGCGGGCCGACCTGGTGAATGAACTTAAAGAGGCGACTTGGGCAGGCTGACCTAGTGAGCGAACTTAAAGAGTTGACTTGGCAAGGTACTTGAACAACCGACTTGGTGAGCTGACATGGTGAGTGGGCTTAGAGAAGCAACTCGGCGGGGCAACTTGATGAACGGACTTGAAGGGTCGACTTGGCGGGGTGACTTGATGAACGGACCTAAAGAGTTGACTTGGTGAGAGTACTTGGCGGGGTGAACTGATGAACGGACTTAAAGAGTCGACTTGGTGGGAGTACTTGGTGGGCCGACTTGATGAACGGACTTATAGAGTCGACTTGGTGAGAGTGGTTGTTCTGGTGACTTGATGAACGAACTTAAAGAGTCGGCTTGGCGGGGTGACTTGATGAAAGGACTTAAAGAGTCGACTTGGTCTGGTGACTCGATGAACGAACTTAGAGGGTCGACTTTGCAGGGTGACTTGATGGATGGACCTAAAGAGTTGACTTGGTGAGAGTACTCGGTGGGGTGACCTGATGAGTAGACTTAGAGAGTTGACTTGGTGAGAGTCCTTGGTGGGCTGACCTGGTTGGGTGACTTCGTGAACTGACTTAAAGAGTCGACTTGGTGGGAGTACTTCGTGGGGTGACTTGATGAACGAACTTCAAGGGTCCACTTTGCGAGGTGACTTGATGAATGGTCCTAAAGAGTTGACTTGGTGAGAGTACTTGGTGTGGTAAATTGATGAAAAGACTTAAAGAGTCAAATTGGTGAGAGTACTTGGTGGGGTGACTTGATGAACGCACTTGAAGGGTCGACTTGGTGGGGTGACTTTATGAATGGACCTAAAGAGTTAACGTGATGAGAGTGCTTGGTGGGGTGACTTGATGAACATAGTTAAAGAGTCGACTTGGTGAGAGTAGTTGGCTGGGTGACTTGATGAACGCACTTGAAGAATCAACTTGGTTAGAGTACTTGGTGGGGTGACTTGATGAACGGACTTAAAGATTCGACTTGGTGGGCCGACCTGGCGGGGTGACTTGATGAACAGACTTAGAGAGTCAACTTGGTGAGAGTACTTGGTGACTTGGTGGGCCGACCTGGCCGGGTGACTTGATGAACAAACTTAAAGAGTCCACTTGGTGAGAGTACTCGGTGGGCTGACCTGGTCACGTGACTTGATGAACGAACTTAAAGAGTCGACCTGGTGAGAGAACTTGGTGGGTCGAGCTGGTGGGGTGAATTGATTAACGAACCTAAAGAGTCGACTTTGTGAGAGTACTTGGTGGGCCGACCTGGCAGGGTGAGTTGATGACCGAACTTAAAGGGTCAACTTGGTGAGAGTACTTGGTGGGCCGACCTGGCGGGGCGACTTGATGAACGAACTTAAAGAGTCGAATTGGTGAGAGTACTCGGTGGGGTGCCCTGATGAAAAAACCTAAAGAGTCGACCTGGTGAGAGTTCTTGGTGGGCCGACCTGGTGGGGTGACTTGGTGAGCAAACTTAAAGAGTCGACTTGGTGAGAGTAGTTGGTGGGCTGACCTGGCAGGGTGACTTGATGAACGAACTGAAAGATTCAAATAGGTGGGCCGACTTGGCAGAGTGACTTCATGAACGAACTTAAAGAGTCCACTTGGTGGGCCGACCTGGCGGGGTGACTTGATGAACGAACTTAAAGAGTCGAATTGGTGAGAGTAATTTGTGGGCTGACCTGGCAGGGTGACTTGATGAATGAACTTAAAGAGTCGACTTGGTGGGGTGACTTGATGAATGCACTTGAAGGGTCGACTTGGTGGGGTGACTCTATGAACGGACCTAAAGAGTTGACTTGGTGAGAGTACTTGGTGGGGTGACTCGATGAAAGGACTTAAAGAGTCGACTTGGTGAGAGTACTTGGTGGCTCGACTTTATGAGCAGAATTAAAGAGTCCACTTGGTGAGAGTGGGCCTAACGGGGCGATGTGGTGAGTGGGCCTAATGGGGTGACTTGGTGGGGTGACTTGGCGAGTGGTATTAGAGAGCCGACGTGGTGAGGCAACTCGGCGAGTTGGTTCGTTAAGATGACATGGTGAGCTGACTTGGCGAGTCAACAAGGTGAGAAAACTTAAAGAGTCGACTTGGCAACGTACTCGAGTTGACTTGGTGAGGCAACCTGGTGAGCGGGCTCAAAGAGTCAACATGGTGAGGCGACTCATTGAGTCAACATGGTGAGGCGACTCATGGTGAGGAACTATCCTTGAGGCGACTTGGTGGGCCTACTTGATCAGTCGACTTGGTGAGCCGACCTGACAAGCTGACACGGTGAGCGGGCTTAAAGAGGCGACGACTTGGTGGGGTAACTCGGCAAGCCAACTTATCGAGGCGTGATGGTGAGTCGACTTGGTTAGCTGACTTGGTGAGTGCACTTAAAGAGTCAACTTCGTACGGTGACTCGGCGAATTAGCCCGCTGATGCGACTTGGGCGGGCCGACCTAGCGAACGAACTTAAAGAGGTGACTTGGGCAGGCTGACTTGGTGAGGGAACTTAAAGAGTTGAATTGGCAACATACTTGAACAACCGACTTGGTGAGCTGACATGGTGAGTGGGCTTAGAGAAGCAACTCGGTGGGGAAACTTGGCGAGCACACCTGCTGCGGCAAGGTGGTAAAATGACTAGGTGATTCGACTTGGTGACCTAACTTAGGGAGCTGACTTGGTGAGCGAACTTAAGTGGTCAACTTGGTGAGGCAACCTGAATAGTCGACTTGGTGAGGTGACTTGGGGAGCCGACATGGTGAGCGGTCTTAAAGAAGAGGTGACCTGGTGGGGCAACCTAGTGAGGCGAGATGGTAAGTCATCTTGGTGAGTTGGCTTGAGGAGCTGTGAGTGGACTTAAATAGTCAATCCTTGATTTGGCAAAGACCACATGGTTAGATGACTTGGTGAGCTAACCTGGCTAGCAAAATTGGCAAGCAAACTTATAGAATCGACTTACTGTCCCCAGCCAGGATCGCACGCCTGGGTCGACCCAACTTGGGTCACCCGACTAGGTCAACCCATCTCCGTCGCCCTAGCCTCGGGCGACCCGATTGGGTCGCCAGAGTGGGTCAACGAGGGGAAAAAAAAAAAAACAAAAAAAATCATGGGAGGCCCTGTACAGCGAAAAGCGCTAAATTTTGGGCATTACAAAAAAAAAAAAAAAAACAAGTTACCCGCTTTTGGATCACGCACAAGTTTCAGTTCACGTATTTCTGAGCCGACTCGAGGCGTTATGCCTAGCTAGCCAAATTCGAGGTAGGGTAGCCGAAATGATCCGATTTGAGAATTTTCTTTATAAAAAGAGATCATGATAGGCCTCGTAAGGCAAAAAAGAATGAAATTTTGGGAGTTCAAAAAAAAATGTTACCCGGTTTTGGATCTCGCATAGGGCTCGGGTCATGTAGCATCGAGGTGCCCTGGGTGACATGATTCGAGCAAAAAGTTGACGGTGGCATGAGTCGTGCAAATACATTGGAGGCCATTAAGGCTCGAGGCACTTCGAGTCGAGGTTGTCGAGGCGAGTCGGGTTGAAAACTTTGGGCGTTAACCAAAAAGAAAAAGTTAACCGCTT
>CM053784.1:558957411-558972411 GCA_028749045.1 Cupressus sempervirens | reverse complement strand
CCGTATTTAGCCTTGGATGGAATTTACCACCCGATTAGGGCTGCATTCCCAAACAACTCGACTCGCCGACAACGCCTCATGGTGCGACAGGGTCCGAGCCCGACGGGGCTCTCACCCTCTTCGGCACCCCCTTCCAGGGGACTTGGGCCTGGTCTGTCGCTGAGGATGCTTCTATAGACTACAATTCAACAGGCGCGGCCATCGATTTTCATGCTGGGCTCTTCCCAGTTCACTTGTCGTTACTAGGGGAATCCTGGTAAGTTTCTTTTCCTCCGCTTATTGATATGCTTAAACTCAGCGGGTACTCACGCCTAACTTGGGGAAGCAGTAGAGATGCAGCAATGCCCGCACTGCGACAGGCCGCTGAGCCCAGAATAAAGTTCCTCGCGAGGAATCATTCGATCGGCGCAAACCAACACCGGCCTTTGCGAGCCACCACTCGTCGGGATAGGTCAATGAACCTCGTGCTCATTTTAGCTGACCGCGCACCACTTGCAGACACGGACAGCCATCTCCGCTCCTCGCCGGGGAGGGCAAAATTTTGTAGTGCGACGCCCAAGCAGACATGCCCTTGGCCGAGGCCTCGGGCGCAACTTGCGTTCAAAGACTTGATGATTCATGGGATTCTGCAATTCACACTAAGTATCGCATTTCGCTACATTCTTCATCGTGGTGAGAGCCGAGATATCCGTTGTCGAGAGTCATGATTTTGTTTTGTTTTTGCCTTTCAGCGACCAAAGCGCGCAAGGTGCTGGCTCGTGCTTCGTTCTTTGGATTTCTAAGGTGCGCGATGCACCCGTGTGTTGTTGGGTGTTGACACATCCCAAACCCCGAGCACCCAATGGGTGCGACGAGGAATGCTATGGTGTGTCCCCGCCCCATCCCCTCGCAAAGGTGGGAGGTGAAGCATGGGAGAGCTGTGTCAGCGGACGGGGCCCCTGCCCCACAAATCATGCGAGTGCACCCATCCTAAACATAGAATGCTCCAAGCGATGAGTCAACACACCTGGGCAAGGCAATGGGGGGTTGCGGCAGTCTCGACTTGCCGCCGTCGAAATGACAGATCCCTGGCACAGCGCCGCGCACACGATCAGACCGTAAAATCTCAATGGGGGACGAGGCCCGGACCCCCTCTGAACTGCAACCGAGCAGAGACCTCTCACTCCGATGTGGATGTCGTTCGAAGGCACCGATCCTATAATCTAGATTGCATTCGAGTCTCTTCTTCGCCCCGTGGGGAATCCCCGCTTTTGATCATGGGCATTCAATGTGACCCTCGACCTCGATGGTGCTAGACCCGTAGCTTGGCCATCTAGCACATCGCTGCAGGGCTGAGTGTCTACATGTCATCAAGATTTTGGGGGCGGGGAGGAGGCCAGCTCCATCCCCTACATGATTCAGGGTCTCGAACCGACAATGATCCTATCGCAGGTTCACCTACGGTAACCTTGTTACAACTTCTCCTTCCTTTAAATGATAAGGTTCAGTGAACTTCTCGCGACGTCACCGACAGGAACCACCGTTGTCGCCGCGATTTGAACACTTCACCGGATCATTCAATCGGTAGGAGCGACGGGTGGTGTGTACAAAGGGCAGGGACGTAGTCAACGTGAGCTGATGACTCGCGCTTACTAGGAATTCCTCGTTGAAGATCAATAATTGCAATGGTCTATCCCCATCACGATGCAATTTTTCAAGATTTCCCAAACCTTTCAGGCCAGGGAGAGAAACTTGTTGGTTGCATCAGTGTAGCGCGCGTGCAGCCCAGAACATCTAAGGGCATCACAGACCTGTTATTGCCTCAAACTTCCATGGCCTAGGAGGCCATAGTCCCTCTAAGAAGCTGGCCACGAAGGGGAACCTCCACGTAGCTAGTTAGCAAGCTGAGGTCTTGTTTGTTAACATAATTAACCAGATAAATTGCTCCACCAACTAAGAATGGCCATGCACCACCACCCATAGAATCAAGAAAGAGCTCTCAATCTGTCAATCCTTACTATGTCTGGACCTGGTAAGTTTCCCCGTGTTGAGTCAAATTAAGCCGCAGTCTCCACTCCTGGTGGTGCCCTTCTGTCAATTCCTTTAAGTTTCAACCTTGCGACCATACTCCCCTCGGAACCCAAACACTCTAATTTCTCAGAAGGTGCTGGCGGAGTCCTTAGAGCAACATTCGCCGATCCTTGGTTGGCATCGTTTATGGTTGAGACTAGGACAGTATCTGATCATCTTCGAGCCCCCAACTTTTGTTCTTGATTAATGAAAACATCCTTGGCAAATGCTTTTACATTCGCTCTGTCATGAATCCAAACATAATCCGCCACACAAGCAACAAGAATGACGTTCACAGCACATGCAGGACTCGCAACGCTCAAAGATTTCGCACAAGAGGAAAGTGTCCCATCGTCGACCGGAGAGGGCCGAACAGGGAGCCTCGATTCACAGGCGCTTGGGAAGAACATCCCGTGCGGAACCCTTTACCCTCAAACTCGCTGCCGCCACTACTCAAAAAGAAGCCTCGAGTCTGTATGAGATGCATCGCGCATGTAGCCGCCTCAATTGTAAGGCCACTCAGAGACATCCATTTCCCAGGCATATGCCTCCTACATGCCTGTTGAGGTGCACCCACACAGACAAAATCCTTCTTGATTGCAACAAACATTTTCCCATGACGAAGAGCTGGTTACTGAAGTGCCAACAGAGACCACCGTGCTAAAGGGTGAAGGGCCGTGCGAGTCAAAAACATGGCTGGTTATGCGATTGGCGGGGGCATCACTGTGCACGCGACCACCTCAATTATAAGGCCGCCCAAGGGCATCGTGTATAAAAACACCCCCTCCACACATTTATAGGTGATGAGAGCCCGCCCGCATAAATGGACATGTCTAACCTCTGGCAAATATCTCCTTTCCTAGCACAGCCTCGCTAACCGTTCCCCATGACACGTGATCTGCCAGCACAGGTACAGAAAAGTTCCTACGGCTGAACACTCACACTAGCATTTTCGGACAAGCTTCAATTTCATGCACATGCACATACCGAAGAACTGGCACTGCGAGGGAACCACCCACGAGCACCCACATCTCAGCAAAAAGCATTTGTGCGATTTCTTCCCCTAGATAGACACGTTGGGCCTGCACTTGTCGGAGCATTGCAAAGACGAGCGCTCTGGTTCGCAGGAGCCTGAGAAGAACATCTCGTATGAAACTCGTTCCCCCAAAATGCTCGAATCACAAATGCTTGCAGCAGGGTCATAATGCAAAGATGTACACCGTGCACGTGACCGAGTAAGGACACTCAGAGACATCCATTTCCCAGGCATATGCCCCCTACACGCTTTTTGGTGCACCCCGTACAAACGACCATACTTCAAAAAGCCCTCCCAGAATTTTGCATCTGAAGAGAGAGATGAAATGCCTTGGGCTTTTTTTCCACACAATGCAAACATCGAACACTCTCTTTAGGGGGGAGCTGAAGAAGAGTATCTCCCGCAGAACCCACGAGCCGCAGCCGTTCGGATCGCACAAGGCAGGACAGGGCATGGAGAGTTTCCACATCCAAACAAAAATTATCGGTAATACTCTACGCTTCTACTAGCTTGGACCACAAAAGGCTGTCACGATAGTGCCATGCACTTCTGTAGGATGAGACAATGAAGAGGCGAGCACGCACCGAGAACGCACTAGCAAATAAATTATGCGGCAACCAAACCTTTCGCCGGCCCCCCTCTCAATCCCAAGGCTCTACCGATCGGCAAAAACTTAGGGTGGAGAGTGGACCCTTGATGAAATTAGGGACATCGAGCAATGCACTCGTGCAACCATCTCTTTCCTTCTTGCCGTCTGGGCAGGATAAAAATGCAATGATAGAACGTGCCAATGAGACGGAGCCCTTGGCTAAAAGATACAACTCCATACACACTCAGCAACAAGCGCATCTTAGAATCGAACACCAAATGTGCAGTGTGTTGCAAGCCATGCAGAAACCTACATATAGGGTATATCCATCAAAATAAAGCGACAAGTACTTCCCACCAGCTCTGCCATTGTGATTACCGAATGGGATAATACTCACCACCACAGATTAATGACCATCATTACCGTCTCGGAATAGATACAAGCACATTGAGCTTCATCCGATCACCTGGATGAATTTCACCTTGAAGGGGCCCAATCCAAAAGTTTTGGAGGTCATCTCCTAGAACTCTCAAGAACAAGGCCCATCTTACATGCAAACTCTACTACTGCGCAAACATAAGTTGCAATTAAAGAGAAATTGCAAGGCCATCACAATGACCCGAGGCCAATGCTCCGACTAAGTCAATTTTCTCTTGCAATCACCATGCCGCCGTTCATAGAGAGATCTCCCCATTCACTTTTGACGCAACGCACAATCCAAGGGCTAGACGTGAGCTTTCCCTTGAAAGGCCACTTTCCAAGGCATCCCCTGATGACACATTGGAACGACAACTGTTGTCGAACCATTTCCCAATGTTGTCCCGATCAAGTTGGCATAGAGCCGCTAGATGAGGGCTCCCATTTTAGATCGAGTTTTAAAATCCCCACGAAGATGTGGTGAGGGCTAGCAACCACTGCCAAACCTTTTTTCGAAATTGCACCAGCTAAGTGACTAGAAAACATGCTTTACGCGAATTTTTGCTAGAGCACCAAGCACCCACCTCATGGCTAGAGACAAGGGCTCGCCATTAGATCAACTTCGAAATCGCTGAACAGACGCGCTGTAAAATGGCAACCGCTGCCAAGTCTCTTCCATAGTTGCATCGGTCAAGTGATCAAAGAAGGTGATCTAAGAGAGGGTCCAATCGTAGGCATTCGTTGGGGGATTCAGGCTGATGGCATAAATTTATGCAATACCCGAGCAACACCGGACGAAGGTGCTAGACGAGGGCTCCCATTTTAGATCGAGTTTTAAAATCACCAAGTAGACGCGGTGAGGGCTGGCAACCGCTGCCAAACCTTTTTCAGAAATTGCGGTAGCTGAGTGACAAGAAAACATGATCTAAAGGAGATTCCAGTTATAGCACCCTCGAGGGTGGGCTTCATGCCCCTCTAATTGATTCAACGTCGGCGTCCACCGTTTCAAAATCTGACATATCCATCCGCCCTGACAGCGGCGTTGAATCAATGAGGGGGGCATGGGAGAGGCTCGCGGCAACCACCTCTCCCATTGTAGCCACGATAGGCACGCAAAAAATTTTTGCTAGAGCGCCAAGCACCCACCTCATGGCTAGAGACAAGGGCTCGCGATTAGATCAACTTCGAAATCGCAGAACAGACGCGGTGTAGAATGGCAACCGCTACCAAGTCTCTTCCGTAATTGTGTTAGTCGAGTGATCGAAAAAGGTGATCTAAGAGAGGGTCCAAGCGTAGGGCATTCGTTGGGGTAATCGCGCCGATGTCAAAAATTTATGCAATACCCAAGCAACACCGGACGGAGGTGCTAGACGAGGGCTCCCATTTTAGATCAAGTTTTAAAATCACAAAGAAGATGCGGTGAGGGCTGGCAATCATTGCCAAACCTTTTTCCAAAATTGCGCCAACTGAGTGACAAGAAAACATGATCTAAAGGAGAGTCCAGGAATAGCACCCTCGAAGGTGGGCTTCATGCCCTTCTAATTGATTCAATGTCGGCGTCCACCGTTTCAAAATCTGACATATCCATCTGCCCTGACAGTGGCGTTGAATCAATGAGCTGGGCACGGGAGAGGCTCGCGGCAACCACCTCTCCCATTGTAGCTGTGATAGGCTCGCAAAAAATTTTGCTAGAGCGCCAAGTACCCACCTCATGGCTATAGACAAGGGCTCACCATTAGATCAACTTCGAAATCGCAGAACGGACGCGGTGTAGAATGGCAACTGCTGCCAAGTCTCTTCAGTAATTACGTCAGTCGAGTGATCGAAGAAGGTGATCTAAGAGAGGGTCCAAGCGTGTAGGCATTCGTTGGGGGATTCGCGCTGATGGAAAAAATTTATGCAATACCCGAGCAACACCGAACGGAGGTGCAAGACGAGGGCTCCCATTTTAGATCGAGTTTTAAAATCACCAAGTAGACGCGATGAGGGGCTGGCAACCGCTGCCAAACCTTTTTCCGAAATTGCGCCAGCTGAGTGACAAGAATACATGATCTAAAGGAGAGTCCAGGAATAGCACCCTCGAGGGTGGGCTTCATGCCTCTCTAATTGATTCAACGTCGGCGTCCACCATTTCAAAATCTGACATTTCCATCCACCCTGACAGCGGCGTTGAATCAATCAGGGGGGCACGGGAGAGGCTTGCGGCAACCACCTCTCCCATTGTAGCAACGATAGGCACGCAAAAATTTTTTCTAGAGCACCAAGCACCCACCTCATGGCTAGAGACAAGGGCTCACCATTAGATCAACTTCAAAATTGCTAAACAGACGCGCTGTAGAATGGCAACCACTGCCAAGTCTCTTCCGTAGTTGCGTCGGTCGAGTGATCGAAGAAGGTGATCTAAGAGAGGGTCCAAGCATAGGCATTTCCTGGGGGATTCGCACCGATGGCATAAATTTATGCAATACCCGAGCAACACCGGACGGAGGTGCTAGACGAGGGCTCCCATTTTAGATCGAGTTTTAAAATCACCAAGTAGACGCGGTGAGGGCTGGCAACCATTGTCAAACCTTTTTCCGAAATTGCACCAGCTGAGTGATAAGAAAACATGATCTAAAGGAGAGTCGAGAAATAGCACCCTCGAGGGTGGGCTTCATGCCCCTCTAATTGATTCAACATCGGCGTCCACCATTTCAAAATCTGACATATCCATCTGCCCTGATAGCGGCGTTGAATCAATGGGGGGGGCATGTGAGAGGCTCGCGGCAACCACCTCTCCCATTGTAGCCATGATAGGCACGCAAAAAATTTTGCTAGAGTGCCAAGCACCCACCTCATGGCTAGAGACAAGGGCTCGCCATTAGATCAACTTCGAAATCACTGAACAGACGCGCTGTAGAATGGCAACCGCTGCCAAGTCTCTTCCGTAGTTGCGTCGGTCGAGTGATCGAAGAAGGTGATCTAAGAGAGGGTCCAAGCGTAGGCATTCATTGGGGGATTTGCGCTGATGGCATAAATTTATGCAATACCCGAGCAACACCGGACGGAGGTGCTAGATGAGGGCTCCCATTTTAGATCGAGTTTTAAAATCACCAATCAGACGCGGTGAGGGCTGGCAACCACTGCCAAACCTTTTTCTGAAATTGCGCCAGCTGAGTGACAAGAAAACATGATCTAAAGGAGAGTCTAGGAATAGCACCCTCGAGGGTGGGCTTCATGCCCCTCTAATTAATTCAATGTCAGCGTCCACCATTTCAAAATTCTACATATCCATCCGCCCTGACAGCGGCATTGAATCAATGAGGGGGGCACGAGAGAGGCTCACGGAAACCACCTCTCCTGTTGTAGCCATGATAGGCATGCAAAAAAATTTGCTAGAGTGCCAAGCACCCACCTCACATCTAGAGACAAGGGCTCGCCATTAGATCAACTTTGAAATCGTTGAACAGACGCGCTGTAGAATGGCAACCGCTGCCAAGTCTCTTCCGTAGTTGCGTTGGTCGAGTGATCGAAGAAGGTGATCTAAGAGAGGGTCCAAGCATAGGCATTCATTGGGGGATTCGCGCCAATGGCATAAATTTATGCAATACCCAAGCAACACCAGACGAAGGTGCTAGACGAGGGCTCTCATTTTAGATCGAGTTTTAAAATCACCAAGTAGACGCGGTGAGGGTTGGCAACCGCTGCCAAACCTTTTTTCGAAATTGCGCCAGTTGAGTGACAAGAAAACATGATCTAAAGGAGAGTCCAGGAATAGCACCCTCGAGGGTGGGCTTCATGCCCCTCTAATTGATTCAACGTCGGCGTCCACCATTTCAAAATTTGACATATCCATCCGCCCTGACAGTGGCGTTGAATCAATGAGGGGAGCACGGGAGAGGCTCGCGGCAACCACCTCTCCCGTTGTAGCTGCGATAGACACACAAAAGATTTTGGTAGAGCGCCAAGCACCCACCTCATGGCTAGAGACAAGGGCTCACCATTAGATCAACTTCGAAATCACTGAACAGACGCGCTGTAGAATGGCAACCGCTGCCAAGTCTCTTCCGTAGTTCCGTCGGTCGAGTGATCAAAGAAGGTGATCTAAGAGAGGGTCCAAGCGTAGGCATTCGTTGGGGGATTTGCACCGATGGCATAAATTTATGCAATACCCAAGCAAGACCGGATGGAGGTGCTAGGCGAGGGCTCCCATTTTAGATCGAGTTTTAAAATCACCAAGTAGACGCGGTGAGGGATGGCAACCGCTGCCAAACCTTTTTCTGAAATTGCACCAGCTAAGTGAGAAGAAAACATGATCTAAAGGAGAGTCGAGGAATAGCACATCCAGGGTGGGCTTCATGCCCCTCTAATTTATTCAACGTCGGTGTCCACCATTTCAAAATCCAACATATCCATCCACCTTAACACCGACGTTGAATCAATGAGAGGGGCACAGGAGAGGCTCGCAGCAACCACCTCTCCTATATAAGCTATTAGTGCGAGGCTCGCTCTGCATTAGAAATTAGCAAACACACCGACATCCACCTTAAAAATCCAAATCCTTTAAAATTCCTACCAAACAGCCATTCACGACCCAATTTTTTATGAGGTCGGCAGAGGAGCAAAAGATTGTCCTCGGTTAGGAGATGTGAGTTCATGGAGCTGAGGGACTGAAATGGTCATCGAGCTCATCCGATCAACTGGATGAATTTCACCTTGAAGTGGCCCAATCCAAAAGTTCCAGAGGTCATCTCCTGGAACTCTCGAGAACAAGGCCCATCTTACATGCAAACTCTGCTACTGTGCAAACATAGGTTGCAATTAAAGAGAAATTGCGAGGCTGTCACAATGGCCCGAGGCCAATGGCTCCGACTAAGTCAATTTTCTCTTGCAATCACCATGCCACCATTCACAGAGAGATCTCCCCATTCACTTGTGAAGCGATGCACAATCCAAGTGCTAGACGCGAGCTAGCCCTTGAAAGAAAGACCACTTTCCAAGACATCCCCCATTCGCTTGTGACACGATGCACAACCCAAGTGCTAGATGCGAGCTCGCCCTTGAAAGAAAGACCACTTTCCAAGACATCCCCCGATGACACATTGGAACGAAAACCACTGTCGAGCCATTCCCAATGTTGTGCCGATCGAGTTGGCATAGAGGCGACCTTAGGGAGCTCCCGCGTAGCAATCGGGATGTGCTTTCATACCCATCCCTCACAAAAACCGATCTTAGCTGTGAACAAATTTTGCCACAATGACACCATTGGAACGATGACCGCTGTCGAACAACTCCCAAATTTATTATGAGGTCATCTAAGGAGCAAAAGATTGTCATCAGTTAGGAGATGTGAATTCATGGAGCCAAGGGACTGAAATGGTCATCGAGCTGATCCGATCAGTTGGATGAATTTCACCTTGAAGGGGCCCAATCCAAAAGTTCCGGAGGTCATCTCCTGGAACTCTCAAGAACAAGGACCATCTTACTTGCAAACTCTACTACTGCGCAAACATAGGTTGCAATTAAAGAGAAATTGCCAGGCCATCACAGTGGCCCGAGGCCAATGCTCCGACTAAGTCAATTTTCTCTTGCAATCACCATGCCGCCATTCACAGAGAGATCTCCCCATTCACTTGCGACACGATACACAATCCAACTGATAGACGCGAGCTCACCCTTGAAAGGCCAAGCCACTTTCCAAGACATCCCCCGATGACACATTGGAATGACAACCACTGTCGAACCATTCCCAATGTTGTGCCGATTGAGTTGGCACAGAGGCGACCTTAGGGAGCTCCCGCATAGCAATCGGGATGTGCTTTCGTACCCATCTCTCACAAAAACCAATCTTAGCTGTGAACAAATTTAGAATCCAAGTCTCGTATCCATCGATATCGTTGGCACTAGGTCTATATATTCAAAGGCCACGGAGAGGTTCCGATAAGAGAAGCTCCCCTGCTCGCTCGCACAAACATCCCAAATGCTAGACACAAGCTACCACCCTTATCATCGCTCTCCAGATCGCCGCAATGATACATTGGAATGACAACCATTGTCGAACAACTCCCAAATTTGTGTCGATGGAGTGAGAAAGACGAGAAACTTTGGGGAGCCGCGCATGGCAAACGGGCTGCTGCTTTATTCCACTCTTATATATAGATCCGATGTCGTTGATTTCATTTCGAATCTGAGGCTGCATTCATCCTTGGTCACACAAGCAATGGCTCTTCTCATCGAATGGTCACGGGGAGCTTTCGATTACAAAGGCTCCCTTGTCACCCGTGATGCGCAGCCCAACTGCTAGACGACGGCTCACCCTTCAGATCACTGCCCAGGCAACCACCACAATGGCACCATTGGAATGACAACCACTGCTGAACCATTCCGAAATTTTTTTGCCAAAGAAGTTGTTGCAAAGAGAACGACTTTGGGGAGAGCCCCCTTGCATAGCAAAATCAAGATGTCTTTACGGCAGCTGGATGGGATTTGAATTCATGGAGCCAAGGGAGTGAAATGGTCATCGAGCTCATCCGATCAACTAGATGAATTTCACCTTGAAGGGGCCCAATCCAAAAGTTCTGAAGGTCATCTCCTGGAACTATCAAGAACAAAGGCCAATCTTACATGCAAACTTTGGCACAGAGGAGATCTTAGGGAACTCCCGCGTATCGATCAGGAAGTGCTTTCGTACCCATCTCTCACAAAAACCAATGTTAGCTGAACAATTTTATAATCCAAGGCTCGTATCCATCAATTTTCTCTTGCAATCACCATGCCACCATTCACAAAGAGATCTCCCCATTTACTTGTGACGATGCACAATCCAAGTGCTAGACGCGAGCTCGCCCTTGAAAGGCCATGTTCCAAGACATCCTGATGACACATTGGAACGACAACTATTGTTGAACCATTCCCAATGTTGTGCCGATCGAGTTGGCATAGAGGCGACCAAACAGCCATCCACGACACCATTTTTGGAGCTCGACCAAATGGGCTCGGCCATAACGGCTCGCCCAGATCGGCTCGGATAGCATGGCTTGGCCAGAACGGCTTGCCCAGAATAGCTCATCGAGATCGGCTCGGCCAGCATGGCTCGACCAGATCGGCTCAGCCAGAACGGTTCGCCCAGATCAGCTCGGCCAGCATGGCCTGGCTAGAATGGCTTGGCCAACATGGCTCAGCCAGAACAGCCCGCCTAGATCGGCTCAGCCAGAATGGCTCACCCAGATCGGCTTGACCAGCATGGCTTGCCCTGAACGGCTCGGCCAGATCGAGTCGGCCAGAATGGCTCGCCCAGATTGGCTCGGCCAGCATGGCTCGGCCAGAACGGCTCGGCCAGATCGGGACGGTGACTTGATGAACGGACTTAGAGATTCGAATTGGTAGGCCGACCTGGTGGGGTGACTTGATGAACGCACTTGAAGGGTCAACTTGGTGGGGTGACTCTATGAACGGACCTAAAGAGTTGACTTGGTAAGAGTACTTGGCGAGGTGACTCGATGAAAGGACTTAAAGAGTCAACTTGGTGAGAGTACTTGGTGGGGCGACTTGATGAACGCACTTGAAGAATCAACTTGGTTAGAGTACTTGGTGGGGTGACTTGATGAACGGACTCAAAGAGTCGACTTGGTGAGAGTACCTGGTGGCTCGACTTGATGGGCAAACTTAAAGAGTCGACTTGGTGAGAGTACTTGGCGGGGTGAACTGATGAACAAACATAAAGAGTCGGCTTGGTGGGAGTGCTTGGTGGGCCGACCTGGTGGGGTGACTTTATGGACAGACTTAAAGAGTCAACTTGGTTAGATTACTTGTTCTGGTGACTTGATGAACGGACTTGAAGAGTCGACTTGGTGGGGTGACTTGATGAAAGGACTTAAAGGGTCGACTTGGTGAGAGTACTCGGCGGGGCGACTTGATGAACGGACTTAAAGGGTCAACTTGGCAGGGTGACTTGATGAACGGACCTAAAGAGTTGACTTGGTGAGAGTACTTGGCGGGGTGAACTGATGAACGAACTTAAAGAGTCAACTTGGTGGGCCGACTTGATGAACGGACTTATAGAGTCGACTTGGTGAGAGTAGTTGTTCTTGTGACTTGATGAACAGACTTAAAGAGTCAGCTTGGCAGGGTGACTTGATGAAAGGACTTAAAGAGTCGACTTGGTCAGGTGACTCGATGAACGAACTTAGAGGGTCGACTTTGCGGGGTGACTTGATGAACGGACCTAAAGAGTTGACTTGGTGAGAGTACTCAATGGGGTGACCTGACGAACAGACTTAGAGAGTCAACTTGGTGAGAGTCCTTGGTGGGCCGACCTGGTGAGGTGACCTGGTGAGCGGGCTCAAAGAGTCAACATGGTGAGGTGACTCATTGAGTCAACATAGTGAGGTGACTCATGGTGAGGAGCTATCCTTGAGGTGACTTGGTGGGCCTACTTGATTAGTCAACTTGGTGAGCCAACCTGACGAGCTGACACGGTGAGTGGGCTTAAAGAGGCGACGACTTGGTGGGGTAACTTGGCAAGCCAACTTATCAAGGCGAGATGGTGAGTCGACTTGGTGAGCTGACTTGTTGAGCGCACTTAAAGAGTCAACTTCGTGAGGTGACTCGGCGAGTTAGCCCACTGATGCGACTTGGGCGGGCCGACCTGGCGAACGAACTGAAAGAGGCAACTTGGGCGGGCTGACCTTGTGAGCGAACTTAAAGAGTTGACTTGGCAACGTACTTGAACAACCGACTTGGTGAGCTGACATGGTGAGTGGGCTTAGAGAAGCAACTCGGTGGGGCAACTTGGTGAGCACACCTGCTGGGGCAAGGTGGTAAAACGACTAGGTGATTCGACTTGGTGAGCTGACTTAGGGAGCTGACTTGGTGAGTGAACTTAAGGGGTCGACTTGGTGAGGCAACCTGAATAGTCAACTCGGTGAGGTGACTTGGGGAGCCGACATGGTGAGCGGTCTTAAAGAAGAGGTGACCTGGTGGGGCAACCTAGTGAGGCGAGATGGTAAGTCATCTTGGTGAGTTGGCTTGAGGAGCTGTGAGTGGACTTAAATAGTCAATCCTTGATTTGGCAAAGACCACATGGTTAGATGACTTGGTGAGCCGACCTTGCTAGCAAAATTAGCAAGCAAACTTATAGAATCGACTTGCTATCCCAAGCCAGGATCGCACGCCTGGGTCGACCCAACTTGGGTCACCCGACTAGGTCAACCCATCTCCGTCGCCCCAGGCTCGGGCGACCCGACTGGGTCGCCAGAGTGGGTCGACGAGGGGAAAAAAAAAAAAACCAGAAAACATCATGGCTAAATTTTGGGCATTACAAAAAAAAAAAAATAATAAGTTACCCGCTTTTGGATCAGGCACAAGTTTCAGTTGACGTATTGCCGAGCCGACTCGAGGCGTTATGCCTAGCTAGCCAGATTCGAGGTAGGGTAGCCGAAACAATCCGATTTGAGAATTTTCTTTATAAAAAGAGGTCATGATAGGCCTCGTAAGGCAAAAAAGAATGAAATTTTGTGAGTTCAAAAAAAAATGTTACCTGGTTTTGGATCGCGCACAGGGCTAGGGTCACGTAGCATCGAGGTGCCCTGGGTGACATGATTCGAGTGAAAAGTCGACGGTGGCATGAGTCGTACAAAAACATTGGAGGCCATTAAGGCTTAAGGTGCTTTGAGTTGAGGTTGCCGAGGTGGGTCGGGTTGAAAACTTTGGGCGTTAACCAAAAAGAAAAAGTTAACCACTTTTGGATCATGTACACGGCTCGGTGCACTTAGAATCAAGTCGAGCACGGTGACATGAGTCGTGCGAAAAATTTGGAGACGACTCGAGTCGGGGCATCTGACTCTATTCGAGTTCAAAACTTTGGGACTTGACAAAAAAAAGAAAAAAGAAAAAGTTACCTGGTTTTGGATCACGTAAGTGACTCGAGCCACTCAGAATCAAGGCGAGTGCGATTACATGAGTCGAGCAAAAAAAAAATGGAGGCGGTTAATGCTCGAGGCAATTCGAGTTGGGGTAGCTGAGTCGATTCAAAAACTTTGGCCATTAGCCAAAAAAAGAGTTAATCGCTTTTGGATCACGTACATGACTTGGGGCACATAGAATCAAGTCAAGCACGGTGACATGAGTGGTTCGAAAAAATTGCAGGCGATTAAGGCTCGAGGCGATTTGAGTTGGGGTTGCTGACATGATTCAGGTTGAAATCTTTGGGTGTTAACCAAAGAAGGAAGAAGTTAACCAATTTTGGATCACGTACATGACTCGGGGCACCAAGTCAAGCACGGTGACATGAGTCCTGCGAAAAAATTGGAGGTGGTTAAGGCTCGAGGCGATACGAGTTGGGGTTACCGACACAATTTGGGTTGAAAACTTTGGGCGTTAACCCAAAAAAAGAGTTGACCGCCTTTGGATCACGCACATGACTCGGTGCACTTAGAATCATGTCGAGCACGGTGACATGAGTCGTGCAAAAAAATTGGAGGCGGTTAAGGCTCGATGCGATTCGAGTCGGGGTTCGGGTAATTGGGGCGATTCGTGTCGGGGTTGCCGACACGGTTCAAGTTGAAAACTTTGGGCATTAACCCCCCAAAAAAAAAGAGGTTGACCTCTTTTGGACCACGTACATGACTCGGGGCACTTAGAACCAAGTCAAGCATGGTGACATGGGTTGTGCAAAAAATTCGGAGGCGATTCAAGTCGGGGTAGCCAACTCGATTTGAGTTCAAAACTTTGGGAGTTAACCAAAAAAATAAGTTGACCGATTTTGGATCACGTACATGAGTCGTCTGCCCTCGCAAAAATTACAAAACCCGGGGACCCGCCTGGAATTTGCAGTCAGAAGCTTTTTCTGCCCTCACAAAAATTTACAAACCCCACCCGCTCGAAATTTGGACTTGGATGTTTTTTTTGCCCTCGCAGAATTTACAAACCC
>CM053784.1:558927411-558947411 GCA_028749045.1 Cupressus sempervirens | reverse complement strand
AGCTGCGATAGGCACGCAAAAAAATTTTGCTAGAGTGCCAAGCACCCACCTCATGGCTAGAGACAAGGGCTCGCCATTAGATCAACTTCAAAATTGCAGAACAGACGCGGTGTAGAATGGCAACCGCTGCCAAGTCTCTTCCGTAATTGCGTCGGTCGAGTGATCAGAAAAGGTGATCTAAGAGAGGGTCCAAGCATAGGGCATTTGTTGGGGTAATCGCACCGATGGAAAAAATTTATGCAATACCTGAGCAACACTGGACGGAGGTGCTAGACGAGGGCTCCCATTTTAGATTGAGTTTTAAAATCACAAAGAAGACACGGTGAGGGCTGGCAACCGCTACCAAACCTTTTTCCAAAATTGCGCCAGCTGAGTGACAAGAAAACATGATCTAAAGGAGAGTCCAGGAATAGCACCCTCGAAGGTGGGCTTCATGCCCTTCTAATTGATTCAACGTCGGCGTCCACCATTTCAAAATCTAACATATCCATCCGCCCTGACAGCGGCGTTGAATAAATGAGCTGGGCACGGGAGAGGCTCGCGGCAACCAGCTCTCCCATTGTAGCCGCGATAGGCTTGCAAAAAATTTTTCTAGAGCACCAAGTACCCACCTCATGGCTATAGACAAGGGCTTGCCATTAGATCAACTTTGAAATTGCAGAACGGATGCGGTGTAGAATGGAAACCGCTGCCGAGTCTCTTCCGTAATTGCGTCGGTCGAGTGATCGAAGAAGGTGATCTAAGAGAGGGTCCAAGTGTGTAGGCATTTGTTGGGGGATTCACGCTGATGGAATAAATTTGTGCAATACCCGAGCAACATCGGACAAAGGTGCAAGATGAGGGCTCCCGTTTTAGATCGAGTTTTAAAATCACCACGTAGACACGGTGAGGGGCTGGCAATCGCTGCCAAACCTTTTTCCGAAATTGCGCCAGCTGAGTGACAAGAATACATGATCTAAAGGAGAGTCCAGGAATAGCACCCTCAAGGGTGGGCTTCATGCCCCTCTAATTGATTCAATGTCGGCGTCCACCGTTCCAAAATCTGATATTTCCATCCGCCCTAACAGCGGCGTTGAATCAATCAGGGGGGCACGGGAGAGGCTTGCGGAAACCACCTCTCCCATTGTAGCCGCGATAAAAATGCAAAACATTTTGCTAGAGAGCCAAGCACCCACCTCATGGCTAGAGACAAGGGCTTGCCATTAGATAAACTTCGAAATCGCTGAACAGACGCACTGTAGAATGGCAACCGCTGCCAAGTCTCTTCCGTAGTTGCGTCGGTCGAGTGATCGAAGAAGGTGATCTAAGAGAGGGTCCAAGCGTAGGCATTCGTTGGGGGATTCACACCGATGGCATAAATTTATGCAATACCCGAGCAACATTGGACGGAGGTGCTAGACGAGGGCTCCCATTTTAGATCAAGTTTTAAAATCACCAAGTAGATGCGGTGAGGGCTGGCAACCGCTGCTAATCCTTTTTCTGAAATTGCGCCAGCTGAGTGACAAGAAAACATGATCTAAAGGAGAGTCGAGAAATAGCACCCTCGAGGGTGGGCTTCATGCCCCTCTAATTGATTCAACATCGGCGTCCATCGTTTCAAAATCCGACATATCCATCCGCCCTGACAGCGGCGTTGAATCAATGAGGGGGGCACGGGAGAGGGTCGCGGCAACCACCTCTCCCGTTGTAGCCGCGATAGGCACGCAAAAAATTTTGCTAGAGCGCCAAGCACCCACCTCATGGCTAGAGACAAGGGCTCACCATTAGATCAACTTCAAAATCGCTGAACAGATGCACTGTAGAATGGTAACCGCTGCCAAGTCTCTTCCGTAGTTGCGTCGGTCGAGTGATCGAAGAAGGTGATCTAAGAGAGGGTCCAAGTGTAGGCATTCATTGGGGGATTCGCGCCGATGGCATAAATTTATTCAATACCCGAGCAACACCAGATGGAGGTGCTAGACGAGGGCTACCATTTTAGATCGAGTTTTAAAATCACCGAGTAGACGCGGTGAGGGCTAGCAACCGCTGCCAAACCTTTTTCTGAAATTGCACCAGCTGAGTGACAAGAAAACATGATCTAAAGGAGAGTCCAGGAATAGCACCCTCGAGGGTGGGCTTCATGCCCCTCTAATTGATTCAACATCTGCGTCCACCTTTTCAAAATCTGACATATCCATCCGCCCTGACAGCGGTGTTGAATCAATGAGGGGGGCACGGGAGAGGCTCATGACAACCACCTCTCCCATTGTAGCCATGATAGGCACGCAAAAAATTTTGCTAGAGCCCCAAGCACCCACCTCATGGCTAGAGACAAGGGCTTGCCATTAGATCAACTTTGAAATCGCTGAACAGATGTGCTATAGAATGGCAACCGCTGCCAAGTCTCTTCCGTAGTTGCATCAGTCGAGTGATCGAAGAAGGTGATCTAAGAGAGGGTCCAAGCATAGGCATTCGTTGGGGGATTCGCACCGATGGCATAATTTTATGCAATACCTGAGCAACACCGGACGGAGGTGCTAGACGAGGGCTCTTGTTTTAGATCGAGTTTTAAAATCACCGAGTAGACGCGGTGAGGGATGGCAACCGCTAGAAAACCTTTTTCCGAAATTGCGCCAGCTGAGTGAGAAGAAAACATGATCTAAAGGAGAGTCAAGGAATAGCACATCCGAGGTGGGCTTCATGCCCCTCTAATTGATTCAATGTCGGCGTCCACCGTTTCAAAATCCGACATATCCATCTACCTTAACACTGGCATTAAATCAATGAGGGGGGCACCAGAGAGGCTTGCGAAAACCACCTCTCCTATATAAGCTATTAGTGCGAGGCTCGCTCTGCATTAGAAATTAGCGAACACACTGACATCCGCCTTAAAAATCCAAATCCTTTAAAATTCCTACCAAACAACCATTCACGACCCAATTTTTTATGAGGTCGGCAGAGGAGCAAAAGATTATCATCGGTTAGGAGATGTGAGTTCATGGAGCCGAGGGACTGAAATGGTCATTGAGCTCATCCGATCAACTGGATGAATTTCACCTTGAAGGGGCCCAATCCAAAAGTTCCGGAGGTCATCTCCTGGAACTCTCGAGAACAAGGCCCATCTTACATGCAAACTCTGCTACTGCACAAACATAGGTTGCAATTAAAGAGAAATTGTGAGGCTGTCACAATGGCCCGAGGCCAATGGCTCCGACTAAGTCAATTTTCTCTTGCAATCACCATGCCGCCGTTCACAGAGAGATCTCCCCATTCACTTGTGATGTGATGCACAATCCAAGGTCTAGACGCAAGCTCGCGCTTGAAAGAAAGACCACTTTCCAAGACATCCCCCGATGACACATTGGAATGTCAACCGCTGTCGAACCATTCCCAATTTTGTGCCGATCGAGTTGGCACAGAGGCAACCTTAGGGAGCTCCCACGTAGCAATCGAGATGTGCTTTCGTGCCCATCTCCAACAAAAACCAATGTTAGCTGTGGACAAATTTGGAATCCAAGGGCTCGCATCCATCGATATCGTCGGCACTGGGTCTATATATTCAAAGGCCACGGAGAGGTTCCGATAAGAGAAGCTCCCCTGCTCGCTCGCACAAACATCCCAAATTCTAGACACAAGCTCTCGCCCTTAGCATCACTCTCTAGATCACCACAATGACACATTGGAATGACAACCACTATCGAACAACTCCCGAAATTGTGGCAATGGAGTGAGAAAGAAGAGCAACTTTGGGGAGCCACGCATAGCAAACAGGTTGTGCTGCTGCTTCATTCTGCTCTTATATAGATCCGAAATTGTTGATTTCATTTGGAATCCAAGGCTGCATTCATCCTTGCTCAAACAAGCAATGGCTCTTCTAATCGAATGGCCATGAGGAGCTTCCAGTAACAAAGGCTCCCTTGTCACTCGTGATGCACAGGCCAACTGCTAGATGACAGGTTGCCCTTCAGATCATTGCCCAGGCAACCACCACAATGGCACCATTGGAACGAAAACCGCTGTCGAACCAATCTGAAAATTTTGTGCCAAAGAAGTTGTTGTGTAGAGAATGACTCTGGGGAGAGAGCCCTCGCATAGCAAAATTGAGATGGCTTCACGGCCCTCCCAATAGAAATGATGCTGTGCCAATATTCAAAAAATCCAAATAACGTGTCTTTCACGAACACCAGCACTGATTTCTATTAGGGAGGGTGGTCGAGACCTTTTGTTATCAAAGCTCCCATTGTAGCTGCGATAGGCACACAAAAAATTTATAGAGCCCCAAGCACCCACCTCATGGCTAGACAAGGGCTTGCCATTAGTAGATCAACTTTGAAATCGCTGAACATATGCACTGTGGAATGGCAACCGCTACCAAGCCTCTTCCGTAATTGCGTCAGTCGAGTGATCGAAGAAGGTGATCTAAGAGAGAGTCCAAGGCTAGGGATTCGTTGGGGGATTCGCGCTGATATAAAAAAATTATGCAATACCCGAGCAACACCAGACGGAGGTGCTAGACGAGGGCTCCCATTATAGATCGAGTTTTAAAATCACCAAGTAGACGCGATGAGGGTTGGCAACCGCTGCCAAACCTTTTTCCAAAATTGCGCCAGCTGAGTGACAAGAAAACATGATCTAAAGGAGAGTCCAGGAATAGCACCCTCGAGGGTGGGCTTCATGCCCCTCTAATTGATTCAACGTCACCGTCCACCGTTTCAAAATCCAACATATCCATCCGCCCTGACAGCGGCGTTGAATCAATGAGGGGGGCATGGGAGAGGCTCGCGGCAACCACCTCTCCCGTTGTAGCCGTGATAGGCACGCAAAAAATTTTGCTAGAGCGCTAAGCACCCACCTCATGGCTAGAGACAAGGGCTCGCCATTAGATCAACTTCGAAATTGCTGAACAGATGCGCTGTAGAATAGCAACCGCTACCAAGTCTCTTCCATAGTTGCGTCGGTCGAGTGATCGAAGAAGGTGATCTAAGAGAGGGTCCAAGCATAGGCATTCATTGGGGGATTCGCGTCAATGGCATAAATTTATGCAATACACGAGCAACACCGGATGGAGGTGCTAGACGAGGGCTCCCATTTTAGATCGAGTTTTAAAATCACCAAGTAGACGCGGTGAGGGCTGGCAACCACTGCCAAACCTTTTTCCAAAATTGCGCCAGCTGAGTGACAAGAAAACATGATCTAAAGGAGAGTCTAGGAATAGCACCCTCGAGGGTGGGCTTTATGCCCCTCTAATTGATTCAACGTCGGCGTCCACCATTTCAAAATCTGACATATCCATCCGCCCTGACAGCGGCGTTGAATCAATGAGGGGGGCACGGGAGAGGCTCGCGGCAACCACCTCTCCCCTTGTAGCTACGATAGGCACGCAAAAAAATTTTTCTAGAGCGCCAAGCACCCACCTCATGGCTAGAGACAAGGGCTCGCCATTAGATCAACTTCGAAATCACTTAACAGATGCGCTGTAGAATGGCAACCGTTGCCGAGTCTCTTCCGTAGTTGCGTCGGTCGAGTGATTGAAGAAGGTGATCTAAGAGAGGGTCCAAGCGTAGGCATTCGTTGGGGGATTCGCGCTGATGGCATAAATTTATGCAATACCCGAGAAACATCGGACGAAGGTGCTAGACGAGGGCTCCCATTTTAGATCGAGTTTTAAAATCACCAAGTAGATGCGGTGAGGGCTGGCAACCGCTGCCAAACCTTTTTCCGAAATTGCGCCAGCTGAGTGACAAGAAAACATGATCTAAAGGAGAGTCCAGGAATAGCACCCTCGAGGGTGGGCGTCATGCCCCTCTAATTGATTCAACGTCGGCGTCCACCATTTCAAAATCTGACATATCCATCCGCCCTAACAGTGGCATTGAATCAATGAGGGGGGCACGGGAGAGGCTCGCGGCAACCACCTCTCCCATTGTAGCCGTGATAGGCACGCAAAAATTTTTGCTAGAGCGCCAAGCACCCACCTCATGGCTAGAGATAAGGGCTCGCCATTAGATCAACTTCGAAATTGCTGAACAGATGTGCTGTAGAATGGCAACCGCTGCCAAGTCTCTTCCGTAGTTGCGTCGGTCGAGTGATCGAAGAAGGTGATCTAAGAGAGGGTCCAAGTGTAGGCATTCGTTGGGGGATTCATGCTGATGGCATAAATTTATGCAATACCAGAGCAACACCGGACGGAGGTGCTAGATGAGGGCTCCTATTTTAGATCGAGTTTTAAAATCACCAAGTAAACGCGGTGAGGGCTGGCAACCACCTCTCCCGTTGTAGCCATGATATGCATGCAAAAAAATTTTCTAGAGTGCCAAGCACCGACCTCATGGCTAGAGACAAGGGCTCACCATTAGATCAACTTTGAAATCACTGAACAGATGCGCTGTAGAATGGCAACCACTGCCAAGTCTCTTCCGTAGTTGCGTCGGTCGAGTGATCGAAGAAGGTGATCTAAGAGAGGGTCCAAGTGTAGGCATTCGTTGGGGGATTCACGCTGATGGCATAAATTTATGCAATACCAGAGCAACACCGGATGGAGGTGCTAGACGAGGGCTCCCATTTTAGATCGAGTTTTAAAATCACCAAGTAGACGCGGTGAGGGCTGGCAACCGCTGCCAAACCTTTTTCCGAAATTGCGCCAGCTGAGTGACAAGAAAACATGATCTAAAGGAGAGTCCAGGAATAACACCCTCGAGGGTGGGCTTCATGCCCCTCTAATTGATTCAACGTCGACATCCATCGTTTCAAAATCTGACATATCCATCTGCCCTGACAGCGGCGTTGAATCAATGAGGGGGGCACGGGAGAGGCTCGCGGCAACCACCTCTCCCATTGTAGCCACGATAGGCACGCAAAAAATTTTGCTAGAGTGCCAAGCACCCACCTCATGGCTAGAGACAAGGGCTCGCCATTAGATCAACTTCGAAATCGCTGAACAGACGCGCTGTAGAATGGCAACCGCTGCCAAGTCTCTTCCGTAGTTGCGTCAGTCGAGTGATCGAAGAAGGTGATCTAAGAGAGGGTCCAAGCGTAGGCATTCGTTGGGGGATTTGCCCCATTGGATTAATTTTATGCAATACCCGAGCAACACCGGACGGAGGTGCTAGGCAAGGGCTCCCATTTTAGATCGAGTTTTAAAATCACCAAGTAGATGCGGTGAGGGATGGCAACTGCTGCCAAACCTTTTTCTGAAATTGTGCCAGCTGAGTGAGAGGAAAACATGATCTAAATGAGAGTCGAGGAATAGCACATCTAGGGTGGGCTTCATGCCCCTCTAATTGATTCAACGTTGGCATCCACCATTTCAAAATCTGATATATCCATCCACCTTGACACCGGCATTGAATCAATGAGAGGGGCACGGGAGAGGCTCGCGGCAACCACCTCTCCTATATAAGCTATTAGTGCGAGGCTCGCTCTGCATTAGAAATTAGCGAACACATCGAAATCCGCCTTAAAAATCCAAATCCTTTAAAATTCCTATGAAACAACCATTCACGACCCAATTTTTTATGAGGTCGGCAGAGGAGCAAAAGATTTTCCTCGGTTAGGAGATGTGAGTTCATGGAGCCGAGGGACTGAAATGGTCATCGATCTCATCCGATCAACTGGTTGAATTTTACCTTGAAGGGGCCCAATCCAAAAGTTTCAGAGGTCATCTCCTAGAACTCTCGAGAACAAGGCCCATCTTATATGCAAACTCTGCTACTGCGCTAACATAGGTTGCAATTAAAGAGAAATTGCGAGGCCGTCACAATGGCCCGAGGCAAATGGCTCTGACTAAGTCAATTTTCTCTTGCAATCACCATGCTGCCGTTCACAAAGAGATCTCCCCATTCACTTGTGACGTGACGCACAATCCAAGTGCTAGACACGAGCTTGCCCTTGAAAGAAAGACCACTTTCCAAGAAATCCCCCATTCACTTGTGACGTGACGTACAACCCAAGTGCTAGACGCGAGCTCGCCCTTGAAAGAAAGCACTTTCCAAGACATCCCCCGATGACACATTGGAACGATAATCACTGTCAAACCATTCCCAATGTTGTGCCAATCAAGTTGGCACAGAGGCAACCTTAGGGAGCTCCCGCGTAGCAATCAGGATGTGCTTTCATACCCATCTCTCACAAAAACCAATCTTAGCTGTGAACAAATTTTGCCGCAATGACACCATTGGAACGACGAACGCTGTCGAACAACTCCCGAATTTGTGCCCTGATGGAGTGAGAAAGAATAGCATCTTTGGGGAGCTGCGCATCGCAAATGGGCTGCTGCTTCATTCCACTCTTATATATAGATCCGATGTCATTGATTTCGTTTGGAATCCGAGGCTGCATTTTTCCTTGCTCACACAAGCAATGGCTCTTCTCATCGAATGGCCACGGGGAGCTTCTGATCACAAAGGCTCCCTTGTCACTCGTGATGCGCAGCCCAACTGCTTTCCGAAATTGCGCCAGCTGAGTGACAAGAAAACATGCTCTAAAGGAGAGTCGAGGAATAGCACCTCGAGGGTGGGCTTCATGCCCCTCCAATTGATTCAATGTCAGCGTCCACCATTTCAAAATCCGAAATTTCCATCCACCTTGATACCGCCATTGAATCAATGAGAGGGGCACGGGAGAGGTTCGCGGCAACAACCTCTCCTATATAAGCTATTAGTGTGAGGCTCGCTCTGCATTAGAAATTAGCAAACACGCCGACATCCGCCATAAAAATTCCAAATCGTTGAAAATTCTTACCAAACAGCCATCCACGACCCAATTTATTATGAGGTCGTCTAAGGAGCAAAAGATTGTCATCGGTTAGGAGATGTGAATTCATGGAGCCAAGGGACTGAAAGGGTCATCCAGCTCATCCGATCAACTAGATGAATTTCACCTTGAAGGGGCCCAATCCAAAAGTTCTGGAGGTCATCTCTTGGAAGTCAAAATAACAAGGACCATCTTACTTGCAAACTCTGCTACTGCACAAACATAGGTTGCAATTAAAGAGAAATTGCCAGGCCATCACAGTGGCCTGAGGCCAATGCTCTGACTAAGTAAATTTTCTCTTGCAATCACCATGCTGCCGTTCATAGAGAGATCTCCCCATTCACTTGCGATACGACGCACAATCCAAGTGATAGACGCGAGCTCGCCCTTGAAAGGCCAGGCCACTTTCCAAGACATCCCCCGATGACACATTGGAATGACAACCGCTGTCGAACCATTCCCAATGTTTTGTCGATTGAGTTGGCACAGAGGCGACCTTAGGGAGCTCCCGCGTAGCAATCGGGATGTGCTTTCGTACCCATCTCTCAAATAAACCAATCTTAGCTATGAAAAAATTTAGAATCCAAGGCTCGTATCCATCAATATCGTCGGCACTGGGTCTATTTATTCAAAGGCCATGGAGAGGTTCTGATAAGATCACCGCAATGACACATTGGAACGACAACCGCTGTCGAACAACTCCCGAATTTGTGCCGATGGAGTGAGAAAGACGAGCAACTTTGGGGAGCCGTGCATGGCAAACGGGCTGCTACTTCATTTCGCTCTTATATATAGATCCGATGTCGTTGATTTCATTTGGAATCCGAGGCTGCATTCATCCTTGCTCACACAAGCAATGGCTCTTCTCATCGAATGGTCACGGGGAGCTTTCGATTACAAAGGCTCCCTTGTCACCCGTGATGCGCAGCCCAACTACTAGATGATGGCTCGCCCTTCAGATCGCTCCCCAGGAAACCACCACAATGACACCATTGGAATGACAACCGCTGCTAAACCATTCCAAAAAAATTTTGCCAAAGAAGTTGTTGCAAAGAGAACGAATCTGGGGAAGAGCCCTCGCACAGAAAAATCGGGATGGCTTCACGGCAGCTAGATGGGATTTGAATTCATGGAGCCAAGGGAGTGAAATGGTCATCGAGCTCATCCGATCAACTGGATGAATTTCACCTTGAAGGGGCCCAATCCAAAAGTTCCAGAGATCATCTCCTGGAACTATCAAGAACAAAGGCCAATCTTACATGCAAACTCTGCTACTGCGCAAACATAGCTTGCAATTATAGAGAAATTGCAAGGCCGTCACAATGGCCCGAGGCCAATGCTCTGACTACTAAGTCAATTTTCTCTTGCAATCACCATGCCACCGTTCACAAAGAGATCTCCCCATTCACTTGTGACGACGCACAATCCAAGTGCTAGACGCAATCTCGCTCTTGAAAGGCCGCGTTCCAAGACATCCCGATGACACATTGGAATGACAACCGCTGTCGAACACTTCCCAATGTTGTGCCGATCGAGTTGGCACAGAGGCAATCTTAGGGAGCTCCCGCGAATCGATCGAGAAGTGCTTTCGTACCCATCTCTCACAAAAACCAATGTTAGCTGAACAATTTTAGAAACCAAGGCTCGTATCCATTGATATCGTCGGCACTGGGTCTATATTCAAAGGCCACGAAGAGGTTCCGATAAGAGAAGCTCCCCTGCTCTCTTGCACAAACATCCCCAAATGCTAGACGTAAGCTCCCGCACTTAGCATCGCTCTCCAGATCACCGCAATGACACATTGGAATGACAACCACTGTCGAACAACTCCCAAATTTGTGCCGATGGAGTGAGAAACGAGAGCCAGATCGGGTCGACGAAAATGGCTAAGCCAGATCGGGTCGGTCAGCATGGGTCGGCCACCATTTTTCGCCAAGAGCTTTCAATATTAAAGCTCCCATGTAGCCGTGATAAGTACACCATGACAAATTGCTAGAGCGCCGAGCACCCATAGACAATTGCCATTATACCAAGCAACGCCGGAGTGCTAGACAAGGGCTCACGTTTAGATCAAGTTTTAAAACCACCAAAAACACACGCCATGGATCGGCAACCGCTGCCTCACCTTTTCCAAAATTGAGTCATCGGAAAACATGATCTAAAGGAGAGCCGAGGAAAAGCACTGAGATCGCTTCATGCCCCTTTCATTCATTCAACATCAGCATACACTGTTTGAAAACCCAACAATCCGATCCGCCTAGACACCAATGTTGAATCAATGAAAGGGGCGTGGGAGAGGCTCGCGGCAACAACCTCTCCTATATAAGCTATTAGTGCGAGGCTCGCTCTGCATTAGAAATCTGCAATAGCGCGGACAACTCCCTTAAAAATCCAATTCAATGAAAAATGTGACCAAACAGCCATCCACGACACCGTTTTTGCAGCTCGCCCAGATTGGCTCGGCCAGAATGGCTCACCCAGATCGGCTCGGCCAGCATGGCTCGGCCAGATTGGCTCGGCCAGCATGGTGACTTGTTGACTTGGTGAGAGTACTTCGAACTGTCAAGAACAAAGGCCAATCTAGCGTGCAAACTCTGCTACTGTGCAAACATAGGTTGCAATTATAAAGAAATTGCAAGGCCGTCACAATGGCCCGAGGCCAATGCTCCGACTACTAAGTCAATTTTCTCTTGCAATCACCATGCCCCCGTTCACAGAGAGATCTCCCCAATCACTTGTGATGATGCACAATCCAAGTGCTAGACATGAGCTCACCCTTGAAAGGCCGTGTTCCAAGACATCCCGATGACACATTGGAACGACAACCACTGTCGAACCATTCCCAATGTTGTCCCGATCGAGTTGGCACACAGGCGATCTTAGGGAACTCCTACGTATCGATCGGGAAGTGCTTTCGTAACCATCTCTCACAAAAATCGATGTTAGCTGAACAATTTTAGAATCCAAGGCTCGTATCCATTGATATCGTCAGCACTGGGTCTATATTCAAAGGCCACGGAGAGGTTCTGATAAGAGAAGCTCCCCTGCTCGCTTCCACAAACATCCCCAAATGCTAGACGCAAGCTCCCGCCCTTAGCATCGCTCTCAATATCACCGCAATGACACATTGGAATGACAACCACTGTCGAACAACTCCCAAATTTGTGCCGATGGAGTGAGAAAGAAGAGCCAGATCGGGTCGACGAAAATGGCTAAGCCAGATCGGGTCGGCCAGCATGGGTCGGCCACCATTTTTTGCCAAGAGCTTTTGATATTAAAGCTCCCATGTAGCCGCGACAAGTACACCATGACAAATTGCTAGAGCGCTAAGCACCCATAGCAAATTGCCATTATACCAAGCAACGTCGGAGTGCTAGACAAGGGCTCATGTTTAGATCAAGTTTTAAAATCACCAAAAACACACGCCATGGATCAGCAACCGCTGTCTCACCTTTTCCAAAATTGAGTCATTGGAAAACATGATCTAAAGGAGAGCCGAGGAAAAGCACTAAGATCACTTCATGCCCCTTTCATTGATTCAACATCAGCATACACCATTTGAAAACCCAACAATCTGATCTGCCTAGACACCAATGTTGAATCAATGAAAGGGGCATGGGAGAGGCTCGCGGCAACAACCTCTCCTATATAAGCTATTAGTGTGAGGCTTGCTCTGCATTAGAAATCTGCGATAGCACGGACAACTCCCTTAAAAATCCAATTCAATGAAAAATGTGACCAAATAGCCATCCACGACACCGTTTTTGGAGCTCGGCCAGATCAGGTCGGCCAGAATGGCTCGCCCAGATCGGGTTAGCCAGCATGGCTCGCCCAGATCGGCTCGGCCAGCTTGGCTCGGCCAGCATGGCTCGCCCAGAATGGCTCGGCCAGATCGGGTCGGCCAGCATGGTGACTTGGTGACTCGGTGAGAGTACTTGGAACTGTCAAGAACAAAGGCCAATCTTACATGCAAACTCTGCTACTGCGCAAACATAGGTTGCAATTATAGAGAAATTGCAAGGCCGTCACAATGGCCCGAGGCCAATGCTCTGACTACTAAGTCAATTTTCTCTTGCAATCGCCATGCCGCCATTCACAAAGAGATCTCCCCATTCACCTGTGACGACGCACAATCCAAGTGCTAGACGCGAGCTCGCCCTTGAAAGGCCGCGTTCCAAGACATCCCAATGACACATTGGAATGACAACCGCTGTCGAACCATTCCCAATGTTGTGCCGATTGAGTTGGCACAGAGGCAACCAAACAGCCATCCACGACACTATTTTTGGAGCTCGGCTAGATCGGCTCGGCCACAAAGGCTTGCCCAGATCGGCTCAGCCAGAATGGCTCGCCCAGATCGGCTCGGCCAGCATGGCTCGGCCAGATCGGCTCGCCCAGAACGGGTCGCCCAGATCGGCTCGGCAAGAATGGCTCGCCCAAATCAGCTCGGCCAGCATGGCTTGGCCAGAACGGCTCGGCCAGATCGGGACGGTGACTTGATGAACAGACTTAGAGATTCGACTTGGTGGGTTGACCTGGCAGGGTGACTTGATGAACACACTTGAAGGGTCGACTTGGTGGGGTGACTCTATGAACGGACCTAAAGAGTTGACTTGGTGAGAGTACTTGGCGAGGTGACTCGATGAAAGGACTTAAAGAGTCAACTTGGTGAGAGTACTTGGTGGGGCGACTTGATGAACGCACTTGAAGAATCGACTTGGTTAGAGTACTTGGTGGGGCGACTTGATGAACGGACTCAAAGAGTCGACTTGGTGAGAGTACCTAGTGGCTCGACTTGATGAGCAGACTTAAAGAGTCGACTTGGTGAGAGTACTTGGCGGGGTGAACTGATGAACGAACATAAAGAGTCGGCTTGGTGGGAGTACTTGGTGGGCCGACCTAGTGGGGTGACTTTATGGACAGACTTAAAGAGTCGACTTGGTTAGATTACTTGTTCTGGTGACTTGATGAACAGACTTGAAGAGTCGACTTGGTGGGGTGACTTGATGAAAGGACTTAAAGGGTCGACTTGGTGAGAGTACTCAGTAGGGCGACTTGATGAACGAACTTAAAGGGTCGACTTGGCGGGGTGACTTGATGAACGGACCTAAAGAGTTGACTTGGTGAGAGTAATTGGCGGGGTGAACTGATGAACGGACTTAAAGAGTCGACTTGGTGGGCCAACTTGATGAATGGACTTATAGAGTCAACTTGGTGAGAGTAGTTGTTCTGGTGACTTGATGAATGGACTTAAAGAGTCGGCTTGGCAGGGTGACTTGATGAAAGGACTTAAAGAGTCGACTTGGTCACGTGACTCGATGAACGAACTTAGAGGGTCAACTTTGTGGGGTGACTTGATGAACGGACCTAAAGAGTTGACTTGGTGAGAGTACTCGGTGGGGTGACCTGATGAATAGACTTAGAGAGTCGACTTGGTGAGAGTCCTTGGTGGGCTGACCTAGTTGGGTGACTTCGTGAACTGACTTAAAGAGTCAACTTGGTGGGAGTACTTGGTGGGGTGACTTGATGAACGGACTTCAAGGGTCGACTTGGCGAGATGACTTGATGAACGATCCTAAAGAGTTGACTTGGTGAGAGTACTTGGTGTGGTGACTTGATGAAAAGACTTAAAGAGTCGAATTGGTGAGAGTACTTGGTGGGGTGACTTGATGAATGCACTTGAAGGGTCGACTTGGTGGGGTGACTTTATGAACAGACCTAAAGAGTTGACGTGGTGAGAGTGCTTGGTGGGGTGACGTGATGAACATAGTTAAAGAGTCAACTTGGTGAGAGTAGTTGGTCGAGTGACTTGATGAACGCACTTGAAGAATCGACTTGGTTAGAGTACTTGGTGGGGTGACTTGATGAACGGACTTAAAGATTCGACTGAGAGTCCGAACTTAAAGGGTCGACTTGGTGAGAGTACTTGGTGGGCCGACCTGGTGGGGCGACTTGATGAACGAACTTAAAGAGTCGACTTGGTGAGAGTACTCGGTGGGGTGCCCTGATGAACAAACCTAAAGAGTCAACATGGTGATAGTACTTGGTGGGCCGACCTGGTGGGGTGACTTGGTGAGCAAACTTAAAGAGTCGACTTGGTGAGAGTAGTTGGTGGGCTGACCTGGCGGGGTGACTTGATGAACAAACTTAAAGAGTCGACCTGGTGGGCCGACCTGGCAGAGTGACTTCATGAACAAACTTAAAGAGTCCACTTGGTGGGCCGACCTGGCGGGGTGACTTGATGAACGAAATTAAAGAGTCGACTTGGTGAGAGTAATTTGTGGGCTGACCTAGCGGGGTGACTTGATGAATGAACTTAAAGAGTCGACTTGGTGGGGTGACTTGATGAACGCACTTGAAGGGTCAACTTGGTGGGGTGACTCTATGAACGGAGCTAAAGAGTTGACTTGGTGAGAGTATTTGGTGGGGTGACTCGATGAAAGGACTTAAAGAGTTGACCTGGTGAGAGTACTTGGTGGCTCGAGTTTATGAGCAGACTTAAAGAGTCCACTTGGTGAGAGTGGGCCTAACGGGGCGATGTGGTGAGTGGGCCTAATGGGGCAAGTTGGTGGGGCAACTTGGCGAGTGGTATTAGAGAGCCAACGTGGTGAGGTGACTTGGCGAGTTGGTTCGTTGAGATGACATGGTGAGCTGACTTGGCGAGTCGACCTGGCGAGCAAACTTAAAGAGTCGACATGCCAATGTACTCGAGTCGACTTGGTGAGGCAACCTGGTGAGCGGGCTCAAAGAGTCAACATGGTGAGGTGACTCATTGAGTCAACATGGTGAGGCAACTTATGGTGAGGAGCTATCCTTGAGGCGACTTGGTGGGCCTACTTGATTAGTCGACTTGGTGAGCCGACCTGACGAGCTGACACGGTGAGCGGGCTTAAAGAGGCGATGACTTGGTGGGGTAACTCAGTAAGCCAACTTATCGAGGTGAGATGGTGAGTCAACTTGGTGAGCTGACTTGGTGAGCGCACTTAAAGAGTCAACTTCGTGAGGTGACTCGGTGAGTGAGTCCACTGATGTGACTTGGGCAGGCCGACCTGGCGAACGAACTTAAAGAGGCAACTTGGGCGGGCTGACTTGGTGAGCAAACTTAAAGAGTTGACTTGGCAACGTACTTGAACAACCGACTTGGTGAGCTGACATGGTGAGTGGGCTTAGAGAAGCAACTCGGCAGGGCGACTTGATGAACGGACTTAAAGGGTCGACTTGGCGGGGTGACTTGATGAACGGACCTAAAGAGTTGACTTGGTGAGAGTACTTGGCGGGGTGAACTGATGAAAAAACTTAAAGAATCGACTTGGTGGGAGTACTTGGTGGGCCAACTTGATGAACGAACTTATAGAGTTGACTTGGTGAGAGTAGTTGTTCTGGTGACTTGATGAACGGACTTAAAGAGTCGGCTTGGGGGGGTGACTTGATGAAAGGACTTAAAGAGTCAACTTGGTCGGGTGACTCGATGAATGAGCTTAGAGGGTCAACTTTGCGAGGTGACTTGATGAACGGACCTAAAGAGTTGACTTGGTGAGAGTACTCGATGGGGTGACCTGATGAACAGACTTAGAGAGTCGACTTGGTGAGAGTCCTTGGTGGGCCGACCTGGTTGGGTGACTTTGTGAACTGACTTAAAGAGTCGACTTGGGGGGAGTACTTGGTGGGGTGACTTGATGAATGGACTTCAAGGGTCGACTTGGCGAGGTGACTTGATGAACGGTCCTAAAGAGTTGACTTGGTAAGAGTAATTGGTGTGGTGACTTGATGAAAAGACTTAAAGAGTCGAATTGGTGAGAGTACTTGGTGGGGTGACTTGATGAATGCACTTGAAGGGTCGACTTGGTGGGGTGACTTTATGAACGGACCTAAAGAGTTGCCGTGGTGAGAGTGCTTAGTGGGGTGACTTGATGAAAATAGTTAAAGAGTCAACTTGGTGAGAGTAGTTGGTCGGGTGACTTGATGAACGCACTTGAAGAATCGACTTGGTTAGAGTACTTGGTGGGGTGACTTGATGAACGGACTTAAAGATTCGACTCGGTGGGCCGACCTGGCGGGGTGACTTGATGAACGGACTTAGAGAGTCGACTTGGTGAGAGTATTTGGTGACTTGGTGGGCCGACCTAGCCAGGTGACTTGATGAACAAACTTAAAGAGTCGACTTGGTGAGAGTACTCGGTGGGCTGACCTGGTCACGTGACTTGATGAACGGACTTAAAGAGTCGACTTGGTGGGTCGAACTAGCGGGGTGACTTGGTGAGAGTACTTGGTGGGCTGACCTGACAGGGTGACTTGATGAACAAACTTAGAGAGTCAACTTTGTGAGAGTACTTGGTGGGTCGAACTCGCGAGGTGACTTGATGAATGAACTTAAAGAGTCGACCTGGTGAGAGAACTTGGTGGGCCGAGCTAGCGGGGTGAATTGATGAACGAACCTAAAGATTTGACTTTGTGAGAGTACTTGGTGGGCCGACCTAGCGGGGTGAGTTGATGACCGAACTCAAAGGGTCGACTTGGTGAGAGTACTTGGTGGGCCGACCTGGCGGGGCGACTTGATGAACGAACTTAAAGAGTCGACTTGGTGGGTCGAACTAGCGGGGTGACTTGGTGAGAGTACTTGGTGGGATGACCTGGCAGGGTGACTTGATGAACAAACTTAGAGAGTCAACTTTGTGAGAGTACTTGGTGGGTCGAACTCGCGAGGTGACTTGATGAATGAACTTAAAGAGTCGACCTGGTGAGAGAACTTGGTGGGCCGAGCTAGCGGGGTGAATTGATGAACGAACCTAAAGATTTGACTTTGTGAGAGTACTTGGTGGGCCGACCTAGCGGGGTGAGTTGATGACCGAACTTAAAGGGTCGACTTGGTGAGAGTACTTGGTGGGCCGACCTGGCGGGGCGACTTGATGAATGAACTTAAAGAGTCGACTTGGTGAGAGTACTCAGTGGGGTGCCCTGATGAACAAACCTAAAGAGTCGACCTGGTGAGAGTACTTGGTGGGCCGACCTGGCGGGGTGACTTGGTGAGCAAACTTAAAGAGTCGACTTGGTGAGAGTAGTTGGTGGGCTAACCTGGCGGGGTGACTTGATGAACGAACTTAAAGATTCGACTTGGTGGGCCGACTTGGTAGTGTGACTTCATGAACGAACTTAAAGAGTCCACTTGGTGGGCCGACCTGGCGGGGTGACTTGATGAACGAACTTAAAGAGTCAACTTGGTGAGAGTAATTTTTGGGCTGACCTGGCGGGGTGACTTGATGAATGAACTTAAAGAGTCAACTTGGTGGGGTGACTTGATGAACGCACTTGAAGGGTTGACTTGGTGGGGTGACTCTATGAACAGACCTAAAGAGTTGACTTGGTGAGAGTACTTGGTGGGGTGACTCGATGAAAGGACTTAAAGAGTCGACTTGGTGAGAGTACTTGGTGGCTCGACTTTATGAGCAGACTTAAAGAGTCCACTTGGTGAGAGTGGGCCTAACGGGGTGATGTGGTGAGTGCGCCTAACGGGGCAAGTTGGTGGGGTGACTTGGCGAGTGGTATTAGAGAGCTGACGTGGTGAGGCGACTCGGCGAGTTGGTTTGTTGAGATGACATGGTGAGCTGACTTGGCGAGTCGACATGGCGAGCGAACTTAAAGAGTCAACTTGGCAACGTACTCGAGTCGACTTGGTGAGGCGACCTGGCGAGCGGGCTCAAAGAGTCAACATGGTGAGGTGACTCATTGAGTCAACATGGTGAGGCGACTCATGGTGAGGAGCTATCCTTGAGGTGACTTGGTGGGCCTACTTTATTAGTCGACTTGGTGAGCTGACCTGACGAGCTGACACGGTGAGCGGGCTTAAAGAGGCGACGACTTGGTGGGGTAACTCAGCAAGCCAACTTATCGAGGTGAGTTGGTGAGTCGACTTGGTGAGTTGACTTGGTGAGCACACTTAAAGAGTCAACTTTGTGAGGTGACTCTGCGAGTTAGCCCACTAATGCGACTTGGGCGGGCCAACCTGGCGAATGAACTTAAAGAGGCGACTTGGGCGGGCTGACCTAGTGAGCGAACTTAAAGAGTTGACTTGGCAACGTACTTGAACAACTGACTTGGTGAGCTGACATGGTGAGTGGGCTTAGAGAAGCAACTCGGTGGGGCAACTTGGCGAGCACACCTGCTGGGGCAAGGTGGTAAAACGACTAGGTGATTCGACTTGGTGAGCTGACTTAGGGAGCTGACTTGGTGAGAAAACTTAAGGGGTCGACTTGGTGAGGCAACCTGAATAGTCAACTCGGTGAGGTGACTTGGGGAGCCGACATGGTGACATGGTGAGCGGTCAATTCTTGATTTGGCAAAGACCACATGGTTAGATGACCTGGTGAGCCGACCTAGCTAGTAAAATTGGCAAGCAAACTTATAGAATCGACCTGCTATCATGGGAGGCCCTGTACAGTGAAAAGCGCTAAATTTTGGGCATTACAAAAAAAAAAAAAAAACAAGTTACCCACTTTTGGATCATGCACAAGTTTCAGTTCACGTATTGCTGAGCCGACTCGAGGCGTTATGCCTAGCTAGCCAGATTCGAGGTAGGGTAGCCGAAACGATCCAATTTGAGAATTTTCTTTATAAAAAGAGATCATGATAGGCCTCGTAAGGCAAAAAAGAATGAAATTTTTGGAGTTCAAAAAAAAATGTTACCTGGTTTTGGATCGCGCACAGGGCTCGGGTCACGTAGCATCGAGGTGCCCTGGGTGACATGATTCGAGCGAAAAGTCGACGGTGGCATGAGTCGTGCAAAAACATTGGAGGCCATTAAGGCTCGAGGCGCTTCGAGTCGAGGTTGCCGAGGTGAGTCGGGTTGAAAACTTTGGGCGTTAACCAAAAAGAAAAATTTAACCGCTTTTGGATCATGTACACGGCTCGGGGCACTTAGAATCAAGTCGAGCACGGTGACATGAGTCGTGCAAAAAATTTGGAGACGACTCGAGTCGGGGCATCCGACTCTATTCGAGTTCAAAACTTTGGGACTTGACAAAAAAAAGAAAAAAGAAAAAGTTACCCGGTTTTGGATCACGTAAGTAACTCGGGCCACTCAGAATCAAGGCGAGTGCGATTACATGAGTCGAGCGAAAAAAAAATGGAGGCGGTTAAGGCTCGAGGCAGTTTGAGTTGGGGTAGCTGAGTCGATTCGAAAACTTTGGCCATTAGCCAGAAAAAGAGTTAATCGCTTTTGGATCACGTACATGACTTGGGGCACATAGAATCAAGTCAAGCACGGTGACATGAGT
>CM053784.1:558864911-558922411 GCA_028749045.1 Cupressus sempervirens | reverse complement strand
CAGTGGGTACTCACGCCTGACTTGGGGACGCGGTAGAGATGTAGCAATGCCCGCACTGTGGTGAGCTGCTAAGCCCAGAATAAAGTTCCTCGCAAGGAATTGTTCGATCGGCGCAAACCAACACCGGCCTTTGTGAGCCATCGCTCGTCGCGACGGATCGACGGACCTCGTGCTCATTTCAGCCGACCGCGCACCACTTGCGGATACGGACGGCCATCTCCACTCCTTTCCGTGGAGGGCAAAATTTTGTAGTGCGATGCCCAAGCAGATGTGCCCTTGGCTGAGGCCTTGGGTGCAACTTGCGTTCAAAGACTTGATGATTCACGGGATTCTGCAATTTACACTAAGTATCGCATTTCGCAACATTCTTCATCGTGGTGAGAGCCGAGATATCCATTGCTGAGAGTCATGATTTTGTTTTGTTTTTACCTTTCGGTGACCCAAGCGTGCAAGGCGTTGGCTCGCACTTCATTCTTTGGATTTCTAAGGTGCGCGATGCACCCGTGTGTTGTTGGGTGTTGACACATCCCGAACCCCGAGCACCCAATGGGTGCGACAAGGAACACTGTGGTGTGTCCCCGCCCCATCCCCTCGCAAAGGTGGGAGGCGATGCATGGGAGAGCCGTGTCAGCGGACGGGGCCCCTGCCCCGCAAATCATGCGAGTGCACCCATCCTAAACACAGAACGCTCCAAGCGATGAGTCAACACACCTGGGCAAGGAAACAGGGGGTTGTGGCAGTCCTGACTTGCCACCGTTGAAACGACGGATCCCTGGCACAACGCCGCACACACGATCAGACCATGAAATCTCAACGAGGGACAAGGCTTGGACCCCCTCTGAACTGCAACCGAGTAGAGACCTCTCACTCCGACGCGGATGTCGTTCGAAGGCACCGATCCTATAATCCAGATTGCATCCGAGTCTCTTCTTTGCCTCGTGGGGAATCCATGCTTTCGATCATGGGCATTCGATGTGACCCTCGACCTCGATGGTGCTAGACCCATAGCTTGGCCGTCCAGCACATCATGCAGGGCCGAGTGTCCACACGTCGCCAAGATTTCAGGGGTGGGGAGGACGCCAGCTCCATCCCCTACATGATTTAGGGTCTTGAACCGACAATGATCCTACCGCAGGTTCACCTACGGTAACCTTGTTACGACTTCTCCTTCCTCTAAATGATAAGGTTTAGTGAACTTCTCGCAATGTCGCCGACAGGAACCGCCATCGTCGCCACGATCCGAACACTTCACCGGATCATTCAATTGGTAGGAGCGACGGGCGATGTGTACAAAGGGCAGGGACGTAGTCAACGCGAGCTGATGACTCGCGCTTACTAGGAATTCCTCGTTGAAGATCAATAATTGCAATGGTCTATCCCCATCACGATGCAATTTGGCAAGATTTCCCAAACCTTTCGGGCCAGGGAGAGAAACTTTTTGGTTGCATCAGTGTAGCGCGTGTGCAGCCCAAAACATCTAAGGGCATCACAGACCTGTTATTGCCTCAAACTTCCATGGCCTAGGAGGCCATAGTCCCTCTAAGAAGCTGGCCACGAAGGGGAACCTTCACGTAGCTAGTTAGCAGGCTAAGGTCTCATTCGTTAATGGAATTAACCAGACAAATTGCTCCACCAACTAAGAACGGCCATGCACCACCACCCATAGAATCAAGAAAGATCTCTCAATCTATCAATCCTTACTATGTCTAGACCTGGTAAGTTTCCCCGTGTTGAGTCAAATTAAGCCACAGGCTCCACTCCTGGTGGTGCCCTTCCGTCAATTCCTTTAAGTTTTAGCCTTGCGACCATACTCCTCCCAGAACCCAAACACTCTGATTTCTCAGAAGGTGCTGGCAGAGTCCTTAGAGCAACATCCGCCGATCCCTGGTCGGCATCATTTATGGTTGAGACTAGGACGGTATCTGATCATCTTTGAGCCCCCAACTTTCGTTCTTGATTAATGAAAACATCCTTGGAAAATTCTTTCGCAGTGGTTTGTCTTCCATAAATCAAGGAATTTCACCTCTGACAATGAAATACGAATGCTCCCGACAGTCCCTATTAATCATTACTCTAGTCCCGAAGGCCAATGGAACAGGACCAGACTCCTATCGCGTTATTCCATGCTAATGTATTCAGAGCGTACGCTTGCTTTGAGCACTCTAATTTTTTCAAAGTAACGGTGCTGGAACTGCGACCCAGCCAATTAAGGCCAGGAACACGTCGTTGGTAGAAGGGACGTGAGGGCCAGTGCACACCCAGAAGGCGGATCAACCGTGACGACCCAAGGTCCAACTACGAGCTTTTTAACTGCAACAACTTAAATATATGCTATTGGAGCTGAAATTACCATGGCTGCTAGCACCAAACTTGCCCTCCAATTGATCCTCATTAAGGGATTTAGATTGTACTCATTCCAATTACCAAACTCGATGAGCCCAGTATTGTTATTTATTGTCACTACCTCCCCGTGTCAGGATTGGGTAATTTGCACGCCTGCTGCCTTCCTTGGATGTGGTAGTCATTTCTCAAGATCCCTCTCTGGAATCGAACCCTAATTCTCCGTCACCGTCACCACCATGGTAGGCCTCTATCCTACCATCGAAAGTTGATAGGGCTGAAATTTGAATGAAGTGTCGCCAGCACAAAGGCCGTGCGATCCGTCGAGTTATCATGAATCACCGAAATAGCGGGCGAGCCCGCACCGACCTTTTATCTAATAAATGCATCCCTTCTGAGAGTCGAGATTTGGTGCATGTATTAGCTCTAGAATTACTACGGTTATTCGAGTAGAAAAGTACCATCAAAGAAACTATAACCGATTTAATGAGCCATCCGCAGTTTCACAGTCTGAAATAGTTCATACTTAGACATGCATGGCTTAATCTTTGAGACAAGCATATGACTACTGGCAGGATCGACCAGGTAGCTTCTAACAATGAGGGGACCCCCAAGACCTGCTACAGCCAAGGGATGCCCGCCGTGATGGGAAACCAAAATTTGCATTCGCTCCGTCATGCATCCAAACATAATCTGCCGCACAAGAAACAAGAATGACGTTCACAGCACATGCAGGACTCGCAATGCTCAAAGATTTTGCACAAGAGGAAAGTTTCCCATCGTCGATCGGAGAGGGCTGAATAGGGAGCCTCGGTTCACAGGCACCTGGGAAGAACATCCCGTACGGAACCTTTACCCTCAAAATCGTTTCCGCCACTACTCGGAAAGAAGCCTCGAGTCTGTACGAGATGCACCGCACACGTAGCCACCTCAATTGTAAGGCCACTCAGAGACATCCAATTCCTAGGCATATGCCTCCTACATGCCTATTGAGGTGCACCCGCATAGACAAAATCCTTCTTGATTGCAACAAACATTTTCCCATGATGAAGAGCTGGTTGCCAAAGTGCCAACGGAGACCACCGTGCTAAAGGGTGAAGGGCCGTGAGAGTCAAAAACATGGCTGGTTATGCGATTGGCGGGGGCATCACTGTGCACACGACCACCTCAATTATAAGGCCGCTCGAGGGCATCATGTATAACAACACCCCCTCCACACATTTATAGGTGATGAGAGCTCGCCCGCATACACGGACATGTCTAACCTCTAGCAAATATCTCCTTTCCCAGCACAGCCTCACTAACCGTTCCCCATGACATGTGATCTGCCAGCGTAGGTACAGAAAAGTTCCTATGGCTGAACACTCACACTAGCATTGTCGGACAAGCTTCAATCTCATGCACATGCACATACCGAAGAACTGGCACCGCGAGGGAACCACCCGCAAGCACCCACATCTCGGAAAAAAGCATTCGTGCGATTTCTTCCCCTAGACAGACACGTTGGGCCTGCACTTGTCAGAGCATTGCAAAGATGAGCGCTTTGGTTCACAGGAGCCTGAGAAGAACATCTTGTACGAAACCCATTCCCCCAAAATGCTCAAATCACAAATGCTCGCAGCAGGGTCATAATGCAAAGATGTACACCGCGCACGCGACCGAGTAAGGACACTTAGAGACATCCATTTCCCAGGCATATGCCCCCTATACGCTTTTTGGTGCACCCCCTACAAACGGCCATGCTTCGACAAGCCCTCCTAGAATTTTGCATCTAAAGAGAGAGATGAAATGCCTTGGGCTTTTTGTCCACACAATGCAAACACCAAACGCTCTCTTTAGGGGGGAGCCGAAGAAGAGTATCTCCCGCAGAACCCACGAGCCGCAGCCGTTCGGATCGCACAGGGCAGGATAGGGCATGGACAGTTTCTGCATCCAAACAAAAATTATCAGTAATACTCTACGCTTCTACTGGCCCGGACCACAAAAGGCTATCACGACAGTGCCATGCACTTCTATAGGATGAGACAGTGAAGAGGCAAGCACGCACCGAGAACGCACTAGCGAATAAATTATGCGGCAACCAAACCTTTTGTCGGCCCCCCTCTCAATCCCAAGGCTCTACCGATCGGCAAAAACTTAGGGTGGAGAGTGGACCCTTGATGAAATTAGGGACGTCGAGCAATGCACCCGTGCAACCATCTCTTTCCTTCTTGCCATCCGGGCAGGATAAAAATGCAATGATAGAATGTGCCAATGAGATGGAGCCCTTGGCTAAAAGATACAACTCCATACACACTCAGCAACAAGCTCATCTTAGAATCAAACACCAAATGTGCAGTGTGTTGCAAGCCGTGCAGACACCTACATATAGGGTATATCCATCAAAACAAAGCGACAAGTGCTTCCCACCAGCTCCGCCATTGCAATTACCGAATGGGATAATACTCACCGCCACAGATTAATGACCATCATTACCATCTCGGAATAGATACAAGCACATCGAGCTTCATCCGATCAGCTGGATGAATTTCACCTTGAAGGGGCCCAATCCAAAAGTTCTGGAGGTCATCTCCTGGAACTCTCAAGAACAAGGCCCATCTTACATGCAAACTCTGCTACTGCACAAACATAGGTTGCAATTAAAGAGAAATTGCAAGGCCATCACAATGGCCCGAGGCCAATGCTCCGACTAAGTCAATTTTCTCTTGCAATCACCATGCCACCATTAAAAGATAGATCTCCCCATTCACTTGTGATGCGACGCACAATCCAAGGGCTAGATGCAAGCTCACCCTTGAAAGGCCACTTTCCAAGGCATCCCTCGATGACACATTGGAACGACAACCGCTGTCAAACCATTTCCCAATGTTGTGCCGATCGAGTTGGCACAGAGCCGCTAGATGAGGGCTCCCATTTTAGATCGAGTTTTAAAATCACCAAGAAGACGCGATGAGGGTTGGCAACCGCTGCCAAACCTTTTTCCGAAATTGCACCAGTTAAGTGACTAGAAAACATGCTTTACGCGATAGGCATGCAAAAAATTTTGCTAGAGCGCCAAGAACCCACCTCATGGCTAGAGACAAGGGATCGCCATTAGATCAACTTCGAAATCACTGAAAAGACGCGCTGTAAAATGGCAACTGCTGCCAAATCTCTTCCGTAGTTGCGTCGGTTGAGTGATCGAAGAAGGTGATCTAAGAGAGGGTCCAAGCATAGGCATTCGTTGGGGGATTCAGGCTGATGGCATAAATTTATGCAATACCTAAGCAACACCGGACGGAGGTGCTAGACGAGGGCTCCCATTTTAGATTGAGTTTTAAAATCACCAAGTAGATGCGGTGAGGGCTGGCAACCGCTGCCAAACCTTTTTTCAAAATTGTGGCAGCTGAGTGACAAGAAAACATGATCTAAAGGAGAGTCCAGGTATAGCACCCTCGAGGGTGGGCTTCATGCCCCTCTAATTGATTCAACGTCGGTGTCCACCATTTCAAAATCCGACATATCCATCCGCCCTGACAGCGGCGTTGAATCAATGAGGGGGGCACAGGAGAGGCTCGCGGAAACCACCTCTCCCATTGTAGCCGCGATAGGCACGCAAAAAAATTTTGCTAGAGTGCCAAGCACCCACCTCATGGCTAGAGACAAGGGCTCGCCATTAGATCAACTTTGAAATTGCAGAACAGACGCGGTGTAGAATGGCAACCGCTGCCAAGTCTCTTCCGTAATTGCATTGGTCGAGTGATCGAAAAAGGTGATCTAAGAGAGGGTCCAAGCGTAGGGCGTTCTTTGGGGTAATCGCACTGATGGAAAAAATTTATGCAATACCCGAGCAACACCGGACGGAGGTGCTAGACGAGGGCTCCCATTTTAGATCGAGTTTTAAAATCACAAAGAAGACGCGGTGAGGGCTGGCAACCGCTGCCAAACCTTTTTCTGAAATTGTGCCAGCTGAGTGACAAGAAAACATGATCTAAAGGAGAGTCCAGGAATAGCACCCTCGAAGGTGGGCTTCATGCCCTTCTAATTGATTCAACATCGGCGTCCACTATTTCAAAATTCGACATATCCATCCACCCTGACAATGGCGTTGAATCAATGAGCTGGGCATGGGAGAGGCTCGCGGCAACCACCTCTCCCATTGTAGCCACGATAGGCTCACAAAAAATTTTTCTAGAGCGCCAAGCACCCACCTCATGGCTATAGACAAGGGCTCGCCATTAGATCAACTTCGACATCGTAGAACGGACGCGATGTAGAATGGCAACCGCTGCCAAGTCTCTTCCGTAATTGCGTCAGTCGAGTGATCGAAGAAGGTGATCTAAGAGAGGGTCCAAGTGTGTAGGCATTCGTTGGGGGATTCGCGCCAATGGCAAAACTTTGTGCAATACCCGAGCAACACCGGACGGAGGTGCAAGACGAGGGCTCCCGTTTTAGATCGAGTTTTAAAATCACCAAGTAGACGCGGTGAGGGGCTGGCAACCGTTGCCAAACCTTTTTCTGAAATTGCGCTAGCTGAGTGACAAGAATACATGATCTAAAGGAGAGTCTAGGAATAGCACCCTCGAGGGTGGGCTTCATGCCCCTCTAATTGATTCAACGTCGGCGTCCACCGTTTCAAAATCTGACATTTCCATCCGCCCTGACAATGGCGTTGAATCAATCAGGGGGGCACGGGAGAGGCTCGTGGCAACCACCTCTCCCATTGTAGCTACGATAGGCACGCAAAAAATTTTGCTAGAGCGCCAAGCACCCACCTCATGGCTAGAGACAAGGGCTCGCCATTAGATCAACTTTGAAATCGCTGAACAGACACGCTGTAGAATGGCAACTGCTGCCAAGTCTCTTCCATAGTTGTGTCGGTCGAGTGATCGAAGAAGCTGATCTAAGAGAGGGTCCAAGCATAGGCATTTGTTGGGGGATTCGCGCTGATGGCATAAATTTATGCAATACCCAAGCAATACTGGACAGAGGTGCTAGACGAGGGCTCCCATTTTAGATCGAGTTTTAAAATCACCAAGTAGACGCGGTGAGGGCTGGCAACCGCTGCCAAACCTTTTTCCGAAATTGTGCCAGTTGAGTGACAAGAAAACATGATCTAAAGGAGAGTCGAGAAATAGCAGCCTCGAGGGTGGGCTTCATGCCCCTCTAATTGATTCAACGTCGGCGTCCACCATTTGAAAATCTGACATATCCATCCGCCCTGACAGCGGTGTTGAATCAATGAGGGGGGCATGGGAGAGGCTCGTGGCGACCACCTCTCCCATTGTAGCCATGATAGGTATGCAAAAAAATTTTCTAGAGGGCCAAGCACCCACCTCATGGCTAGAGACAAGGGCTCGCCATTAGATCAACTTTGAAATCACTGAACAGACGCACTGTAGAATGGCAACCGCTGCCAAGTCTCTTCTGTAGTTGCATCGGTCGAGTGATCGAAGAAGGTGATCTAAGAGAGGGTCCAAGCATAGGCATTCATTGGGGGATTCGCGCCGATGGCATAAATTTATGCAATACCCAAGCAACACCAGACGGAGGTGCTAGATGAGGGCTCCCATTTTAGATCAAGTTTTAAAATCACCGAGTAGATGCGGTGAGGGCTGGCAACCGCTGCCAAACCTTTTTCCAAAATTGCTCCAGTTGAGTGACAAGAAAACATGATCTAAAGGAGAGTCCAGGAATAGCACCCTCAAGGGTGGGCTTCATGCCCCTCTAATTGATTCAACGTTGGCGTCCACCTTTTCAAAATCTGACATATCCATCCGCCCTGACAGCGGCATTGAATCAATGAGGGGGGCACGAGAGAGGCTCGTGGCAACCACCTCTCCCATTGTAGCCATGATAGGCACGCAAAAATTTTTCCTAGAGCGCCAAGCACCCACCTCATGGCTAAAGACAAGGGCTCACCATTAGATCAACTTCAAAATCACTGAACAGACGCGCTGTAGAATGGCAATCGCTGCCAAGTCTCTTCTGTAGTTGCATCGGTCGAGTGATCGAAGAAGCTGATCTAAGAGAGGGTCCAAGTGTAGGAATTCATTGGGGGATTCACACCGATGGCATAATTTTATGCAATACCCAAGCAACACCAGACGGAGGTGCTAGACGAGGGCTCCCATTTTAGATCGAGTTTTAAAATCACCGAGTAGATGCGGTGAGGGATGGCAACCGCTGCCAAACCTTTTTCCAAAATTTTGCTAGCTGAGTGAGAAGAAAACATGATCTAAAGGAGAGTTGAGGAATAGCACATCCGGGGTGGGCTTCATGCCCCTCTAATTGATTCAACGTCAGCGTTCACCGTTTCAAAATCTGACATATCCATCTGCCTTGACACTGGCGTTGAATCAATGAGGGGGGCACAGGAGAGGCTCACGGCAAGCACCTCTCCTATATAAGCTGTCACGGGGCTAGATTTTTACCTCATGCGGCACTGGCGATCTCCCCCAGATGGGACAATCCCAGACTACGCCTGTCTCCTTACTCCCTTAGCTTAGCTCCTGCATACACTTGGTCAGCACAATACAAAATATCTTTGCACAGCGGAATAAAGCTCAACACACAATGAACACAGTATTTTGGGGTAACAAGTAGCTTTATTGATTGTCACAAATGGCCCTTGGCCCGTGTTACATCAAGCTCAACAGTATTGTTGATCACTACTCGAGTGCTTTCCCTGGCACCCAATACAAGTTCCCACCCCTAGTTGTGCATCCACTCTTAGAACACTGGCACAACCATATGCACCTCACCCAACCTTGGCTGTTTCTCTTCACATAGATTCCACACAGCCAACACCCTGTGTCGTTGGAACTTGCTGAAGCAACCCTTAATCTCTCTTGACCCCTAGCTGACTTACACGGATAGGACCCAGGCCTCCCCCAATTGGGGAGCCTAAGTCAAACTGGCTCTTAGCACTTCACTATCTCTACTCTGCTTCACATCACCACACTGCAATCTTTGAACACTCTGCTCATTGATAGTTGTTGTGTGCCTCCTTGCACCTCTGCACCATGACACTTCACTTTGGAGAATAAAAGCAATCACATAGACGTTCGTTTCAGAATGGTTGAGGTACTCTTCTTCCCCCTATAATAGTTATAAGTGCCCAGCCCACTTCACAATAGAAATTGTCCGTACAGCCGACAAACCGCTTAAAGACCTCTATCTCAATCGAGGGACAACATTTCCCCTTATGTGAATCATCCACCCCTTACATCCTCCCCCACTTAAAATAGGTGACGTCCCTGACGCCGGCAACACTGCCTACGCAATGCTGCAGAGGTACCCAGCTCCAAGCTGGATGGCTTAAAGAGGTAAGCTGGAGTCTCGGTTAAGATACTCCAACACTTTGTCTTCATATTTCCACATGTTCTCAGCTCGCTCCCAGGTTGCTTCCACCCTGGTCTGGCCCTGCCAATGAACCAAGAATTCTCTCCACTTTCTATTACCATATCCCCGATTCCTAACAGCAATCACCTCCTCCACATCCAACCCTGGTCTGTCCTTGACAAACGCTGGCCCTCGTGTCGAATCATTCCTACTGTCATCCACCATATCTTGATGATACGGATGGAGCTGGCTGACATGGAACACATTATGAACCCTCATGTGGTTTGGCAAATTTAGCTTGTATGCCACCTTTCCTATCTTTTGAACAACTGAAAAAGGCCCATCATAGCACCTTCGCAATGCTGTACTCAATCCCTTAGGTGGTTTGAACTGAACCAAATCCATCTTCAAAAAGACCCTGTCACCCACTTTGAAATCCACACTCATCCTCCCTGAGTCTGCATAGTGCTTCATTCGTTCAGCAGCCTTGACCAAATTATGCCTTGCAAGATCTACCTGGTCATGCCACTCTTGCAACCTTTTTCTTGCATCTGGACTTTCTCCTATGTATCCACTCAAAACAGTATGAGGAGTCAGTGGTTGCTGGCCTGTGGCCAACTCAAATGGTGAGAACTAACTCGATGCACTCTTCTGCATGTTGTAGCTGAACTGAGCTGAGTCCAATAGCCTTGGCCAATTGGATTGGTCTAACCAAACAAAGTGTCTCAGATAGTCTTCCAGAATCCCATTGATCCTTTCCGTCTGTCCATCTGTCTCCGGGTGATGACTCGTTGACATGAGTAACTTTGTCCCAATCAATCTGAACAACTCTTTCCAAAATGTGCTGGTGAACCTTGCGTCCCGATCACTGATGATACTCAATGGAACACCCCAATACTTCACCACATTCTTGAAAAAGTAGTCCGCAGCATCCTCCGCCTTGCACCCTCTTTCAAGCAATGCAAGGGTCCTCTTCTGCCCTGGATGCCCTGCCCAAGGACTATCATGACATTCATGTAGGACCTCCCTCCTTACATTCTTCAACTTGGGAAGGTAGACTCGATCCTGGGTAAAGACCAATAACCCATCTTGAATACTGAACTTGCGAGTTCTACCCTCTGATGCTTGCTTGAATAATTCAGCTGCATGAGGATCCATTTGTTATCCTTCCTTGATTGTCCTCATGACCTCCTCGGATAATGTCACACGGCCAGCCCTTGATCCTCCCCAATAGCAACTAACTGTCCCTTTCGACTTAGAGCATCTTCCACCACATTCTGCTTTCCTGGATTATACAGGATCTCAAAGTCGAACTCTGCCAGAAATTCTTGCCATCTGGCCTGCTTCGGTGTCAACTTGGCTTGAGTCTTGAAATATGTTGAGGAGACGTTGTTTGTCTTCACAATGAACTGTGTCCCCAAGAGATAATGTCTCCAAGTCCTGAGACAATGTATGATCCCTATCATCTCTTTCTCATGGGCAGGATAATTTTTCTCCCTGTCCTACAACTTCCTTGACTCATATGCAACGAGATGTCCATTTTGCATTAACACTCCCCCAACTGCATAATCTGAAGCATCACATTGGACTTCAAATGACCCTGTGAAATTAGGTAGTGCCAACACTGGTGAAGAAGTGAGCTTCTCCTTCAATCCGTCGAATGCATTCTGACACTTATCTGACCACCACCATTTTCTTTCCTTCTTCAGGAGATCTGTCAAAGGGGCCGCAAGCTTAGAATACCCTTCAACAAACTTCCTGTAGTAGTTTTCCTAACCCAGAAATTGCCTCACTTCATGAACATTGTTCAAGGGTTCCCAATCCCTGATGGCTTGCAATTTCTCTGGATCTGGACGAATCAGACCGTGACCCACTATATGACCCAAGAAGTGCACCTCCTCTTGAGCAAAGGAACACTTTTCCTTCTTCACATATAGTTTGTGTTCCCTAAGCAACTCAAAAACTTCTGCTAGATGTTGCTTGTGTTCCTCCATATTCTTGCTGTATACTAGGATGTCATCCAAATACACCACCACAGACTTATCCAATAGAGGGTGAAACACATCGTTCATGAGTGTGCAAAATGTTTCTGGCGCATTGCATAGCCCAAAAGGCATCACCATGAACTCATATGACCCATACCTTGTCACACATGCAACTTTCTCTTCATCCCCTACAACAATCCTCACTTGATAATAGCCATGCATCAGATCAAGCTTGCTGAACACCCTCGCTCCTGATAAGCAATCAAAACAATCTGCAATGAGTGGGAGGGGGTACTTATTCTTGATGGTTAAATTATTTAGAGCTCTGAAGTCGATGCATAACCTCAATGTTCCATCTTTCTTCTTTTGAAACAACACAGGAGCTTCGTATGGAGAACGGGACGGTCTGATATACCCCGCCTCAAGAAATTCTTCCAACTGCTTCTTAAGTTCAACCATCTCAGGCCCTGACAACCGATATGGTGCCTAAGTAGGAGGCCTTTCCCCCGGTATCAACTCAATCTTATGAGCTATAGCTCTTCTGATAGGGAGTTGTGTGGGAAACTTAGCTGGCATGAGGTCTCCAAAATCCAATATGACCTCCTCTACTTCTATTGGAATCGGTGTCACCTTGACTCCTTCTAGCTTTCTTTATCTTTCTTTATGGCTGCCTTATTCATGCTGCCTTATTCATGCTCATAGCTGAAACCATTGGAGCCTTCCCAGACTGCCGCCTATCTAATGTCTTCACCATACATGAGTGTTGCGGATCTAAGAACAAAATTGACTCCAAATGAGGCATCACTGCCACTTTACCCAATCTCAAAAATTCTTGCCCCAAAATCAACTCAAAATCATCCATTTCAATTGCCATAAGATCCATGTGGCCTTGCCACATGCCTACTTTCACTAGTGTGCCTTTCACAACACCAGTTACTCGCTTGGCAGGTGAGTTCACTGCCTTAAAGGAACTTGTGCCTGGTTGCACCTTAAGTCCCAGTTCCACAGCTCTCCTAGCTGAGATATAGTTGTGTGTGGCACCTGAATCTACCATCCCCATGGTCACCTTGTTATTCATCACAGTCTCCACATACAACAATCTGTTCATGTTCTTGGGCTTGGCTGCTGTAGCCTTCTTCTGTGGTGCATCCCTGACTGCGCCAAACCCTTGGATCACCCCCATCATTGACAATGAACCATCCTTCTCCGCAATCTCATTCTGCATTGAAGACAGCCTCTGTCTCTCTAGACATTCCTTAGCCCAATGGCCTTTGTTGCCGCAGACAAAACACCCCTTGTTCTTTGGGTTCTTAGACTTGGCCTTCGCCTCATCACCACTTTTCTTGCCCGTTTCCTTCTTGTCTTTAGGTTTTGATGACCCTGTTGTCTTTGTGCTTGAAGAAGGTCCAGCTGACTTTGTAGTCCCACTACTCTTCTCGTCATTCTTCTTCTGGAAGAACTTCTTCTCACTTTTCTGAAATGGCCCACTGTTGTTGGCATCCTTGCCAAATTGGTGATCTTCGAGAATAGCCGCAATGGAAATGGCTTCCTCAGCTATTTGAGGTCTAGCTTTCCTTACTTCAGCCATTGGCCCTGGCTTCAAGCCAGTTATGAAGAAATGCACTTTTTCTTCCTCTACCCAGTTTGGCATTTGTAGCATATATGTCCGGTAGGTCTGGATGTAATCCCTCAGTGACCCCGTCTGCCTCATATATCTGAATTTATACCTCAGTTCCAAGTCTACACTCTCAGGCTTAAACTATTGTTTGAGTAGTGCACTCAAGTCTTCCCAATTACTCACTGTTGGAACTGGCCTTCCTACCTTCTGGTCTTCCAGCCTGGTTCTCCACCACAACTTGGCCTCACCTGAGAGACAACAAACTGCCTCATCAAGCTTCTCCTCATTGGTGTAACCTTTGAGTGATTTCAGAAATCTTTCCATATCAAATACAAAATTTTCCAACACCTTGTCATCCCTCTTTCCATCGTAGGGTTCAGGGGGCTTCCTCTTGTGCCTGGCCTTGCTTCCACCTCCTTGAGTGAAGACTTCCTTCATGAAGTCAACCTCCTTGACTAACCTCTACACCTCTGCTACCAAAGTCTGGCAGTCTGAAATCATGGTATTATGCTCCCCTAATAAGGTTTGGAATTTAGTTGACAATGCCACATGATCATCTCGCAACTTCTTGTGAGCTTCTCCCAAAAGAGCATGATCATCCGATAGTGAGTTGTGCTCTTGCGTAAGAGACTGTAACTCCATTGTCACTCTCCCAGAGTCCTCCAAAATGTCTTTGACATCCACCTCCAGTTTCCCTATCCTACGAGCTGTGGCTGTGTCCTCTATGGACTCCATTCGACTTTCCAAGTCGTTGATTCTATCACTTCCCCTCAGTGTGTTCCTAGGCCCAGTGTTGATATTAGGCCTTGGAGGTCTCCCTGCAGAGTACTCCTCCGATGATGCCTCTTCTCTAGACATCCAAGTCTCTTCTCCAGACATCTACTCAGTATTGGCTATCAAGCTGGGAGTATCAAGCCGCTTGGCTCTGATACCAACTGTCACGGGGCTAGATTTTTACCTCATGCGGCACTGGTGATCTCCCCCAGATGGGACGATCCCAGACTACGCCTGTATCCTTACTCCCTTAGCTTAGCTCCTGCATACACTTGGTCAGCATAATACAAAATATCTTTGCACAGTGGAATAAAGCTCAACAAACAATGAACACAGTATTTTGGGGTAACAAGTAGCTTTATTGATTGTCACAAATGGCCCTTGGCCCGTGTTACATCAAGCTCAACAGTATTGTTGATCACTACCCGAGTGCTTTCCCTGGCACCCAATACAAGTTCCCACCCCTAGTTGTGCATCCACTCTTAGAACACTAGCACAACCATATGCACCTCACCCAACCTTGGCTGTTGCTCTTCACGTAGATTCCACACCCCCAACACCTTGTGTCGTTGGAACTTGTCGAAGCAACCCTGAATCTCTCTTGACCCCTGGCTGAATTACACGGATAGGACCCAGGCCTCCCCCAATTGGGGAGCCCAAGTCAAACTAGCTCTTAGCACTTCACTATCTCTACTCTACTTCACATCACCACACTGCAATCTTTGAACACTCTTCTCGTTGATAGCTGTTGTGTGCCTCCTTGCATCTCTGCACCATGACACTTCGCTTTGGAGAATAAAAGAAATCACGTAGACGTTCGTTTCAGAATGGTCGGGGTACTCTTCTTCCCCCTATAATAGTTATAAGTGCCCAGCCCACTTCGCAATAGAAATTGTTCGTACAGCCGACAAACTGCTTAAAGACCTCTGTCTCAACTGAGGGACAGCATTTCCCCTTATGCGAATCATCCACCCCTTACATAAGCTATTAGTGCGAGGCTCGCTCTGCATTAGAAATTAGCGAACACACCGACATCCGCCTTAAAAATCCAAATCCTTTAAAATTCCTACCAAACAGCCATTCATGAACCAATTTTTTATGAGGTCGGGAGAGGAGCAAAAGATTGTCATCGGTTAGGAGATGTGAGTTCATGGAGCCGAGGGACTGAAATGGTCATCGAGCTCATCCAATCAACTGGATGAATTTCACCTTGAAGGGGCCCAATCCAAAAGTTTCAGAGGTCATCTCCTGGAACTCTCGAGAACAAGGCCCATCTTACATGCAAACTCTGCTACTGCACAAACATAGGTTGCAATTAAAGAGAAATTGCGAGGCCGTCACAATGGCCCAAGGCCAATGGCTCTGACTAAGTCAATTTTCTCTTGCAATCACCATGCCACCATTCATAGAGAGATCTCCCCATTCACTTGTGACGCGATGCACAATCCAAGGTCTAGACGTGAGCTCGCCCTTGAAAGAAAGACCACTTTCCAAGACATCCCCCGATGATACATTGGAACATCAAACGCTGTCAAACCATTCCCAATGTTGTGCTGATCGAGTTGGCACAGAGGTGACCTTAGGGAGCTCCCGCATAGCAATCGGGATGTGCTTTCGTGCCCATCTCTCACAAAAACCAATGTTAGCTGTGGACAAATTTGGAATCCAAGGGCTCGCATCCATCGATATTGTCGGCACTGGGTCTATATATTCAAAGGCCACGGAGAGGTTCCGATAAGAGAAGCTCCCCTGCTCACTTGCACAAACATCCCAAATTCTAGACACAAGCTCCCGCCCTTCGCATCACTCTCCAGATCACCGCAATAACACATTGGAATGACAACCGCTGTCGACCAACTCCCAAAATTGTGGCAATGGACTGAGAAAGAAGAGCAACTTTGGGGAGCCGCGCATAGCAAACGGGCTATGCTGCTACTTCATTCCACTCTTATATAGATCCGAAATCATTGATTTCATTTGGAATCCGAGGCTGCATTCATCGTTGCTCAAACAAGAAATGGCTCTTCTAATCGAATGGCCACGGGGAGCTTCCGGTAACAAAGGCTCCCTTGTCACTCGTGATGCGCAGGCCAACTGCTAGACGACGGGTCGCCCTTCAGATCGCTACCCAGGCAACCACCACAACGGCACCATTGGAACGACAACCGCTGCCGAACCATTCTGAAAATTTTGTGCCAAAGAAGTTGTTGTGTAGAGAACGACTCTGGGGAGAGAGCCCTCGCATAGCAAAATCGGGATGGCTTCACGGCCCTCCCAATAGAAACGATGTTGGTGCCAATATTCCAAAAATCTGAATAACGTGTCTTTCGTGAACACCAGCACTAATTTCTATTAGGGAGGGTCGCCGAGAACTTTTGTTATCAAAGCTCCCATTGTAGCCATGATAGGCACACAAAAAATTGCTAGAGCCCCAAGCACCCACCTCATGGCTAGACAAGGGCTCGCCATTAGTAGATCAACTTCGAAATTGCTGAATAGATGCGCTGTGGAATGGCAACCACTGCCAAGCCTCTTCCATAATTGCGTCAGTCGAGTGATCAAAGAAGGTGATCTAAGAGAGAGTCCAAGGCTAGGGATTCGTTGGGGGATTCATGCCGATAGCAAAAAATTATGCAATACCTGAGCAACACCGGACGGAGGTGCTAGACGAGGGCTCCCATTTTAGATCGAGTTTTGAAATCACCAAGTAGACACGGTGAGGGCTGGCAACCGCTGCCAAACCTTTTTCTGAAATTGCGCCAACTGAGTGACAAGAAAACATGATCTAAAGGAGAGTCCAGGAATAGCACCCTCGAGGGTGGGCTTCATGCCCCCTCTAATTGATTCAACGTCGCCATCCACCATTTCAAAATCTGACATATCCATCCGCCCTGACAGCGGCATTGAATCAATGAGGGGGGCATGGGAGAGGCTCGCGGAAACCACCTCTCCCGTTGTAGTTGCGATAGGCATGCAAAAAATTTTGCTAGAGCGCCAAGCACCCACCTCATGGCTAAAGACAAGGGCTCGCCATTAGATCAACCTCAAAATTGGTGAACAGACGCGCTGTAGAATGGCAACCGCTGCCAAGTCTCTTTCGTAGTTGCGTCGGTCGAGTGATCAAAGAAGGTGATCTAACAGAGGGTCCAAGCATAGGAATTTGTTGGGGGATTCGCGCCGATGGCATAAATTTATGCAATACCCGAGCAACACTGGATGGAGGTGCTAGATAAGGGCTCCTGTTTTAGATCGAGTTTTAAAATCACCAAGTAGATGCGGTGAGGGCTGGCAATCGCTGCCAAACCTTTTCTGAAATTGCACCAGCTGAGTGACAAGAAAACATGATATAAAGGAGAGTCAAGGAATAGCACCCTCGAGGGTGGGCTTCATGCCCCTCTAATTGATTCAACATCGGCATCCACCGTTTCAAAATCTGACATATCCATCCGCCCTGACTGTGGCATTGAATCAATGAGGGGGGCACGGGAGAGGCTCACGGCAACCACCTCTCCCCTTGTAGCCGCGATAGGCACGCAAAAAAATTTTGCTAGAGCGCCAAGCACCCACCTCACGGCTAGAAACAAGGGCTTGCCATTAGATCAACTTCAAAATCGCTGAACAGACGTACTGTAGAATGGCAACCGCTGCCGAGTCTCTTCCATAGTTGCGTCGGTCGAGTGATTGAAGAAGGTGATCTAAGAGAGGGTCCAAGCGTAGGCATTCATTGGGGGATTCGTGCCGATGGCATAAATTTATGCAATACCCGAGCAACACCGGATGGAGGTGCTAGATGATGGCTCCCATTTTAGATCGAGTTTTAAAATCACCGAGTAGATACGGTGAGGGCTGGCAACCGCTGCCAAACCTTTTTTCGAAATTGCACCAGTTGAGTGACAAGAAAACATTATCTAAAGGAGAGTCCAGGAATAGCACCCTCAAGGGTGGGCTTCATGCCCCTCTAATTGATTCAACATCGGCGTCCAAGTTTTAAAATTTGACATATCCATCCGCCTTGACAGCGGCATTGAATCAATGAGGGGGTACGGGAGAGGCTCGCGGCAACCACCTCTCCCGTTGTAGCCACGATAGGTATGCAAAAAATTTTTCTAGAGTGCCAAGCACCCACCTCATGGATAAAGACAAGGGCTCACCATTAGATCAACTTCAAAATCGCTGAACAGACGCACTGTAGAATGGCAACCGCTGCCAAGTCTCTTCCGTAGTTGTGTCGGTCGAGTGATCGAAGAAGGTGATCTAAGAGAGGGTCCAAGCATAGGCATTCGTTGGGGGATTCACGCCGATGGCATAAATTTATGCAATACCCAAGCAACACCGGACAGAGGTGCTAGACGAGGGCTCCCGTTTTAGATCGAGTTTTAAAATCACCAAGTAGACACGGTGAGGGCTGGCAACCGCTGCCAAACCTTTTTCCAAAATTGCGCCAGCTGAGTGACAAGAAAACATGATCTAAAGGAGAGTCCAGGAATAGCACCCTCGAGGGTGGGCTTCATGCCCCTCTAATTGATTCGACGTCGGCGTCCACCGTTTCAAAATCTGACATATCCATCCACCCTGACAGCAGCATTGAATCAATGAGGGAAGCACGGGAGAGGGTCACGACAACCACCTCTCTCGTTGTAGCTACGATAGGCATGCAAAAAATTTTTCTGGAGCGCCAAGCACCCACCTCATGGCTAGAGACAAGGGCTCGCCATTAGATCAACTTCGAAATCACTAAACAGACGCGTTGCAGAATGGCAACCGCTGCCAAGTGTCTTCTGTAGTTGCGTCGGTCGAGTGATTAAAGAAGGTGATCTAAGAGAGGGTCCAAGCATAGGCATTCATTGGGGGATTTGTGCTGATTGCATAAATTCATGAAATACCCGAGCAACATCGGACGGAGGTGCTAGACGAGGGCTCCCATTTTAGATCGAGTTTTAAAATCACCAAGTAGACGCGGTGAGGGCTGGCAACCGCTGCCAAAACTTTTTCCGAAATTGCGCCAGCTGAGTGACAAGAAAACATGATCTAAAGGAGAGTCTAGGAATAGCACCCTCGAGGGTGGGCTTCATGCCCCTCTAATTGATTCAACGTCGGCGTCCACCATTTCAAAATCTGACATATCCATCCACCCTGACAGCGGCATTGAATCAATGAGGGGGGCACAGGAGAGGCTCGCAGCAACCACCTCTCCCATTGTAGCTGTGATAGGCACGCAAAAAATTTTGCTAGAGCACCAAGCACCCACCTCATGGCTAGAGACAAGGGCTTGCCATTAGAACAACTTTGAAATTGCTGAACAGACGCACTGTAGAATAGCAACCGCTGCCAAGTCTCTTCCGTAGTTGCGTCGGTCGAGTGATCGAAGAAGTTGATCTAAGAGAGGGTCCAAGCGTAGGCATTCATTGGGGGATTCGTGCCATTGGCATAATTTTATGCAATACTCGAGCAACACCGGACGGATGTGCTAGGCGAGGGCTCCCGTTTTAGATCAAGTTTTAAAATCACCAAGTAGACGCGGTGAGGGATGGCAACCGCTGCCAAACCTTTTTCCAAAATTGCACCAGCTGAGTGAGAAGAAAAGATGATCTAAAGGAGAGTCGAGGAATAGAACATCCAGGGTGGGCTTCATGCCCCTCTAATTGATTCAACGTCGGCGTCCACCATTTCAAAATTTGACATATCCATCCGCCTTGACAACGGCATTGAATCAATGAGAGGGGCATGGGAGAGGCTCACGGCAACCACCTCTCCTATATGAGCTATTAGTGCGAGGCTCGCTCTGCATTAGAAATTAGCAAACACATCGACATCCACCTTAAAAATCCAAATCCTTTAAAATTCCTATGAAACAGCCATTCATGACCCAATTTTTTATGAGGTCGACAGAGGAGCAAAAGATTGTCCTCGGTTAGGAGATGTGAGTTCATGGAGCCGAGGGATTGAAATGGTCATCGAGATCATCCAATCAATTGGATGAATTTCACCTTGAAGGGGCCCAATCCAAAAGTTTCGGAGGTCATCTCCTGGAACTCTCGAGAACAAGGCCCATCTTACATGCAAACTCTGCTACTGCGCAAACATAGGTTGCAATTAAAGAGAAATTGTGAGGCTGTCATAATGGCCCGAGGCCAATGGCTTCGAATAAGTCAATTTTCTCTTGCAATCACCATGCCGCCGTTCACAGAGAGATCTCCCCATTCACTTGTGACGCGACGCACAATCCAAGTGCTAGACGCGAGCTCGCCCTTGAAAGAAAGACCACTTTCCAAGACATCCCCCATTCACTTGTGACGCGACGCACAACCCAAGTGCTAGACGCGAGCTCGCCCTTGAAAGAAAGACCACTTTCCAAGACATCCCCTGATGACACATTGGAATGACAACCACTGTCAAATAACTCCCGAATTTGTGCCCCGATGGAGTGAGAAAGAATAGCAACTTTGGGGAGCCACGCATCGCAAACAAGCTGCTACTTCATTTCGCTCTTATATATAGATCCGATGTCATTGATTTCGTTTGGAATCTGAGGCTGCATTCATCCTTGCTCACACAAGCAATGGCTCTTCTCATCGAATGGCCACGGGGAGCTTCCGATCATAAAGGCTCCCTTGTCACTCATGACGCACAGCCCAACTGCTTTCCGAAATTGCGCCAGCTGAGTGACAAGAAAACATGATCTAAAGGAGAGTCGAGGAATAGCACCTCAAGGGTGGGCTTCATGCCCCTCCAATTGATTCAACGTCGGCGTCCACTGTTTCAAAATCTGACATTTCCATCTGCCTTAACACTGTCGTTGAATCAATGAGAGGGGCACAGGAGAGGTTCGCGGCAACAACCTCTCCTATATAAGCTATTAGTGCGAGGCTCGCTCTGCATTAGAAATTACCGAACACGTCGACATCCGCCATAAAAATCCAAACCGTTGAAAATTCTGACCAAACAGCCATCCATGACCCAATTTATTATGAGGTCGTCTAAGGAGCAAAAGATTGTCATCGGTTAGGAGATGTGAATTCATGGAGCCAAGGGACTGAAATGGTCATCGAGCTCATCCGATCAACTGGATGAATTTCACCTTTAAGGGGCCCAATCCAAAAGTTCCAAAGGTCATCTCCTAGAACTCTCAAGAAAAAGGACCATCTTACTTGCAAACTTTGCTACTGCGCAAACATAGGTTGCAATTAAAGAGAAATTGCCAGGCCATCACAGTGGCCTGAGGCCAATGCTCCGACTAAGTCAATTTTCTCTTGCAATCACCATGCCGCCATTCACAGAGAGATCTCCCCATTCACTTGCGACACGATGCACAATCCAAGTGATAGACGCGACCTCGCCCTTGAAAGGCCAGGCCACTTACCAAGACATCCCCCGATGACACATTGGAATGACAACCGCTGTCGAACCATTCCTAATGTTGTGCTCATCGAGTTGGCACAGAGGCGACATTAGGGAGCTCCCACATAGCAATCAGGATGTGCTTTCATACCCATCTCTCACAAAAACCAATCTTAGCTATGAACAAATTTAGAATCCAAGGCTCGTATCCATCGATATCGTCGGCATTGGGTCTATATATTCAAAGGCCACAGAGAGGTTCCGATAAGAGAAGCTCCCCTGCTCGCTCGCACAAACATCCCAAATGCTAGACACAAGCTCCCGCCCTTATCATCGCTCTCCAGATCACTGCAATGACACATTGGAACGACAACCGCTATCGAACAACTCCCGAATTTGTGTTGATGGAGTGAGAAAGACAAGCAACTTTGGGGAGCCGTGCATGGAAAACGGGCTACTGCTTCATTCCGCTCTTATATATAGATCTGATGTCGTTGATTTTGTTTGGAATCTGAGGCTGCATTCGTCCTTGCTCACACAAGCAATGGCTCTTCTCATCGAATGGTCACGAGGAGCTTTCGATTACAAAGGCTCCCTTGTCACCCGTGATGCGCAGCCCAACTACTAGACGACGGCTCGCCCTTCAGATTGCTGCCCAGGCAACCACCACAACGGCACCATTGGAACGACAACCACTGCCAAACCATTCCAAAAATTTTTTGCCAAAGAAGTTGTTGCAAAGAGAACAACTCTGGGGAGAGAGCCCTCGCATAGCAAAATCGGGATGGCTTCACGGCAGCTGGATGGGATTTGAATTCATGGAGCCAAGGGAGTGAAATGGTCATCGAGCTCATCCGATCAACTGGATGAATTTCACCTTGAAGGGGCCCAATCCAAAAGTTTCGGAGGTCATCTCCTGGAACTGTCAATAACAAAGGCCAATCTTACATGCAAACTCTACTACTGCGCAAACATATGTTGCAATTAAAGAGAAATTGCGAGGCCGTCACAATGGCCCGAGGCCAATGGCTCCGACTAAGTCAATTTTCTCTTGCAATCACCATGCCGCCGTTCATAGAGAGATCTCCCAATTCACTTGTGACGTGACACACAATCCAAGTGCTAGACGCAAGCTCGCCCTTGAAAGAAAGACCACTTTCCAAGACATCCCCCATTCACTTGTGACGCGACGCACAACCCAAGTTGTAGACGCGAGCTCACCCTTGAAAGAAAGACCACTTTCCAAGACATCCCCCGATGACACATTGGAACGACAACCACTGTCGAACCATTCCCAATGTTGTGCCGATCGAGTTGGCATAGAGGCGACCTTAGGGAGCTCCTGCGTAGCAATCGGGATGTGCTTTCATACCCATCTCTCACAAAAACCAATCTTAGCTATGAACAAATTTTGCTGCAATGACACCATTGGAATGACGACCACTGTTGAACAACTCCCAAATTTGTGCCTCGATGGAGTGAGAAAGAATAGCAACTTTGGGGAGCCACGCATCGCAAACGAGCTGCTACTTCATTCCGCTCTTATATATAGATCCGATGTCGTTGATTTCATTTGGAATCTGAGGCTGCATTCATCCTTGCTCACACAAGCAATGGCTCTTCTCATCGAATGGCCATAGGGAGCTTCTGATCATAAAGGCTCCCTTGTCACTCATGATGTGCAGCCCAACTGCTTTCCGAAATTACGCCAGCTGAGTGACAAGAAAACATGATCTAAAGGAGAGTCGAGGAATAGCACCTCGAGGGTGGGCTTCATGCTCCTCCAATTGATTCAACGTCGGTGTCCACCATTTCAAAATCTAACATTTCCATCCACCTTGACACCGCCATTGAATAAATGAGAGGGGCACGGGAGAGGTTTGCGACAACAACCTCTCCTATATAAACTATTAGTGCAAGGCTTGCTCTGCATTAGAAATTAGCGAACATGCCGACATCCGCCATAAAAATCCAAATCGTTGAAAATTCTGACCAAACAGCCATCCACGACCCAATTTATTATGAGGTCGTCTAAGGAGCACAAGATTGTCATCGGTTAGGAGATGTGAATTCATGGAGCCAAGGGACTGAAATGGTCATCGAGCTCATCCGATCAACTGGATGAATTTCACCTTGAAGGGGCCCAATCCAAAAGTTTTGGAGGTCATCTCCTGGAACTCTCAAGAACAAGGACCATCTTACTTGCAAACTCTGCTACTGCGCAAACATAGGTTGCAATTAAAGAGAAATTGCCAGGCCATCACAGTGGCCTGAGGCCAATGCTCCGACTAAGTCAATTTTCTCTTGCAATCACCATGCCGCCGTTCACAGAGAGATCTCCCCATTCACTTGCGACGTGACGCACAATCCAAGTGATAGACGCGAGCTATCCCTTGAAAGTCCAGGCCACTTTCCAAGATATCCCCCAATGACACATTGGAATGACAACCACTGTCAAACCATTCCCAATGTTGTGCCAATCAAGTTGTCACAGAGGCGACCTTAGGGAGCTCCCACGTAGCAATCGAGATGTGCTTTCGTACCCATCTCTCACAAAAACCAATCTTAGCTGTGAAAAAATTTAGAATCCAAGGCTCGTATCCATCAATATCGTCGGTACTGGGTCTATATATTCAAAGGCCATGGAGAGGTTCCGATAAGAGAAGCTCCCCTGCTCGCTCGCACAAACATCCCAAATGCTAGACACAAGCTCCCGCCCTTATCATCGCTCTCCAGATGGCCGCAATGACACATTGGAATGACAACCACTATCGAACAACTCCCAAATTTGTGTTGATGGAGTGAGAAAGACGAGCAACTTTGGGGAGCCATGCATGGAAAATGGGCTGCTGCTTCATTCCGCTCTTATATATACATCCAATGTTTTTGATTTTGTTTGGAATCTGAGGCTGCATTCATCCTTGCTCACACAAGCAATGGCTCTTCTCATCGAATGGTCACAGGGAGCTTTCGATTACAAAGGCTCCCTTGTCACCCATGATGCGCAGCCCAACTGCTAAACGATGGCTCACCCTTCAGATCGCTGCCCAGGCAACCACCACAACGGCACCATTGGAATGACAACCGCTGCCAAACCATTCCAAAAAAATTTTCCCAAAGAAGTTGTTGCAAAGAGAACAACTCTGGGGAGAGAGCCCTCGCACAGAAAAATCGGGATGGCTTCACGGCAGCTGGATGGGATTTGAATTCATGGAGCCAAGGGAGTGAAATGGTCATCAAGCTCATCCGATCAACTGGATGAATTTCACCTTGAAGGGGCCCAATCCAAAAGTTCCGAAGGTCATCTCCTGGAACTGTCAAGAACAAAGGCCAATCTTACATGCAAACTCTGCTACTGCGCAAACATAGGTTGCAATTATAGAGAAATTGCAAGGCCATCACAATGGCTCGAGGCCAATGCTCCGACCATTTGAAAACCCAACAATCCGATCCACCTAGACACCAATGTTGAATCAATGAAAGGGGCATGGGAGAGGCTCGCGGCAACAACCTCTCCTATATAAGCTATTAGTGCGAGGTTTGCTCTGCATTAGAAATCTGCGATAGCACGGACAAAAACCTTAAAAATCCAATTCAATGAAAAATGTGACCAAACAGCCATCCACGACACCATTTTTTGAGCTCGCCCAGATCGGCTCGGCCAGAATGGCTCACCCAGATCGGCTCGGCCAGCATGGCTCAGCCAGATCAGCTTGGCCAGCATGGTGAGTTGCTAACTCTGTGAGAGTACTTCGAACTGTCAAGAACAGAGGCCAATCTAACATGCAAACTCTGCTACTACACAAACTTAGGTTGCAATTATAGAGAAATTGCAAGGCCGTCACAATGGCCCGAGGCCAATGCTCCGACTACTAAGTCAATTTTCTCTTGCAATCGCCATGCCGCCATTCACAGAGAGATCTCCCCATTCACTTATGACAACGCACAATCCAAGTGCTAGATGTGAGCTCGCCCTTGAAAGGCCGCATTCCAAGTCATCTCGATGACACATTGGAACAACAACCGCTGTCGAACCATTCCCAATGTTGTGCCGATCGAGTTGGCACAGAGGCAATCTTAGGGAACTCCCGCGTATCGATCGGGAAGTGCTTTCGTACCCATCTCTCACAAAAACTAATGTTAGCTGAACAATTTTATAATCCAAGGCTCGTATCCATCGATATCGTCGGCACTGGGTCTATATTCAAAGGCCACGGAGAGGTTCTGATAAGAGAAGCTCCCCTGCTCGCTTGCATAAACATCCCCAAATGCTAGACGCAAGCTCCCGCACTTAGCATCGCTCTCCAGATCACCGCAATGACACATTGGAACGACAACCGCTATCGAACAACTCCCAAATTTGTGTCGATGGAGTGAGAAACCAGAGCCAGATCGGGTGGACGAAAATGGCTAAGCCAGATCGGGTCGGCCAGCATGGCTCGGCCACCATTTTTTGCCAAGAGCTTTCGATATTAAAGCTCCCATGTAGCCGCGACAAGTACACCATGAAAAATTGCTAGAGCGCCGAGCACCCATAGAAAATTGCCATTATACCAAGTAACGCCGAAGTGCTAGACAAGGGCTCACGTTTAGATCAAGTTTTAAAATCACCAAAAATACATGCCATGGATCGGCAACCGCTGTCTCACCTTTTCCAAAATTGAGTCATCGGAAAACATGATCTAAAGGAGAGCTGAGGAAAAGCACTGAGATCGCTTCGTGCCCCTTTCATTGATTCAACATCAGCATACACCATTTGAAAACCTAACAATCCGATCCGCCTAGACACCAATGTTGAATCAATGAAAGGGGCATGGGAGAGGCTCGCAGCAACAACCTCTCCTATATAAGCTATTAGTGCAAGGCTTGCTCTGCATTAGAAATCTGTGATAGCACAAACAACTCCATTAAAAATCCAATTCAATGAAAAATGTGACCAAACAGCCATCCACGACACCATTTTTGGAGCTCGGCCAGATCGGGTCGGCCAGAATGGCTCGCCCAGATCAGGTCGGCCAGCATGGCTTGCCCAGATCGGCTCGGCCAGCTTGGCTCGGCCAGCATGGCTTGCCCAGATCGGCTCAGCCAGATCAGGTCGGCCAGCATGGTGACTTGGTGACTCGGTGAGAGTACTTGGAACCATCAAGAACAAAGGCCAATCTTACATGCAAACTCTGCTACTACGCAAACATAGGTTGCAATTATAGAGAAATTGCAAGGCCGTCACAATGGCCCGAGGCCAATGCTCTGACTACTAAGTCAATTTTCTCTTGCAATCGCCATGCCGCCATTCACAAAGAGATCTCCCCATTCACTTGTGATGACGCACAATCCAAGTGCTAGACGCGAGCTCGCCCTTGAAGGGCTGCGTTCCAAGACATCTCGATGACACATTGGAATGACAACCGCTATCAAACCATTCCCAATGTTGTGCTGATCGAGTTGGCATAGAGGCGACCAAACAGCCATCCACGACACCATTTTTGGAGCTCAGCCAGATCGGCTCAGCCATAATGGCTCGCCCAAATCAGCTCGGCCAGCATGGCTCGGCTAGAATAGCTCGGCCAGAATAGCTCACCCAGATCAGCTCGGCCAGCATGGCTGAGCCAGATCAGCTCGACCAGCATGGCCCGGCCAGAACGGCTCGGCCAGCATGGCTCAGCCAGAATGGGTCGCCCAGATCGGCTCGGCCAGAATGGTTCGCCCAGATCGGCTTGGCCAGCATGGCTTGCCCTGAACGGCTCAGCCAGATCAGGTCGGCCAGAATGGCTCGCCCAGATTGGCTCGGCCAGCATGGCTCGGCCAGAATGGCTCGACCAGATCGGGACGGTGACTTGATGAACGAACTTAGAGATTCGACTTATTAGGCTGACCTGGCGGGGTGACTTGATGAACACACTTGAAGGGTCGACTTGGTGGGGTGACTCTATGAATGGACCTAAAGAGTTGACTTGGTGAGAGTACTTGGAGAGGTGACTCGATGAAAGGACTTAAAGAGTCGACTTGGTGAGAGTACTTGGTGGGGCAACTTGATGAACGCACTTGAAGAATCGACTTGGTTAGAGTACTTGGTGGGGCAACTTGATGAACAAACTCAAAGAGTCGACTTGGTGAGAGTACCTGGTGGCTTGACTTGATGAGTAGACTTAAAGAGTCAACTTGGTAAGAGCACTTGGCGGGGTGAACTGATGAACGAACATAAAGAGTCAGCTTGGTGGGAGTACTTGGTGGGCCGACCTGGTGGGGTGACTTTATGGACAAACTTAAAGAGTCGACTTGGTTAGATTACTAGTTCTGGTGACTTGATGAACGGACTTGAAGAGTCGACTTGGTGGGGTGACTTGATGAAAGGACTTAAAGGGTCGACTTGGTGAGAGTACTCGGCGGAGCGACTTGATGAACGAACTTAAAGGGTCGACTTGGCGGGGTGACTTGATGAACGGACCTAAAGAGTTGAATTGGTGAGAGTACTTGGCGGGGTGAACTGATGAACAAACTTAAAGAGTTGACTTGGCGGGCCGAATTGATGAACGGACTTATAGAGTCGACTTGGTGAGAGTAGTTGTTTTGGTGACTTGATGAACGGACTTAAAGAGTCGGCTTGGCGGGGTGACTTGATGAAAGGACTTAAAGAGTCGACTTGGTTGGGTGACTCGATGAACGAACTTAGAGGGTCGACTTTGTGGGGTGACTTGATGAACGGACCTAAAGAGTTGACTTGGTGAGAGTACTCAGTGGGGTGACCTGATGAATAGACTTAGAGAGTCGACTTGGTGAGAGTCCTTGGTGGGAGGACCTGGTTGGGTGACTTCGTGAACTGACTTAAAGAGTCAACTTGGTGGGAGTACTTGGTGGGGTGACTTGATGAACGGACTTCAAGGGTCGACTTGGCGAGATAACTTGATGAACGGTCCTAAAGAGTTGACTTGGTGAAAGTACTTGGTATGGTGACTTGATGAAAAGACTTAAAGACTCGAATTGGTGAGAGTACTTGGTGGGGTCACTTGATGAATGCACTTGAAGGGTCGACTTGGTGGGGTGACTTTATGAACGGACCTAAAGAGTTGACGTGGTGAGAGTGCTTGGTGGGGTGACTTGATGAACATAGTTAAAGAGTCGACTTGGTGAGAGTAGTTGGTCAGGTGACTTGATGAACGCACTTGAAGAATCGACTTGGTTAGAGTACTTGGTGGGGTGACTTGATGAACGGACTTAAAGATCACTCTTGGTGGGCTGACCTGGCAGGGTGACTTGATGAACGGACTTAGAGAGTCGACTTGGTGAGAGTACTTGGTGACTTGGTGGGCCGACCTGGCCAGGTGACTTGATGAACAAACTTAAAGAGTCAACTTGGTGAGAGTACTCGGTGGGCTGACCTGGTCACGTGACTTGATGAACAGACTAAAAGAGTCGACTTGGTGGGCCGACTTGGCCGGGTGACTTGATGAACGAACTTAAAGAGTCAACTTGGTGGATCAAACTAGTGGGGTGACTTGGTGAGAGTACTTGGTGGGCTGACCTGGCAGGGTGACTTGATGAACGAACTTAGAGAGTCGACTCTGTGAGAGTACTTGGTGGGTCGAACTGGCAGGGTGACTTGATGAACGAACTTAAAGAGTTGACTTGGTGAGAGAACTTGGTGGGCTGAGCTGGCGGGGTGAGTTGATGAACGAACCTAAAGAGTCGACTTTGTGAGAGTACTTGGTGGGCCGACCTGGTGGGGTGAGTTGATGACCGAACTTAAAGGGTCAACTTGGTGAGAGTACTTGGTGGGCCGACCTGGCGGGGCGACTTGATGAACGAACTTAAAGAGTCAATTTGGTGAGAGTACTCGGTGGGGTGCCCTGATGACCAAACCTAAAGAGTCGACCTAGTGAGAGTACTTGGTGGGCTGACCTGGCAGGGTGACTTGGTAAGCAAACTTCAAGAGTCGACTTGGTGAGAGTAGTTGGTGGGCTGATCCGACGGGGTGACTTGATGAACGAACTTAAAGAGTCAACCTGGTGGGCCGACTTGGCAGAGTGACTTCATGAACGAACTTAAAGAGTCCACTTGGTGGGCTGACCTGGCAGGGTGACTTGATGAACGAAATTAAAGAGTCAACTTGGTGAGAGTAATTTGTGGGCTGACATGGCGGGGTGACGTGATGAATGAACTTAAAGAGTCGACTTGGTGGGGTGACTTGATCAACGCACTTGAAGGGTCGACTTGGTGGGGTGACTCTATGAATGGACCTAAAGAGTTGACTTGGTGAGAGTACTTGGTGGGGTGACTCGATGAAAGGACTTAAAGAGTCGACTTGGTGAGAGTACTTGGTGGCTCGACTTTATGAGCAGACTTAAAGAGTCCACTTGGTGAGAGTGGGCCTAACGGGGCGATGTGGTGAGTGGGCCTAACGGGGCGAGTTGGTGGGGTGACTTGGCGAGTGGTATTAGAGAGCCGACGTGGTGAGGCAACTCAGCGAGTTGGTTCGTTGAGATGACATGGTGAGCTGACTTGGCGAGTCGACCTGGCGAGCGAACTTAAAGAGTCAACTTGGCAACATACTCAAGTCGACTTGGTGAGGCGACCTGGTGAGCGGGCTCAAAGAGTCAACATGGTGAGGCGACTCAATGAGTCAACATGGTGAGGTGACTCATGGTGAGGAGCTATCATTGAGGCGACTTGGTGGGCCTACTTGACTAGTCGACTTGGTGAGCTGACCTGACAAGCTGACATGGTGAGCGGGCTTAAAGAGGCGATGACTTGGTGGGGTAACTTGGCAAGCCAACTTATCGAGGTGAGATGGTGAGTCGACTTGGTGAGCTGACTTGGTGAGCGCACTTAAAGAGTCAACTTCGTGAGGTGACTCAACAAGTTAGCCCGCTGATGCGACTTGGGCGGGCCGACCTGGCGAACGAACTTAAAGAGGTGACTTGGGCAGGCTGACCTGGTGAGCAAACTTAAAGAGTTGACTTGGCAACATACTTGAACAACCGACTTGGTGAGCTGACATGGTGAGTGGGCTTAGAGAAGCAACTCGGCGGGGTGACTTGATGAACGGACTTAAAGGGTCGACTTGGCGGGGTGACTTGATGAACGGACCTAAAGAGTTGAATTGGTGAGAGTACTTGGCGGGGTGAACTAATGAACGGACTTAAAGAGTCGACTTGGTGGGAGTACTTGGTGGGCTGACTTGATGAACGGACTTATAGAGTCGACTTGGTGAGAGTAGTTGTTCTGGTGACTTGATGAACGGACTTAAAGAGTCGGCTTGGCGGGGTGACTTGATGAAAGGACTTAAAGAGTCGACTTGGTCGGGTGACTTGATGAACGAACTTAGAGGGTCAACTTTGTGGGGTGACTTGATGAACGAACCTAAAGAGTTGACTTGGTGAGAGTACTCGGTGGGGTGACTTGATGAACAGACTTAGAGAGTCGACTTGGTGAGAGTCCTTGGTGGGCCGACCTAGTTGGGTGACTTCGTGAACTGACTTAAAGAGTCGACTTGGTGGGAGTACTTGGTGGGGTGACTTGATGAACGGACTTCAAGGGTTGACTTGGCAAGGTGACTTGATGAACGGTCCTAAAGAATTGACTTGGTGAGAGTACTTGGTGTGGTGACTTGATGAAAAGACTTAAAGAGTCGAATTGGTGAGAGTACTTGGTGGGGTGACTTGATGAACGCAGTTGAAGGGTCGACTTGGTGGGGTGACTTTATGAATGGACCTAAAGAGTTGAAGTGGTGAGAGTGCTTGGTGGGGTGACTTGATGAACATAGTTAAAGAGTTTTCTTGGTGAGAGTAGTTGGTCGGGTGACTTGATGAATGCACTTGAAGAATCGACTTGGTTAGAGTACTTGGTGGGGTGACTTGATGAACGGACTTAAAGATTCGACTTGGTGGGCCGACCTGGCGGGGTGACTTGATGAACGGACTTAGAGAGTCGACTTGGTGAGAGTACTTGGTGACTTGGTGGGCCGACCTGGCCGGGTGACTTGATGAACAAACTTAAAGAGTCGACTTGGTGAGAGTACTCGGTGGGCTAACCTGGTCACGTGACTTGATGAACAGACTTAAAGAGTCAACTTGGTGGGCCGACTTGGCTAGGTGACTTGATGAACGAACTTAAAGAGTCGACTTGGTGGGTCGAACTAGTGGGGTGACTTGGTGAGAGTACTTGGTGGGTTGACCTGGCAGGGTGACTTGATGAACGAACTTAGAGAGTCGACTTTGTGAGAGTACTTGGTGGGTCGAACTGGCGGGGTGACTTGATGAACGAACTTAAAGAGTTGACCTGGTGAGAGAACTTGGTGGGCCAAGCTGGCAGGGTGAATTGATGAATGAACCTAAAGAGTCAACTTTGTGAGAGTACTTGGTGGGCCGACCTGGCAGGGTGAGTTGATGACCGAACTTAAAGGGTCGACTTGGTGAGAGTACTTGGTGGGCCGACCTGGCGGGGCGACTTGATGAACGAACTTAAAGAGTCAATTTGGTGAGAGTACTCGGTGGGGTGCCCTGATGACCAAACCTAAAGAGTCGACCTAGTGAGAGTACTTGGTGGGCTAACCTGGCAGGGTGACTTGGTAAGCAAACTTCAAGAGTCGACTTGGTGAGAGTAGTTGGTGGGCTGATCCGACGGGGTGACTTGATGAACGAACTTAAAGAGTCAACCTGGTGGGCCGACTTGGCAGAGTGACTTCATGAACGAACTTAAAGAGTCCACTTGGTGGGCTGACCTGGCAGGGTGACTTGATGAACGAACTTAAAGAGTCAACTTGGTGAGAGTAATTTGTGGGCTGACATGGCGGGGTGACGTGATGAATGAACTTAAAGAGTCGACTTGGTGGGGTGACTTGATCAACGCACTTGAAGGGTCGACTTGGTGGGGTGACTCTATGAATGGACCTAAAGAGTTGACTTGGTGAGAGTACTTGGTGGGGTGACTCGATGAAAGGACTTAAAGAGTCGACTTGGTGAGAGTACTTGGTGGCTCGACTTTATGAGCAGACTTAAAGAGTCCACTTGGTGAGAGTGGGCCTAACGGGGCGATGTGGTGAGTGGGCCTAACGGGGCGAGTTGGTGGGGTGACTTGGCGAGTGGTATTAGAGAGCCGACGTGGTGAGGCAACTCAGCGAGTTGGTTCGTTGAGATGACATGGTGAGCTGACTTGGCGAGTCGACCTGGCGAGCGAACTTAAAGAGTCAACTTGGCAACATACTCAAGTCGACTTGGTGAGGCGACCTGGTGAGCGGGCTCAAAGAGTCAACATGGTGAGGCGACTCAATGAGTCAACATGGTGAGGTGACTCATGGTGAGGAGCTATCATTGAGGCGACTTGGTGGGCCTACTTGACTAGTCGACTTGGTGAGCTGACCTGACAAGCTGACATGGTGAGCGGGCTTAAAGAGGCGATGACTTGGTGGGGTAACTTGGCAAGCCAACTTATCGAGGTGAGATGGTGAGTCGACTTGGTGAGCTGACTTGGTGAGCGCACTTAAAGAGTCAACTTCGTGAGGTGACTCAACAAGTTAGCCCGCTGATGCGACTTGGGCGGGCCGACCTGGCGAACGAACTTAAAGAGGTGACTTGGGCAGGCTGACCTGGTGAGCAAACTTAAAGAGTTGACTTGGCAACATACTTGAACAACCGACTTGGTGAGCTGACATGGTGAGTGGGCTTAGAGAAGCAACTCGGCGGGGTGACTTGATGAACGGACTTAAAGGGTCGACTTGGCGGGGTGACTTGATGAACGGACCTAAAGAGTTGAATTGGTGAGAGTACTTGGCGGGGTGAACTAATGAACGGACTTAAAGAGTCGACTTGGTGGGAGTACTTGGTGGGCTGACTTGATGAACGGACTTATAGAGTCGACTTGGTGAGAGTAGTTGTTCTGGTGACTTGATGAACGGACTTAAAGAGTCGGCTTGGCGGGGTGACTTGATGAAATGACTTAAAGAGTCGACTTGGTCGGGTGACTTGATGAACGAACTTAGAGGGTCAACTTTGTGGGGTGACTTGATGAACGAACCTAAAGAGTTGACTTGGTGAGAGTACTCGGTGGGGTGACTTGATGAACAGACTTAGAGAGTCGACTTGGTGAGAGTCCTTGGTGGGCCGACCTAGTTGGGTGACTTCGTGAATTGACTTAAAGAGTCGACTTGGTGGGAGTACTTGGTGGGGTGACTTGATGAACGGACTTCAAGGGTTGACTTGGCAAGGTGACTTGATGAACGGTCCTAAAGAATTGACTTGGTGAGAGTACTTGGTGTGGTGACTTGATGAAAAGACTTAAAGAGTCGAATTGGTGAGAGTACTTGGTGGGGTGACTTGATGAACGCAGTTGAAGGGTCGACTTGGTGGGGTGACTTTATGAATGGACCTAAAGAGTTGAAGTGGTGAGAGTGCTTGGTGGGGTGACTTGATGAACATAGTTAAAGAGTTTTCTTGGTGAGAGTAGTTGGTCGGGTGACTTGATCAATGCACTTGAAGAATCGACTTGGTTAGAGTACTTGGTGGGGTGACTTGATGAACGGACTTAAAGATTCGACTTGGTGGGCCGACCTGGCGGGGTGACTTGATGAACGGACTTAGAGAGTCGACTTGGTGAGAGTACTTGGTGACTTGGTGGGCCGACCTGGCCGGGTGACTTGATGAACAAACTTAAAGAGTCGACTTGGTGAGAGTACTCGGTGGGCTAACCTGGTCACGTGACTTGATGAACAGACTTAAAGAGTCAACTTGGTGGGCCGACTTGGCTAGGTGACTTGATGAACGAACTTAAAGAGTCGACTTGGTGGGTCGAACTAGTGGGGTGACTTGGTGAGAGTACTTGGTGGGTTGACCTGGCAGGGTGACTTGATGAACGAACTTAGAGAGTCAACTTTGTGAGAGTACTTGGTGGGTCGAACTGGCGGGGTGACTTGATGAACGAACTTAAAGAGTTGACCTGGTGAGAGAACTTGGTGGGCCAAGCTGGCAGGGTGAATTGATGAATGAACCTAAAGAGTCAACTTTGTGAGAGTACTTGGTGGGCCGACCTGGCAGGGTGAGTTGATGACCGAACTTAAAGGGTCGACTTGGTGAGAGTACTTGGTGGGCCGACCTGGCGGGGTGACTTGATGAACGAACTTAAAGAGTCGATTTGGTGAGAGTACTTGGTGGGGTGCCCTAATTAACAAACCTAAAGAGTCGACCTGGTGAGAGTACTTGGTGGGCCGACCTGGCGGGGTGACTTGGTGAGCAAACTTAAAGAGTCGACTTGGTGAGAGTAGTTGGTCGGCTGACCTGGCGAGGTGACTTGATGAACAAACTTAAAGAGTCGACCTGGTGGGCCGACTTGGCAGAGTGACTTCATGAACGAACATAAAGAGTCCACTTGGTGGGCCGACCTAGCGGGGTGACTTGATGAACGAACTTAAAGAGTCGACTTGGTGAGAGTAATTTGTGGGCTGACCTGGCGGGGTGACTTGATGAATGAACTTAAAGAGTCGACTTGGTGGGGTGACTTGATGAACGCACTTGAAGGGTCGACTTGGTGGGGTGACTCTATGAACGGACCTAAATAGTTGACTTGGTGAGAGTACTTGGTGGGTTGACTCGATGAAAGGACTTAAAGAGTCGACTTGGTGAGAGTACTTGGTGGCTCAACTTTATGAGCAGACTTAAAGAGTCCACTTGGTGAGAGTGGGCCTAACGGGGCGATGTGGTGAGTGGGCCTAACTGGGTGAGTTGGTGGGGCGACTTGGCGAGTGGTATTAGAGAGCCGACGTGGTGAGGCGACTCGGCGAGTTGGTTCGTTGAGATGACATGGTGAGCTGACTTGGCGAGTCGACCTGGCGAGCGAATGTAAAGAGTCAACTTGGCAAAGTACTCGAGTCGACTTGGTGAGGTGACCTGGCGAGCGAGCTCAAAGAGTCAACATGGTGAGGTGACTTATTGAGTCAACATGGTGAGGCGACTCATGGTGAGGAGCTATCCTTGAGGCAACTTGGTGGGCCTACTTGATTAGTCGACCTGGTGAGCCGACCTGACGAGCTGACACGGTGAGTGGGCTTAAAGAGGCGATGACTTGGTGGGGTAACTCGGCAAGCCAACTTATCGAGGTGAGATGGTGAGTCGACTTGGTGAGCTAACTTGGTGAGCACACTTAAAGAGTCAACTTCGTGAGGTGACTCGGCGAGTTAGCCCGTTGATGCGACTTGGGCGGGCCGACCTGGCGAACAAACTTAAAGAGGCGACTTGGGCGGGCTGACCTGGTGAGCGAACTTAAAGAGTTGACTTGGCAACGTACTTGAACAACTAACTTGGTGAGCTGACATGGTGAGTGGGCTTAGAGAAGCAACTCGGCGGGGCGACTTGATGAACAGACTTAAAGGGTCGACTTGGCAGGGTGACTTGATGAACGGACCTAAAGAGTTGACTTGGTGAGAGTACTTGGCGGGGTGAACTGATGAACGGACTTAAAGAGTCGACTTGGTGGGAGTACTTGGTGGGCCGACTTGATGAACAAACTTATAGAGTCGACTTGGTGAGAGTAGTTGTTCTGGTGACTTGATGAACGGACTTAAAGAGTCGGCTTGGTGGGGTGACTTGATGAAAGGACTTAAAGAGTCGACTTGGTCGGGTGACGGGATGAACGAACTTAGAGGGTCGACTTTGCGGGGTGACTTGATGAACAGACCTAAAGAGTTGACTTGGTGAGAGTACTCGGTGGGGTGACCTGATGAACAGACTTAGAGAGTAGACTTGGTGAGAGTCCTTGGTGGGCCGACCTGGTTGGGTGACTTCGTGAACTGAATTAAAGAGTCGACTTGGTGGGAGTCCTTGGTGGGGTGACTTGATGAACGGACTTCAAGGGTCGACTTGGCGAGGTGACTTGATGAACGGTCCTAAAGTGTTGACTTGGTGAGAGTACTTGGTGTGGTGACTTGATGAAAAGACTTAAAGAGTCGAATTGGTGAGAGTACTTGGTGGGGTGACTTGATGAACGCACTTGAAGGGTCGACTTGGTGGGGTGACTTTATGAACGGACCTAAAGAGTTGACGTGGTGAGAGTGCTTGGTGGGGTGACTTGATGAACATAGTTAAAGAGTCAACTTGGTGAGAGTAGTTGGCCGGGTGACTTGATGAACGCACTTGAAGAATCAACTTGGTTAGAGTACTTGGTGGGGTGACTTGATGAACGGACTTAAAGATTCGACTTGGTGGGCTGACATGGTAGGGTGACTTGAGGAATGGACTTAGAGAGTTGACTTGGTGAGAGTACTTGGTGACTTGGTGGGCCGACCTGGCCGGGTGACTTGATGAACAAACTTAAAGAGTCGACTTGGTGAGAGTACTCGGTGGGCTGACCTGGTCACGTGACTTGATGAACGGACTTAAAGAGTCAACTTGGTGGGCCGACTTGGCCAGGTGACTTGATGAACGAACTTAAAGAGTCAACTTTGTGGGTCGAACTAGCGGGGTGACTTGGTGAGAGTACTTGGTGGGCTGACCTGGCAAGGTGACTTGATGAACGAACTTAGAGAGTTGACTTTGTGAGAGTACTTGGTGGGTCAAACTGGCGGGGTGACTTGATGAACAAACTTAAAGAGTCAACCTGGTGAGACAACTTGGTGGGTCGAGCTGGCGGGGTGAATTGACGAATGAACCTAAAGAGTCGAATTTGTGAGAGTAGTTGGTGGGCTGACCTGGCGGGGTGAGTTGATGACCGAACTTAAAGGGTCAACTTGGTGAGAGTACTTGGTGGGCCGACCTGGCGGGGTGACTTGATGAACGAACTTAAAGAGTCAACTTGGTGAGAGTACTCGGTGGGGTGCCCTGATGAGCAAACCTAAAGAGTCGACGTAGTGAGAGTACTTGGTGGGCCGACCTAGTGGGGTGACTTGGTGAGCAAACTTAAAGAGTCGACTTGGTGAGAGTAGTTGGTGGGCTGACCTGGCGCGATGAATTGATGAACGAACTTAAAGAGTTGACCTGGTGGGCCGACTTGGTAGAGTGACTTCATGAACGAAATTAAAGAGTCCACTTGGTGGGCCGACCTGGCGGGGTGACTTGATGAACGAACTTAAAGAGTCAACTTGGTGAGAGTAATTTGTGGGCTGACCTGGCGGGGTGACTTGATGAATCAACTTAAAGAGTCGACTTGGTGGGGTGACTTGATGAACGCACTTGAAGGGTCAGCTTGGTGGGGTGACTCTACGAACGAACCTAAAGAGTTGACTTGGTGAGAGTACTTGGTCGGGTGACTCGATGAAAGGACTTAAAGAGTCGACTTGGTGAGAGTACTTGGTGGCTTGACTTTATGAGCAGACTTAAAGAGTCCACTTGGTGAGAGTGGGCCTAACGGGACGATGTGGTGAGTGGGCCTAACGGGGCGAGTTGGTGGGGCAACTTGGCGAGTGGTATTAGAGAGCCAACGTGCTGAGGTGACTCGACTAGTTGGTTCGTTGAGATGACATGGTCAGCTAACTTAGCGAGTCGACCTGGCGAGCGAACTTAAAGAGTTGACTTGGCAATGTACTCGAGTCGACTTGGTGAGGTGACCTGGCGAGCGGGCTCAAAGAGTCAACATGGTGAGGCGACTCATTGAGTCAACATGGTGAGCTGACTCATGGTGAGGAGCTATCCTTGAGGCGACTTGGTGGGCCTACTTGATTAGTCGTCTTGGTGAGCCGACCTGACGAGCTGACACGGTGAGCGGGCTTAAAGAGGCGACGACTTTGTGGGGTAACTCGGCAAGCCAACTTATCGAGGCAAGATGGTGAGTCGACTCGACGAGCTGACTTGGTGAGCGCATTTAAAGAGTCAGCTTTGTGAGGTGACTCGGCGAGTTAGCCCGCTGATGCAACTTGGGCGGGCTGACCTGGCGAACGAACTTAAAGAGGCGACTTGGGCAGGCTGACCTGGTGAGCGAACTTAAAGAGTTGACTTGGCAACGTACTTGAACAACCGACTTGGTGAGCTGACATGGTGAGTGGGCTTAGAGAAGCAACTCGGCGGGGTGACTTGATGAATGGACTTAAAGGGTCGACTTGGCGGGGTGACTTGATGAACGGACCTAAAGAGTTGACTTGGTGAGAGTACTTGGCAGGGTGAACTAATGAACGGACTTAAAGAGTCAACTTGGTGGGAGTACTTGGTGGGCCGACTTGATGAACAAACTTATAGAGTCGACTTGGTGAGAGTAGTTGTTCTGGTGACTTGATGAATGGAATTAAAGAGTCGGCTTGGCGGGGTGACTTGATGAAAGGACTTAAAGAGTCAACTTGGTCGGGTGACTCGATGAACGAACTTAGAGGGTCGACTTTGCGGGCTGACTTGATGAACGGACCTAAAGAGTTGACTTGGTGAGAGTACTCGGTGGGGTCTCTTCTTCGCCCCGCGGGGAATCCACGCTTTCGATCACGAGCATTCGATGTGACCCTCGACCTCGACGGTGCTAGACCCGTAGCTTGGCCATCCAGCACATCGCTGCAGGGCCGAGTGTCCACATGTCACCAAAATTTTGGGGGCGAGGAGGAGGCCAACTCCATCCCCTACATGATTCAGGGTCTCAAACCGATAATGATCCTACCGCAGGTTCACCTACGGTAACCTTGTTACGACTTCTCCTTCCTCTAAATGATAAGGTTTAGTGAACTTCTCACGACGTCGCCAACAGGAACCACCATCGTTGCCATGATCTGAACACTTCACCGGATCATTCAATCGGTAGGAGCGACGGGCAGTGTGTACAAAGGACAGGGACGTAGTCAACGCAAGCTGATGACTCACGCTTACTAGGAATTCCTTGTTGAAGATCAATAATTGCAATGGTCTATCCCCATCATGATGCAATTTGGCAAGATTTCCCAAACCTTTCGGGCCAGGGAGAGAAACTCGTTGGTTGCATCAGTGTAGTGCGCGTGTAGCCCAAAACATCTAAGGGCATCACAGACCTGTTATTGCCTCAAACTTCCATGGCCTAGGAGGCCATAGTCCCTCTAAGAAGCTGGCCGCGAAGGGGAACCTCCGCGTAGCTAGTTAGCAGGATGAGGTCTCATTTGTTAACAGAATTAACCAGACAAATCGCTCCACCAACTAAGAACGGCCATGCACCACCACCCATAGAATCAAGAAAGAGCTCTCAATCTGTCAATCCTTACTATGTCTGGACCTGGTAAGTTTCCCCGTGTTGAGTCAAATTAAGCTGTAGGCTCCACTCCTGGTGGTGCCCTTCCATCAATTCCTTTAAGTTTTATCCTTGCAACCATACTCCCCCCAAAACCCAAACACTCTGATTTCTCAGAAGGTGCTGGCAGAGTCCTTAGAGAAACATCCGCCGATCCCTGGTTGGCATCGTTTATGGTTGAGACTAGGACGGTATCTGATCGTCTTCGAGCCCCCAACTTTCATTCTTGATTAATGAAAACATCCTTGGCAAATTCTTTTTTAGTGGTTCATCTTCCATAAATCCAAGAATATCACCTCTGACAATGAAATACGAATGCCCCCGATAGTCCCTATTAATCATTACTCCGGTCCTGAAGGCCAACGGAACAGGACCAGACTCCTATCGCATTATTCCATGCTAATGTATTCAGAGCGTAGGCTTGCTTTGAGCACTCTAATTTTTTCAAAGTAACGGCACTGGAACCACGACCCAGCCAATTAAGGCTAGGAACACACCGCCAGCAGAAGGGACATGAGGGCCAGTGCACACCCAGAAGGCGGACCGACCGTGACGACCTAAGATCCAACTACGAGCTTTTTAACTGCAACAACTTAAATATACGCTATTCGAGCTGGAATTACCGCAGCTGCTGGCACTAGAATTTCCCTCCAATGGATCCTTGTTAAGGGATTTAGATTGTACTCATTCCAATTACCAGACTCGATGAGCCCAGTATTGTTATTTATTGTCACTACCTCCCCGTGTCAGGATTGGGTAATTTGCACGCCTGCTACCTTCCTTGGATGTGGTAGCTATTTCTAAGGCTCCCTCTCCGGAATCGAACCCTAATTCTTTGTTACCCATCACCACCATGGTAGGCCTCTATCCTACCATCAAAAGTTGATAGGGCAGAAATTTGAATGAAGCATCGCCAGCACAAAGGCCGTGCGATCCGTCGAGTTATCATGAACGAATAGTTCACCGGAATAGTTCATACTTACACATGCATGGCTTAATCTTTGAGACAAGCATATGACTACTGGCAGGATCGACCAGGTAGCTTCTAACAATGAGGGGACCCCCAAGACCTGCTACAGCCAAGGGATGCCCACCGCGATGGGAAACCAAAATTTGCATTCGCTCCATCATGCATCCAAACATAATCCACCGCACAAGCAACAAGAATGACGTTCATAGCACATGCAGGACTCGCAACGCTCAAAGATTTCGCACAAGAGGAAAGTGTCCCATCATCGATCGGAGAGGGCCAAACAGGGAGCCTCTGTTCACAGGCACCTGGGAAGAACATCCCGTACGGAACCCTTTACCCTTGAACTTGCTGCCGCCACTACTCGAAAAGAAGCCTCGAGTCTGTATGAGATGCACCGTGAATGTAGCCACCTCAATTGTAAGGCCACTCAGAGACATCCATTTCCCAGGCATATGCCTCCTACACGCCTGTTGAGGTGCACCCGCACAGAAAAAATCCTTCTCGATCGCAACAAACATTTTCCCATGACAAAGAGCTGGTTGCCGAAGTGCCAACAGAGACCACCATACTGAAGGGTGAAGGGCCGTACGAGTCAAAAACATGGCTGGTTATGCGATTGGCGGGGGCATCACTATGCACGCGACCACCTCAATTATAAGCCCGCTCAAGGGCATCGTGTATAACAACACCCCCTTTGCACATTTATAGGTGATGAGAGCCCGCCCGCATACACGGACATGTCTAACCTCTGGCAAATATCACCTTTCCCAGCACAGCCTCGCCAATCGTTCCTCGTGACACGTGATCTACCAGTGCAGGTACAGAAAAGTTCCTACGGCTAAACACTCACACTAGCATTGTCGAAAAAGCTTCAATCTCATGCACATGCACATACCAAAGAACTAGCACCACGAGGGAACCACCCGCGAGCACCCACATCTCGGCAAAAAGCATTCGTGTGATTTCTTCCCCTAGACAGACACGTTGGGCTTGCACTTGTCAGAGCATTGCAAAGACAAGTGCTCTAGTTCGCAAGAGCCTGAGAAGAACATCTCGTACGAAACCCCTTCCCCCAAAATGCTCGAATCACAAATTCTCGCAGCAGGGTCGTAAAGAAAAGATGTACATCGTGCACGTGACCGAGTAAGGACACTCAAAGACATCCATTTCCCAGGCATATGCCCACTACACGCTTTTTTGTGCACCACATACAAATGGCCATACTTCGACAAGCCCTCCCAGAATTTTGCATCTGAAGAGAGAGATGAAACGCCTTGGGCTTTTTGTCCACACAATGCAAACACCGAACACTCTCTTTAGGGGGGAGCTGAAGAAGAGTATCTCCCGCAGAACCCACGAGCCGCAGCCATTCAGATCGCACAGGGCAGGACAGGGCATGGAGAGTTTCCGCATCCAAACCAAAATTATCGATAATACTCTACGCTTCTACTGGCCCGGACCACAAAAGGCTGTCACGACAATGCCATGCACTTCTGTAGGATGAGATAGTGAAGAGGCGAGCATGCACCGAGAACGCACTAGCAAATAAATTATGCGGCAACCAAACCTTTCGCCGGCCCCCCTCTCAATCCCAAGGCTCTACCGATCAGCAAAAACTTAGGGTGAAGAGTGGACCCTTGATGAAATTAGGGACATAGAGCAATGCACCTGTGCAACCATCTCTTTCCTTCTTGCCATCCGGGCAGGATAAAAATGCAATGATAGAATGTGCCAATGAGACGGAGCCCTTGGCTAAAAGATACAACTCCATACACACTCAGCAACAAGTGCATCTTAGAATCGAACACCAAATGTGTAGTGTGTTGCAAGCCGTGCAGACACCTACATATAGGGTATATCCATCAAAACAACGTGACAAGTACTTCCCACCAGCTCCGCCATTGCGATTACCAAATGGGATAATACTCACCGCCACAGATTAATGACCATCATTACCGTCTTGAAATAGATACAAGCACATCGAGCTTCATCCGATCAGCTGGATGAATTTCACCTTGAAGGGGCCCAATCCAAAAGTTCCGGAGGTCATCTCCTGGAACTCTCAAAAACAAGGCCCATCTTACATGCAAACTCTTCTACTGCACAAACATAGGTTGCAATTAAAGAGAAATTGCAAGGCCGTCACAATGGCCCGAGGCCAATGCTCTGACTAAGTCAATTTTCTCTTGCAATCACCATGCTGCCATTCACAGAGAGATCTCCCCATTCACTTGTGATGCGACACACAATCCAAGGGCTAGACGCGAGCTTGCCCTTGAAAGGCCACTTTCCAAGGCATCCCCCGATGACACATTAGAATGACAACCGCTGTCAAACCATTTCCCAATGTTGTGCCAATCGAGTTGGCACAGAGCCGCTAGATGAGGGCTCCCATTTTAGATCGAGTTTTAAAATCACCAAGAAGATGCAGTGAGGGCTGGCAACCGCTGCCAAACCTTTTTTCGAAATTGCACTAGCTGAGTGACTAGAAAACATGCTTTACGCGATAGGCACGCAAAAAATTTTGCTAGAGCGCCAAGCACCCACCTCATGGCTAGAAACAAGGGCTCGCCATTAGATCAACTTTGAAATCACTGAATAGACGTGCTGTAAAATGGCAACTACTACCAAGTCTCTTCCGTAGTTGCGTCGGTCGAGTGATCGAAGAAGGTGATCTAAGAGAGGGTCCAAGTGTAGGCATTCGTTGGGGGATTCAGGCCGATGGCATAAATTTATGCAATACCTGAGCAACATCGGACGGAGGTGCTAGACGAGGGCTCCCATTTTAGATCGAGTTTTAAAATGACCAAGTAGACGCGGTGAGGGCTGGCAACCACTGCCAAACCTTTTTCCAAAATTGCGGCAGCTGAATGACAAGAAAACATGATCTAAAGGAGAGTCCAGGTACAACACCCTCGAGGGTGGGCTTCATGCCCCTCTAATTGATTCAATGTCGGCGTCCACCATTTCAAAATCTGACATATCCATCTGCCCTGACAGCGGCGTTGAATCAATGAGGGGGGCATGGGAGAGGCTCGCGGCAACCACCTCTCCCATTGTAGCCGCGATAGGCACGCAAAAAAATTTTGCTAGAGCGCCAAGCACCCACCTCATGGCTAGAGACAAGGGCTTGCCATTAGATCAACTTCAAAATCGCAGAATAGACACGATGTAGAATGCCAACCACTACCAAGTCTCTTCCATAATTGCATCGGTCGAGTGATCGAAAAAGGTGATCTAAGAGCGGGTCCAAGCATAGGGCATTCATTGAGGTAATCATGCCGATGGCAAAAATTTATGCAATACCCGAGCAACACCAGACGGAGGTGCTAGACGAGGGCTCCCGTTTTAGATCGAGTTTTAAAATCACAAAGAAGACGTGGTGAGGGCTGGCAACCGCTGCCAAACCTTTTTCCAAAATTGCGCCAGCTGAGTGACAAGAAAACATGATCTAAAGGAGAGTCCAGGAATAGCACCCTCGAAGGTGGGCTTCATGCCCTTCTAATTGATTCAACGTCGGCGTCCACCATTTCAAAATCCGACATATCCATCCGCCCTAACAACAGCGTTGAATCAATGAGCTAGGCACGGGAGAGGCTCGCGGCAACCACCTCTCCCATTGTAGCTGGGATAGGCTCGCAAAAAATTTCGCTAGAGTGCCAAGTACCCACCTCATGGCTATAGACAAGGGCTCGCCATTAGATCAACTTCAAAATTGCAGAACAGACGCGGTGTAGAATGGCAACTGCTACCAAGTCTCTTCCATAATTGCGTCGGTCGAGTGATCGAAGAAGGTGATCTAAGAGAGGGTCCAAGCGTGTAGGCATTCATTGGGGGATTCACGCCGATGGAAAAAATTTGTTCAATACCCGAGCAACACCGGACGGAGGTGCAAGACGAGGGCTCCCATTTTAGATCAAGTTTTAAAATCACCAAGTAGACGCGGTGAGGGGCTGGCAACTGCTGCCAAACCTTTTTCTGAAATTGCGCCAGCTGAGTGACAAGAATACATGATCTAAAGGAGGGTCCAGGAATAGCACCCTCGAGGGTGGGCTTCATGCCCCTCTAATTGATTCAACATTGGCATCCACCGTTTCAAAATCCAACATTTCCATCCGCCCTGACAGCGGTGTTGAATCAATCAGGGGGGCACGGGAGAGGCTCGCGGCAACCACCTCTCCTATTGTAGCCGCGATTGGCATGCAAAAAATTTTGCTAGAGCGCCAAGCACCCACCTCATGGCTAGAGACAAGGGCTTGCCATTAGATCAACTTCAAAATCGCTGAACAGACGTGTTGTAGAATGGAAACCGCTGCCAAGTCTCTTCCGTAGTTGCGTCAGTCGAGTGATCAAAGAAGCTGATCTAAGAGAGGGTCCAAGAGTAGGCATTCATTGGGGGATTCGCACCGATGGCATAAATTTATGCAATACCCGAGCAACACTGGACAGAGGTGCTAGATGAGGGCTCCTGTTTTAGATCGAGTTTTAAAATCACCAAGTAGATGCGGTGAGGGCTGGCAACCGCTGCCAAAACTTTTTCCAAAATTGCGCCAGCAAAGTGACAAGAAAACATGATCTAAAGGAGAGTCGAGAAATAGCACCCTCGAGGGTGGGCTTCATGCCCCTCTAATTGATTCAACGTCGGCATCCACCATTTCAAAATATGACATATCCATCCACCCTGACAGCGGCATTGAATCAATGAGGGGGGCATGGGAGAGGCTCGCGGCAACCACCTCTCCCGTTGTAGCTGCGATAGGTACGCAAAATTTTTTTCTAGAGCGCCAAGCAACCACCTCATGGCTAGAGACAAGGGCTCGCCATTAGATCAACTTCAAAATCGCTGAACAGACGCGCTGTAGAATGGCAACCGCTGCCAAGTCTCTTCCATAGTTGCATCGGTCGAGTGATCGAAGAAGGTGATCTAAGAGAGGGTCCAAGCGTAGGCATTCGTTGGGGGATTCGTGCCAATGGCATAAATTTATGCAATACCCGAGCAACACCGGACGAAGGTGCTAGATGAGGGCTCCCATTTTAGATCGAGTTTTAAAATCATCGAGTAGACGCGGTGAGGTCTGGCAACTGCTGCCAAACCTTTTTCCAAAATTGCGCCGGCTGAGTGACAAGAAAACATGATCTAAAGGAGAGTCCAGGAATAGCACCCTCGAGGGTGGGCTTCATGCCCCTCTAATTGATTCAACGTCAGCGTCCATCTTTTCAAAATTTGACATATCCATCCGCCCTGACAGCGGTGTTGAATCAATGAGGGGGGCACGGGAGAGGCTCGTGGCAACCACCTCTCCCATTGTAGCCGCGATAGGCACGCAAAAATTTTTGCTAGAGTGCCAAGCACCCACCTCATGGCTAGAGACAAGGGCTCGCCATTAGATCAACTTCGAAATCGCTGAACAGACGCACTGTAGAATGGCAACCGCTGCCAAGTCTCTTCTGTAGTTGCGTCGGTCGAGTGATCGAAGAAGGTGATCTAAGAGAGGGTCCAAGTGTAGGCATTCATTGGGGGATTCGCGCCGATGGCATAATTTTATGCAATACCCGAGCAACACCGGATGAAGGTGCTAGACGAGGGCTCCTATTTTAGATCGAGTTTTAAAATCACCGAGTAGACGCGGTGAGGGATGGCAACCGCTGCCAAACCTTTTTCTGAAATTACGCCAGCTGAGTGAGAAGAAAAAATGATCTAAAGGAGAGTCAAGGAATAGCACATCCAGGGTGGGCTTCATGCCCCTCTAATTGATTCAATGTTGGCGTACACCGTTTCAAAATCTGACATATCCATCCGCCTTGACACCGGCGTTGAATCAATGAGGGGGGTAACGGGAGAGGCTCGCGGCAACCACCTCTCCTATATAAGCTGTCACGGGGCTAGATTTTTACCTTGTGCGGCACTGGCGATCTCCCCCAGATGGGACGATCCCAGACTACGCTTTTCTCCTTACTCCCTTAGCTTAGATCCTACATACACATGGTCAGCACAATACAAAATATCTTTGCACAGCGGAATAAAGCTCAAAACACAATCAACACAGTATTTTTGGGTAACAAGTAGCTTTATTGATTGTCACAAATGGCCCTTGGCCCATGTTACATCAAGCTCAATAGTATTGTTGATCACTACCCGAGTGCTTTCCCTGGCACCTAATACAAGTTCCCACCCCTAGTTGTGCATCCACTCTTAGAACACTGGCACAACCATATGCACCTCACCCAACCTTGGCTGTTGCTCTTCACATAGATTCCACACCCCCAACACCTTGTGTCATTGGAACTTGCTGAAGCAACCCTGAATCTCTCTTGAACCCTGGCTGACTTACACAGATAGGACCCAGGCCTCCCCCAATTGGGGAGCCCAAGTCAAACTGGCTCTTAGCACTTCACTATCTCTACTCTACTTCACATCACCACACTGCAATCTTTGAACACTTTGCTCATTGATAGCTATTGTATGCCTCCTTGCATCTCTGCACCATGACACTTCGCTTTGGAGAATAAAAGCAATCACGTAGATGTTCGTTTCAGAACGGTCGGGGTACTCTTCTTCCCCCTATAATAGTTATAAGTTCCCAGCCCACTTCGCAATAAAAATTGTTCGTACAGCCGACAAACCGCTTAAAGACCTCTGTCTCAATCGAGGGACATCATTTCCCCTTATGCGAATCATCCACCCCTTACATCCTCCCCCACTTAAAATAGGCGACGTCCCTGATGCTGGCAACACTGCCTACGCAATGCTGCAGAGGTACCAAGCTCCAAGCTGGATGGCTTAAAGAGGTAAGCTAGAGTCTCGGTTAAGAAACTCCAACACTTTGTCTTCATATTTGCACATGTTCTCAGCTTGCTCCTAGGTTGCTTGCACCCTGGTCTGGCCCTGCCAATGAACCAAGAATTCTCTCCACTTTCTATTACCATATCCCTGATTCCTAACAGCAATCACCTCCTCCACATCCAACCCTGGTCTATCCTTGACAAACGCTGGCCCTCGTGTCGGAACATTCCTGCTATTGTCCACCATATCCTGATGATACGGACGGAGCTGGCTGACATGAAACACATTATGAACCCTCATGTGGTTTTGCAACTTCAGCTTGTATGCCACCTTTCCTATCTTTTCAACAACTGAAAAAGGCCCATCATAGCGCCTTCTCAATGTTGTACTCAATCCCTTGGGTGGTTTGAACTGAACCGAATCCATCTTCAAAAAGACCCTGTCACCCACTTTGAAATCCACACTCATCCTCCCTGAGTCTGCATAGTGCTTCATTCGTTCAGCAGCCTTGACCAAATTATGCCTTGCAAGATCTACCTGGTCATGCCACTCTTGCAACCTTTTTCTTGCATCTAGACTTTCTCCTATGTATCCACTCAAAACAGTATGAGGAGTCAGTGGTTGCTGGCCTGTGGCCAACTCAAATGGTGAGAACTGACTTGATGCACTCTTCTGCATGTTGTAGCAAAACTGAGTTGAGTCCAATAGCCTTGGCCAATTGGATTGGTCCGACCAAACAAAGTGTCTCAGATAGTCTTCCAGAATCCCATTGATCCTTTCCGTCTGTCCATCTGTCTCTGGGTGATGACTCGTTGACATGAGTAACTTTGTCCCAATCAGTCTAAATAACTCTTTCCAAAATGTGCTAGTGAACCTTGCGTCCCGATCACTGATGATACTCAATGGAACACCCCAATACTTCACCACATTCTTGAAAAAGTAGTCCGCAACATCCTCCGCCTTACATGGTGCCTTGCACGCTACAAATGTGGCATACTTGGAGAATCTGTCGACCACAACCATGATACTTGTATACCCGTTCACATCAGGCAACCCTATGATGAAATCCATGCTTACACTTGCCCATGGTCTTACTGGAATGGGAAGCGGCTGCAACAAACCTCCTGGAGGTCTGGTCACCGCCTTGTCCTGCTGACAGATGAGACAACTCCTGACATACTCATCTACATCCTTCCTCATATTCTGCCAGTAGAACCCTCTTTCAAGCAATGCAAGGGTCCTCTTCAACCCTGGATGCCCTGCCCAAGGACTATCATGACATTCATGTAGGACCTCCCTCCTTACATTCTTCCACTTGGGAAGGTAGACTCGATCCTGGGTAAAGACCAGTAACCCATCTTGAATACCGAACTTGCGAGTTCTACCCTCTGATGCTTGCTTGAACAATTCAGCTACCTGAGGATCCATTTGATATCCTTTCTTGATTGTCCTCATGACCTCCTTAGATAATGTCACATGGCTAGCCCCTGGCTGAGCCCCTTGATCCTCCCCAATAGCAACTAACTGTCCCTTTCGACTTAGAGCATCCACCACCACATTCTACTTTCCTGGATTATACAGGATCTCAAAGTTGAACTCTACCAGAAATTCTTGCCATCTGGCCTACTTCGGTGTCAACTTGGCTTGAGTCTTGAAATATGTTGAGGAGACGTTGTCTATCTTCACAATGAACTGTGTCCCAAAGAGATAATGTCTCCAAGTCCTGAGACAATGTATGATCCCTGTCATCTCTTTCTCATGGGCAAGATAATTTTTCTCCCTGTCCTGTAACTTCCTTGACTCATATGCAATGGGATGTCCATTTTGCATTAACACTCCCCCAACTGCATAATCCGAAGCGTCACATTGGACTTCAAATGACCCTGTGAAATCAGGTAGTGCCAACACTGGTGAAGAAGTGAGCTTCTCCTTCAATCCGTCGAATGCATTCTGACACTTATCTGACCACCACCATTTTCTGTCCTTCTTTAGGAGATCTGTCAAAGGGGCCGAAAGCTTAGAATACCCTTCAACAAACTTCCTGTAGTAGTTTGCCAAACCCAAAAATTGCCTCACTTCATGAACATTGTTCAAGGGTTCCCAATCCCTGATGGCTTGCAATTTCTCTGGATCTGGATGAATCAGACCATGACCCACTATATGACCCAAGAAGTGCACCTCCTCTTGAGAAAAGGAACACTTTTCCTTCTTCACATATAGTTTGTGCTCCCTGAGCAACTCAAAAACTTCTGCTAGATGTTGCTTGTGTTCCTCCATATTCTTGCTGTATACCAGGATGTCATCCAAATACACCACCACAGACTTATCCAATAGAGGGCGAAACACATTGTTCATGAGTGTGCAAAATGTTGCTGGCACGTTGCATAGCCCAAAAGGCATCACCATGAACTCGTATGACCCATACCTTGTCACACATGCAACTTTCTCTTCATCCCCTGCAGCAATCCTCACTTGATAATAGCCATGCATCAGATCAAGCTTGCTGAACACCCTCGCTCCTGATAAGAGATCAAAAAAATCTGCAATGAGTGGGAGGGGGTACTTATTCTTGATGGTTAACTTATTTAGAGCTCTGAAGTCGATGCATAACCTCAATGTTCCATCTTTCTTCTTTTGAAACAACACAGGAGCTCCGTATGGAGAACGGGACGGTCTGATATACCCCGCCTCAAGCAATTCTTCCAACTGCTTCTTAAGTTCAACCATCTCAGGCCCTGACAACCGATATGGTGCCTAAGCACGAGGCCTTGCCCCCGGTATCAACTCGATCTTATGATCTATAGCTCTTCTGATAGGGAGTTGTGTGGGCAACTTAGCTGGCATGAGGTCTCCAAAATCCAATATGACCTCCTCTACTTCTGTTGGAATCGGTGTCACCTTGACTCCTTCTAGCTCATCCCAACCTCCAAGTAGTGCTGCCAAGAACATGGGTTCTTTATCTTTCTTTCTAGCTGCCTTATTCATGCTCATAGCTGAAACCATTGGAGCCTTCCCAAATTGCCGCCTATCTGATGTCTTCACCATACATGAGTGTTGCGGATCTAAGAACAAAATTGACTCCAAATGAGGCATCACTGCCACTTTACCCAATCTCAAAAATTCTTGCCCCAAAATCAACTCAAAATCATCCATTTCAATTGCCATAAGATCCATGTGGCCTTGCCACATGCCTACTTTCACTAGTGTGCCTTTCACAACACCAGTTACTCGCTTGGCAGGTGAGTTCACTGCCTTAAAGGAACTTGTGCTTGGTTGCACCTTAAGTCCCAGTTCCATAGCTCTCCTAGCTGAGATATAGTTGTGTGTGGCACCTGAATCTACCATCCCCATGGTCACCTTGTTATTCATCACGGTCTCCACATACAACAATCTGTTCATGTTCTCGGGCTTGGCTGCTGTAGCCTTCTTCTGTGCTGCATCCTTGACTGCGCCCAACCCTTGGATCACCCCCATCACTGACAATGAACCATCCTTCTCCGCAATCTCATTCTGCGTTGAAGACAGCCTCTGTCTCTCTGGACATTCCTTAGCCCAATGGCCTTTATTGCCGTAGACAAAACACCCCTTGTTCTTTGGGTTCTTAGACTTGGCCTTCGCCTCATCACCACTTTTCTTGCACGTTTCCTTCTTATCTTTAGGTTTTGATGATCCTGTCATCTTTGTGCTTGAAGAAGGTCCAGCTGACTTTATAGTCCCGCTACTCTTCTCGTCATTCTTCTTCTGGAACAGCTTCTTCTCACTTTTCTGAAATGGCCCACTGTTGTTGGCATCCTTGCCGAATTGGTGATCTTCGAGAACAGCCGCAATGGCAATGGCTTCCTCAGCTATTTGAGGTCTAGCTTTCCTTACTTCAGCCATTAGCCCTGGCTTCAAGCCGGTTATGAAGAAATGCACTTTTTCTTCCTCTACCCAGTTTGGCATTTGCAGCATATATGTCCGGTAGGTCTAGATGTAATCCCTTAGTGACCCCGTCTGCCTCATATATCTGAATTTATACCTCAATTCCAAGTCTACACTCTCAGGCTTAAATTGTTGTTTGAGCAGTGCACTCAATTCTTCCCAATTACTCACTATTGGAACTGGCCTTCCTGCCTTCTGGTCTTCTAGCCTAGTTCTCCACCACAACTTGGCCTCACCTGAGAGACAACAAACCGCCTCATCAAGCTTCTCCTCATCGGTGTAACCTCTGAGTGATTTTAGAAATCTTTCCATATCGAATACAAAATTTTCCAACACCTTGTCATCCCTCTTTCCATCGTAGGGTTTAGGGGGCTTCCTCTTGTGCCCGGCCTTACTTCCACCTCCTTGAGTGAAGACTGCCTTCATGAAGTCAACCTCCTTGACTAACCTCTGCACCTCTGCTACCAAAGTCTGGTAGTCTGAAATCATGGTATTATGCTCCCCTGATAAGGTTTGGAATTCAGTTGACAATGTCGCATGATCATCTCGCAACTTCTTGTGAGCTTCTCCCAAAAGAGCATGATCATCGGATAGTGAGTTGTGATCTTGCATAAGAGACTATGACTCCATTGTCACTCTCCCAGAGTCCTCCAAAATGTCTTTGACATCTTCCTCTAGTTGCCCTATCCTACGAGCTGCGGTTGTGTCCTCTATGGACTCCATTCGACTTTCCAAGTCGTTGATTCTATCACTTCCCCTCAGTGTGTTCCTAGGCCCAGTGTTGATATTAGGCCTTGGAGGTCTCCCTGCGGAGTACTCCTCCAATGATGCCTCTTCTCCAGACATCCAAGTCTCTTCTCCAGACATCTACTCAGTATTGGCTATCAAGCTGGGAGTATCAAGCCACTTGGCTCTGATACCAACTGTCACGGGGCTAGATTTTTACCTCTTGCAGCACTGGCGATCTCCCTAGATGGGACGATCCCAGACTATGCCTATCTCCTTACTCCCTTAGCTTAGCTCCTGTATACACTTGGTCAACATAATACAAAATATCTTTGCACAGAGGAATAAAGCTCAACACACAATGAACACAGTATTTTGGGGTAATAAGTAGCTTTATTGATTGTCACAAATGGCCCTTGGCCCGTGTTACATCAAGCTCAACAGTATTGTTGATCACTACCCGAGTGCTTTCCCTGGCACCCAATACAAGTTCCCACCCCTAGTTGTGCATCCACTCTTAGAACATTGGCACAACCATATGCACCTCACCCAACCTTGGCTGTTGCTCTTCACGTAGATTCCACACCCCCAACACCCTGTGCCATTGGAACTTGCCGAAGCAACCCTGAATCTCTCTTGACCCCTGGCCGACTTACAGAGATAGGACCCAGGTCTCCCCCAATTGGGGAGCCCAAGTCAAACTGGCTCTTAGCACTTCACTATCTCTACTCTGCTTCACATCACCACACTACAATCTTTGAACACTTTGCTCGTTGATAGCTGTTGTGTGCCTCCTTGCATCTCTGCACCATGACACTTTGCTTTGGAGAATAAAAGCAATCACGTAGACATTTGTTTCAGAACGGTCGAGGTACTCTTCTTCCCCCTATAATAGTTATAAGTGCCCAGCCCACTTCGCAATAGAAATTGTCTGTACAGCCGACAAACTGCTTAAAGACCTCTGTCTCAACCGAGGGATAGCATTTCCCCTTATGCAAATCATCCACCCCTTACATAAGCTATTAGTGCGAGGCTCGCTCTGCATTAGAAATTAGCGAACACACCGACATCTGCCTTAAAAATCCAAATACTTTAAAATTCCTACCAAACAGCCATTCACGACCCAATTTTTTATGAGGTCGGCAGAGGAGCAAAAGATTGTCATCGGTTAGGAGATGTGAGTTCATGGAGCTGAGGGACTAAAATGGTCATCGAGCTCATCCGATCAACTAGATGAATTTCACCTTGAAGGGGCCCAATCCAAAAGTTCCGGAGGTCATCTCCTAGAACTCTCGAGAACAGGGCCCATCTTACATGCAAACTCTGCTACTGCGCAAACATAGGTTGCAATTAAAGAGAAATTGCGAGGCCGTCAAATTGGCCCGAGGCCAATGGCTCCGACTAAGTCAATTTTCTCTTGCAATCACCATGCCATCATTCACAAAGAGATCTCCCCATTCACTTGTGATGCGACGCACAATCCAAGGTCTAGACGCAAGCTCGCCCTTGAAAGAAAGACCACTTTCCAAGACATCCCCCGATGACACATTGGAACGTCAACCACTGTCGAACCATTCCCAATGTTGTGCCGATCGAGTTGGCACAGAGGCGACCTTAGGGAGCTCCTACGTAGCAATCGAGATGTGCTTTCATGCACATCTCTCACAAAAACCAATGTTAGCTGTGGACAAATTTGGAATCCAAGGGCTCGCATCCATCAATATCGTCGGCACTGGGTCTATATATTCAAAGGCCATAGAGAGGTTCCGATAAGAGAAGCTCCCCTGCTCGCTTGCACAAACATCCCAAATTCTAGACACAAGCTCTCGCCCTTAGCATCACTCTCCAAATCACCGCAATGACACATTGGAATGACAACCACTGTCGAACAACTCCCAAAATTGTGGCAATGGAGTGAGAAAGAAGAGCAACTTTGGGGAGCCGCGCATAGCAAATAGGCTATGCTGCTACTTCATTCCGCTCTTATATAGATCCGAAATCATTGATTTCATTTGGAATCTGAGGCTGCATTCATCCTTGCTCAAAAAAGCAATGGCTCTTCTAATCGAATGGCCACGGGGAGCTTCTGGTAACAAAGGCTCCCTTGTCACTCGTGATGCGTAGGCCAACTGCTAGACGACGGGTCGCCCTTCAGATCACTGCCCAGGCAACCACCACAACGGCACCATTGGAATGACAACCACTGCCAAACCATTCTAAAAATTTTGTGCCAAAGAAGTTGTAGCATAGAGAATGACTCTGGGGAGAGAGCCCTCGCATAGAAAAATCGGGATGGCTTCACGGCCCTCCCAATAGAAATGATGCTGGTGCCAATATTCCAAAAATCCGAATAACATGTCTTTCGCGAACACCAGCACTGATTTCTATTGGGGAGGGTCACCAAGAACTTTTGTTATCAAAGCTCCCATTGTAGCCACGATAGCCACACAAAAAATTGCTAGAGCCCCAAGCACCCACCTCATGGCTAGACAAGGGCTAGCTATTAGTAGATCAACTTTGAAATTGCTGAACAGACGCACTGTGGAATGGCAACCGCTGCCAAGCCTCTTCCGTAATGGTGTCAGTTGAGTGATCGAAGAAGGTGATCTAAGAGAGAGTCCAAGGCTAGGGATTCTTTGGGGGAATCACGCTGATAGCAAAAAATTATGCAATACTCGAGCAACACCGGACGGAGGTGCTAGACGAGGGCTCCCATTTTAGATCAAGTTTTAAAATCACCAAGTAGACACGGTGAGGGCTGGCAACCGCTGCCAAACCTTTTTCCAAAATTTTGCCAACTGAGTGACAAGAAAACATGATCTAAAGGAGAGTCCAAGAATAGCACCCTCGAGGGTGGGCTTCATGCCCCCTCTAATTGATTCAACGTCGCCGTCCACCGTTTCAAAATCTGACATATCCATCCGCCCTGACAGCGGCGTTGAATCAATGAGGGGGGCACGGGAGAGGCTCGCAGCAACCACCTCTCCCATTGTAGCCGCGATAGGCACGCAAAAATTTTTGCTAGAGCGCCAAGCACCCACCTCATGGCTAGAGACAAGGGCTCGCCATTAGATCAACTTCGAAATTGCTGAATAGACGCGCTGTAGAATGGCAACCGCTGCCAAGTCTCTTCCGTAGTTGTGTCGGTCGAGTGATCAAAGAAGGTGATCTAAGAGAGGGTCCAAGTGTAGGCATTCATTGGGGGATTCGCGCCGATGCCATAAATTTATGCAATACCTGAGCAACACCGGACAGAGGTGCTAGACGAGGGCTCCTGTTTTAGATCGAGTTTTAAAATCACCAAGTAGATGCGGTGAGGGCTGGCAACCGCTGCCAAACCTTTTTCCGAAATTGCGCCAGCTGAGTGACAAGAAAACATGATCTAAAGGAGAGTCCAAGAATAGCACCCTCGAGGGTGGGCTTCATGCCCCTCTAATTGATTCAACGTCAGCGTCCACCGTTTCAAAATCTAACATATCCATCCGCCCTGACAGCGGCGTTGAATCAATGAGGGGGGCACGGGAGAGGCTCGTGGCAACCACCTCTCCCCTTGTAGCCATGATAGGCACGCAAAAAAATTTTCCTAGAGCGCCAAGCACCCACCTCATGGCTAGAGACAAGGGTTCGCGATTAGATCAACTTCGAAATCGCTGAACAGACGCGCTGTAGAATTGCAACCGCTACCGAGTCTCTTCCGTAGTTGCGTCGGTTGAGTGATCGAAGAAGGTGATCTAAGAGAGGGTCCAAGCATAGGCATTCATTGGGGGATTCGGGCCAATGGCATAAATTTATGCAATACCTGAGCAACACCAGACGGAGGTGCTAGACGAGGGCTCCCATTTTAGATCGAGTTTTAAAATCACCAAGTAGACGCGGTAAGGGATGGAAACCACTGCCAAACCTTTTTCCAAAATTTTGCCAGCTGAGTGACAAGAAAACATGATCTAAAGGAGAGTCCAAGAATAGAACTCTCGAGGGTGGGCTTCATGCCCCTCTAATTGATTCAATGTCGGCGTCCACCATTTTAAAATCTGACATATCCATCTGCCCTGACAGCAGCGTTGAATCAATGAGGGGGGCACAGGAGAGGCTCGTGGCAACCACCTCTCCTGTTGTAGCCGCGATAGGCATGCAAAAAATTTTACTAGAGCTCCAAGCACCCACCTCATGGCTAGAGACAAGGGCTCGCCATTAGATCAACTTTGAAATTGCTGAACAGATGCACTGTAGAATGGCAACCGCTGCCAAGTCTCTTCCGTAGTTGTGTCGGTTGAGTGATCTAAGAGAGGGTCCAAGTGTAGGCATTCATTGGGGGATTCGCGCCGATGGCATAAATTTATGCAATACCTGAGCAACAGCGGACGGAGGTGCTAGACAATATATCCATTTCAACATCGGCGTCCACCGTTTCAAAATCTGACATATCCATCTGCCTTGACACCGGCATTGAATCAATGAGAGGGGCACGGGAGAGGCTCGCGGCAACCACCTCTCCTATATAAGCTATTAGTGCGAGGCTTGCTCTGCATTAGAAATTAGCGAACACATCGACATCCGCCTTAAAAATCCAAATCCTTTAAAATTCCTACCAAACAGCTTTTCACGACCCAATTTTTTATGAGGTCAGCAGAGGAGCAAAAGATTGTCCTTGGTTAGGAGATGTGAGTTCATGGAGCCGAGGGACTGAAATGGTCATCGAGCTCATCCGATCAACTGGATGAATTTCACCTTGAAGGGGCCCAATCCAAAAGTTTTGGAGGTCATCTCCTAGAACTCTTGAGAACAAGGCCCATCTTACATGCAAACTCTGCTACTGCGCAAACATAGGTTGCAATTAAAGAGAAATTGCGAGGCCGTCACAATGGCCTGAGGCCAATGGCTCTGACTAAGTCAATTTTCTCTTGCAATCACCATGCCGCCATTCACAGAGAGATCTCCCCATTCACTTGTGACGCGACGCACAATCCAAGTGCTAGACGCGAGCTCGCCCTTGAAAGAAAGACTACTTTCCAAGACATCCCCCATTCACTTGTGACCCGACGCACAACCCAAGTGCTAGACGCGAGCTCACCCTTGAAAGAAAGACCACTTTCCAAGACATCCCCCGATGACACATTGGAACAACAACCACTGTCGAACCATTCCCAATGTTGTGCCGATCGAGTTGGCATAGAGGTGACCTTAGGGAGCTCCCGCGTAGCAATCGGGATGTGCTTTCATACCCATCTCTCACAAAAACCAATCTTAGCTGTGAACAAATTTTGCCGCAATGACACCATTGGAATGATGACCGCTGTCGAACAACTCCCGAATTTGTGCCCCGATGGAGTGAGAAAGAATAGCAACTTTGGGGAGCCGCGCATCGCAAACGGGCTGCTGCTTCATTCTGCTCTTTTATATAGATCTGATGTCATTGATTTTTATTGGAATCCCAGGCTGCATTCATCCTTGCTCACACAAGCAATGGCTCTTCTCATCGAATGGCCATGAGGAGCTTCCAATCACAAAGGCTCCCTTGTCACTCGTGACGCGCAGCCCAACTGCTTTCTGAAATTGCGCCAGCTA
>CM053784.1:558832411-558862411 GCA_028749045.1 Cupressus sempervirens | reverse complement strand
CATCTCGGCAAAAAGCATTCGTGTGATTTATTCCCCTAGACAGACACGTTGGGCTTGCATTTGTCAGAGCATTGCAAAGACGAGCGCTCTGGTTCGCAGTAGCCTGAGAAGAACATCTCGTACGAAACCCGTTCCCCCAAAATGCTCGAATCACAAATGCTCACAGTAGGGTCGTAATGCAAAGATGTACACCGCGCACACGACCAAGTAAGGACACTCAGAGACATCCATTTCCCAGGCATATGCCCCCTACACGCTTTTTGGTGCACCCTGTACAAACGGCCATACTTCGACAAGCCCTCCCAGAATTTCGCATCTGAAGAGAGAGATGAAATGCCTTGGGCTTTTTGTCCACACAATGCAAACACCGAACGCTCTCTTTAGGGGGGAGCTGAAGAAGAGTATCTCCTATAGAACCCACGAGCTGCAGTCATTCGGATCGCACAGGGCAGGATAGGGCATGGAGAGTTTCCGCATCCAAAAAAAAATTATCGGTAATACTCTACACTTCTACTTGCCCGGACCATAAAAGGCTGTCACGACAGTGCCATGCACTTCTGTAGGATGAGACAGTGAAGAGGCGAGCACGCACCGAGAACGCACTAGCGAATAAATTATGCAGCAACCAAACCTTTCGCCGACCCCCCTCTCAATCCCAAGGCTCTACCGATCAGAAAAAACTTAGGGTGGAGAGTGGACCCTTGATGAAATTAGGGACGTCGAGCAATGCACCCGTGCAACCATATCTTTCCTTCTTGCCGTCCGGGAAGGATAAAAATGCAATGATAGAACGTGCCAATGAGATGGAGCCCTTGGCTAAAAGATACAACTCCATACACACTTAGCAACAAGCGCATCTTAGTATCGAACACCAAATGTGCAGTGTGTTGCAAGCCATGCAGACACCTACATATAGGGTATATCCATCAAAACAAAGTGACAAGTACTTCCCACCAGCTCCGCCATTGTGATTACCGAATGGGATAATACTCACCGCCACAGATTAATGACCATCATTACCATCTCGGAATAGATACAAGCACATCGAGCTTCATCCGATCAGCTGGATGAATTTCAAATTGAAGGGGCCCAATCCAAAAGTTCCGGAGGTCATCTCCTGGAACTCTCAAGAACAAGGCCCATCTTACATGCAAACTCTGCTACTGCGCAAACATAGGTTGCAATTAAAGAGAAATTGCAAGGCCATCACAATGGCCTGAGGCCAATGCTCCGACTAAGTCAATTTTCTCTTGCAGTCACCATGCCACCGTTCACAGAGAGATCTCCCCATTCACTTTTGACACGATGCACAATCATAGGGCTAAACACGAGCTCGCCCTTGAAAGGCCACTTTCCAAGGCATCCCCCGATGACACATTGGAACGACAACCGCTGTCAAACCATTTCCCAATGTTGTGCTGATTGAGTTGGCACAGAGCCGCTAGACGAGGGCTCTCATTTTAGATCAAGTTTTAAAATCACCAAGAAGACGCGGTGAGGGCTGGCAACCGCTGCCAAACCTTTTTCTGAAATTGTACTAGCTGAGTGACTAGAAAACATGCTTTACGCGATAGGCATGCAAAAAATTTTGCTAGAGCGCCAAGCACCCACCTCATGGCTAGACACAAGGGCTCACCATTAGATCAACTTCGAAATCGCTGAACAGACGCACTGTAGAATGGCAACCGCTGCCAAGTCTCTTCCGTAGTTGCGTCGGTCGAGTAATCAAAGAAGGTGATCTAAGAGAGGGTCCAAGCATAGGCATTCGTTGGGGGATTCATGCCAATGGCATAAATTTATGCAATACCCGAGCAACACCGGATGGAGGTGCTAGACGAGGGCTCCCATTTTAGATCGAGTTTTAAAATCACCAAGTAGACGCAGTGAGGGCTGGCAACCGCTACCAAACCTTTTTCAGAAATTACGCCAGCTGAGTGACAAGAAAACATGATCTAAAGGAGAGTCGAGAAATAGCACCCTCGAGGGTGGGCTTCATGCCCCTCTAATTGATTCAATGTCGGCGTCCACCGTTTCAAAATCTGACATATCCATCCACCTTGACAGCAATGTTGAATCAATGAGGGGGGCACGGGAGAGGCTCGCGGCAACCACCTCTCCCGTTGTAGCTGCGATAGGCATGCAAAAAATTTTGCTAGAACGCCAAGCACCCACCTCATGGCTAGAGACAAGGGCTCGCCATTAGATCAACTTCGAAATTGCTGAACAGACGCGCTGTAGAATGGCAACCACTGCCAAGTCTCTTTCGTAGTTGCGTCGGTCGAGTGATCGAATAAGGTGATCTAAGAGAGGGTCCAAGCGTAGGCATTCGTTGGGGGATTCACGCCGATGGCATAAATTTATGCAATACCTGAGCAACATCGGACGAAGGTGCTAGACGAGGGCTCCCATTTTAGATCGAGTTTTAAAATCATCGAGTAGACGCGGTGAGGGCTGGCAACCGCTGCCAAACCTTTATCCGAAATTGCGCCAGCTGAGTGACAAGAAAACATGATCTAAAGGAGAGTCCAGGAATAGCACCCTCGAGGGTGGGCTTCATGCCCCTCTAATTGATTCAACATCGGCGTCCACCTTTTCAAAATCTGACATATCCATCCTCCCTGATAGAGGCGTTGAATCAATGAGGAGGGCACGGGAGAGGCTCGTGGCAACCACCTCTCCCATTGTAGCCGCAATAGGCATGCAAAAATTTTTTCTAGAGCACCAAGCACCCACCTCATGGCTAGAGACAAGGGCTCGCCATTAGATCAACTTCAAAATCGTTGAACAGACGCGCTGTAGAATGGAAACCGCTGCCAAGTCTCTTCCGTAGTTGCATTGGTCGAGTGATCGAAGAAGGTGATCTAAGAGAGGGTCCAAGCATAGGCATTCTTTGGGGGATTCGTACCGATGGCATAATTTTATGCAATACCCAAGGAACACCGGACGGAGGTACTAGACGAGGGCTCCCATTTTAGATCGAGTTTTAAAATCACCGAGTAGATGCGGTGAGGGTTGGCAACCACTGCCAAACCATTTTCCGAAATTGCGCCAGCTGAGTGAGAACTAAACATGATCTAAAGGAGAGTCGAGGAATAGCACATCTGGGGTGGGCTTCATGCCCCTCTAATTGATTCAACGTCGGCGTCCACCGTTTCAAAATCTGACATATCCATCCACCTTGACACCATCATTGAATCAATGAGGGGGGCACGAGAGAGGCTCGCGGCAACCACCTCTCCTATATAAGCTATTAGTGCGAGGCTCACTCTGCATTAGAAATTAGAAAACACACCGACATCCACCTTAAAAATCCAAATCCTTTAAAATTCCTACCAAACAGCCATTCACAACCCAATTTTTTATGAGGTCGGTAGAGGAGCAAAAGATTGTCATCGGTTAGGAGATGTGAGTTCATGGAGCCGAGGGACTGAAATGGTCATCGAGCTCATCCGATCAACTGGATGAATTTCACCTTGAAGGGGCCCAATCCAAAAGTTCTGGAGGTCATCTCCTAGAACTCTCGAGAACAAGGCCTATCTTACATGCAAACTCTGCTACTGCGCAAACATAGGTTGCAATTAAAGAGAAATTGCGAGGCCGTCACAATGGCCCGAGGCCAATGGCTCTGACTAAGTCAATTTTCTCTTGCAATCACCATGCCACCATTCACAAAGAGATCTCCCCATTCACTTGTGACGCGACACACAATCCAAGGTCTAGACGCAAGCTCGCCCTTGAAAGAAAGACCACTTTCCAAGACATCCCCCGATGACACATTGGAACATCAACCGCTGTCGAACCATTCCCAATGTTGTGCCGATCGAGTTGGCACAGAGGCGACCTTAGGGAGCTCCTGCGTAGCAATCGGGATGTGCTTTCGTGCCCATCTCTCACAAAAACCAATGTTAGCTGTGGACAAATTTGGAATCCAAGGGCTCGCATCCATCGATATCGTCGGCACTGGGTCTATATATTCAAAGGCCATGGAGAGGTTCTGATAAGAGAAGCTCCCCTACTCGCTCGCACAAACATCCCAAATTCTAGACACAAGCTCCCGCCCTTAGCATCGCTCTCCAGATCACCGCAATGACACATTGGAATGACAACCACTGTCGAACAACTCCCCAAATTGTGGCAATGGAGTGAGAAAGAAGAGCAACTTTTGGGAGCCGCGCATAGCAAACGGGCTGTGCTGCTGCTTCATTTCGCTCTTATATAGATCCGAAATCATTGATTTCATTTGGAATCCGAGGCTGCATTCATCCTTGCTCAAACAAGTAATGGCTCTTCTAATCGAATGGCCACAGGGAGCTTCCGATAACAAAGGCTCCCTTGTCACTCGTGATGCGCAGGCCAACTGCTAGACGACGGGTCGCCCTTCAGATCGCTGCCCAAGCAACCACCACAACGGCACCATTGGAATGACAACTGCTGCCGAACCATTCTAAAAATTTTGTGCCAAAGAAGTTGTTGCGTAGAGAACGACTCTGGGGAGAGAGCCCTCGCATAGAAAAATCGGGACAGCTTCACGACCCTCCCAATAGAAATGATGCTGGTGCCAATATTCCAAAAATTCGAATAACGTGTCTTTCGCGAACACCAGCACTGATTTCTATTGGGGAGGGTCACCGAGAACTTTTGTTATCAAAGCTCCCATTGTAGCCACGATAGGCTCACAAAAAATTGCTAGAGCCCCAAGCACCCACCTCATTGCTAGACAAGGGCTCGCCATTAGTAGATCAACTTCGAAATCGCTGAACAGACGCACTGTGGAATGGCAACTGCTACCAAGCCTCTTCCGTAATTGCATCGGTCAAGTGATCGAATAAGGTGATCTAAGAGAGAGTCCAAGGCTAGGGATTCGTTGGGGGATTCGCGCCGATAGAAAAAAATTATGCAATACCCGAGCAACAACGGACGGAGGTGCTAGACGACGGCTCCCATTTTAGATCGAGTTTTAAAACCACCAAGTAGACGTGGTGAGGGCTGGCAACCGCTGCCAAACCTTTTTCCAAAATTGCGCTAGCTGAGTGAAAAGAAAACATGATCTAAAGGAGAGTCCAGGAATAGCACCCTCGAGGGTGGGCTTCATGCCCCCTCTAATTAATTCAACGTCGCCGTCCACCGTTTCAAAATTTGACATATCCATCGGCCCTGACAACGGCGTTGAATCAATGAGGGGGGCATGGGAGAGGCTCGTGGCAACCACCTCTCGAATTGTAGCCGCAATAGGCACGCAAAAAATTTTGCTAGAGTGCCAAGCACCCACCTCATGTCTAGAGACAAGGGCTCGCCATTAGATCAACTTTGAAATCGCTGAACTGACGCGCTATAGAATGGCAACCACTACCAAGTCTCTTCCATAGTTGTGTCGGTCGAGTGATCAAAGAAGGTGATCTACGAGAGGGTCCAAGAGTAGGCATTCATTGGGTGATTCGCGCCGATGGCATAAATTTATGTAATACCCGAGCAACACCGGATGGAGGTGCTAGACGAGGGATCCCATTTTAGATTGAGTTTTAAAATCACCAAGCAGACGCGGTGAGGGCGGGCAATCGCTTCCAAACCTTTTTTCAAAATTGCGCTAGCTAAGGGACAAGAAAACATGATCTAAAGGAGAGTCCAGGAATAGCACCCTCGAGGGTGGGCTTCATGCCCCTCTAATTGATTCAACGTCGGCGTCCACCATTTCAAAATCTGACATATCCATCCGCCCTGACAGCGGTGTTGAATCAATGAGGGGGGCATGGGAGAGGCTCGCAAAAACCACCTCTCCCCTTGTAGCCATGATAGGCACGCAAAAAAATTTTGCTAGAGCGCCAAGCACCCACCTCATGGCTAGAGACAAGGGCTTTCCATTAGATCAACTTCGAAATCGCTGAACAGACGCGTTGTAGAATGGCAACCGCTGCCGAGTCTCTTCTGTAGTTGCGTCGGTCGAGTGATCGAAGAAGGTGATCTAAGAGAGGGTCCAAGCATTGGCATTCATTGGGGGATTCGCGCTGATGGCATAAATTTATGCAATACCTGAGCAACACCGGACGGAGGTGCTAGACGAGGGCTCCCATTTTAGATCGAGTTTTAAAATCACCAAGTAGACGCAGTGAGGGCTGGCAACCGCTGCCAAACATTTTTCCGAAATTGCGCCAGCTGAGTGACAAGAAAACATGATCTAAAGGAGAGTCCAGCAATAGCACCCTTGAGGGTGGGCTTCATGCCCCTCTAATTGATTCAATGTCGGCGTCCACCATTTCAAAATCTGACATATCCATCCACCCTGACAGCGGCATTGAATCAATGAGGGGGGCACGGGAGAGGCTCGCGGCAACCACCTCTCCCGTTGTAGCCGCGATAGGCACGCAAAAAATTTTGCTAGAGCACCAAGCACCCACCTCATGGCTAGAGACAAGGGCTCGCCATTAGATCAACTTTGAAATCGCTGAACAGACGCGCTGTAGAATGGCAACCGCTGCCAAGTCTCTTCCGTAGTTGCGTCGGTCGAGTGATCGAAGAAGGTGATCTAAGAGAGGGTCCAAGCGTAGGCATTCATTGGGGGATTCGCGTCGATGGCATAAATTTATGCAATACCCAAGCAACACCGGACAGAGGTGCTAGATGAGGGCTCCCATTTTAGATCGAGTTTTAAAATCACCAAGTAGACGCGGTGAGGGCTGGCAACTGCTGCCAAACCTTTTTCTGAAATTGCGCCAGCTGAGTGACAAGAAAACATGATCTAAAGGAGAGTCCAGGAATAGCACCCTCGAGGGTGGGCTTCATGCCCCTCTAATTGATTCAACATCAGCGTCCACCATTTCAAAATTTGACATATCCATCCACCCTGATATCGGCGTTGAATCAATGAGGGGAGCATGGGAGAGGCTCACGGCAACCACCTCTCTCATTGTAGCTACGATAAGCACGCAAAAAATTTGGCTAGAGCACCAAGCACCCACCTCATGGCTAGAGACAAGGGCCTGCCATTAGATCAACTTCAAAATTGCTAAACAGACGCGTTGTAGAATGGCAACCACTGCCAAGTCTCTTCCGTAGTTGCATCGGTTGAGTGATCGAAGAAGGTGATCTAAGAGAGGGTCCAAGCGAAGGCATTCATTGGGGGATTCGCGCCATTGGCATAATTTTATGCAATACCCGAGCAACACCGGACGGAGGTGCTAGGCAAGGGCTCCCATTTTAGATCGAGTTTTAAAATCACCAAGTAGACACGGTGAGGGATGGCAACCGCTGCCAAACCTTTTTTCGAAATTGCGCCAGCTGAGTGAGAAGAATACATGATCTAAAGGAGAGTCGAGGAATAGCACATCCAGGGTGGGCTTCATGCCCCTCTAATTGATTCAATGTCAGTGTCCACCGTTTCAAAATCTAACATATCCATCCACCTTGACACTGGCGTTGAATCAATGAGAGGGGCACGGGAGAGGCTCGTGGCAACCACCTCTCCTATATAAGCTATTCGTGCGAGGCTCTCTCTGCATTAGAAATTAGCGAACACACTGACATCCGCCTTAAAAATCCAAATCCTTTAAATTTCCTACCAAACAGCCATTCACGACCCAATTTTTTATGAGGTCGGCAGAGGAGCAAAAGATTGTCCTTGGTTAGGAGATGTGAGTTCATGGAGCCGAGGGACTGAAATGGTCATCGAGCTCATCCGATCAACTGGATGAATTTCACCTTGAAGGAGCCTAATCCAAAAGTTCCGGAGGTCATCTCCTGGAACTCTTGAGAACAAGGCCCATCTTACATGCAAACTCTGCTACTGCGCAAACATAGGTTGCAATTAAAGAGAAATTGCAAGGCCGTCACAATGGCCCGAGGCCAATGGCTCCGACTAAGTCAATTTTCTCTTGCAATCACTATGCCGCCGTTCACAGAGAGATCTCCCCATTCACTTGTAATGCGACGCACAATCCAAGTGCTAGACGCGAGCTCACCCTTGAAAGAAAGACCACTTTCCAAGACATCCCCCATTCACTTGTGACGTGACGCACAACCCAAGTGCTAGACACGAGCTCGCCCTTGAAAGGAAGACCACTTTCCAAGACATCCCTCGATGACACATTGGAACGACAACCGTTGTCGAACCATTCCCAATGTTGTACTGATCGAGTTGGCACAGAGGCGATCTTAGGGAGCTCCCGCGTAGCAATCGGGATGTGCTTTCATACCCATCTCTCACAAAAACCAATCTTAGCTGTGAACAAATTTCGCCGCAATGACACCATTGGAATGACGACCACTGTCAAACAACTCCCGAATTTGTGCCCCGATGGAGTGAGAAAGAATAGCAACTTTGGGGAGCCATGCATCGCAAACGGGCTGCTGCTTCATTCTGCTCTTATATATAGATCCGATGTCGTTGATTTCATTTGGAATCCGAGGCTGCATTCGTCCTTGCTCACACAAGCAATGTCTCTTCTCATCGAATGGCCATGGGGAGCTTTTGATCACAAAGGCTCCCTTGTCACTCATGATGCGCAGCCCAACTGCTTTCTGAAATTGCGCCAGCTGAGTGACAAGAAAACATGATCTAAAGGAGAGTCGAGGAATAGCACCTCGAGGGTGGGCTTCATTCCCCTCCAATTGATTCAACGTCGACGTCCACCGTTTCAAAATCTGACATTTCCATCCACCTTGACACCGCCGTTGAATCAATGAGAGGGGCACGAGAGAGGTTCGCGGCAAGAACCTCTCCTATATAAGCTATTATTGCGAGGCTCGCACTGCATTAGAAATTAGCGAACACACCGACATCCGCCATAAAAATCCAAATCGTTGAAAATTCTGACCAAACAGCCATCCACGACCCAATTTATTATGAGGTCGTCTAAGGAGCAAAAGATTGTCATCGATTAGGAGATGTGAATTCATGGAGCCAAGGGACTGAAATGGTCATCGAGCTCATCTGATCAACTGGATGAATTTCACCTTGAAGGGGCCCAATCCAAAAGTTCCAGAGGTCATCTCCTGGAACTCTCAAGAACAAGGACCATCTTACTTGCAAACTCTGCTACTGCGCAAACATAGGTTGCAATTAAAGAGAAATTGCCAGGCCATCACAGTGGCCCAAGGCCAATGCTCCGACTAAGTCAATTTTCTCTTGCAATCACCATGCCGCCGTTGACAAAGAGATCTCCCCATTCACTTGCGACGCGATGCACAATCCTAGTGATAGACGCGAGCTCGCCCTTGAAAGGCCAGGCCACTTTCCAAGACATCCCCTGATGACACATTGGAACGACAATCGCTGTCAAACCATTCCCAATGTTGTGCCGATCGAGTTGGCACAGAGGCGACCTTAGGGAGCTCCCGCGTAGCAATCGGGATGTGCTTTCGTACCCATCTCTCACAAAAACCAATCTTAGCTGTGAACAAATTTAGAATCCAAGGCTCGTATCCATCGGTATCGTCGGCACTGGGTCTATATATTCAAAGGCCACGGAGAGGTTCTGATAAGAGAAGCTCCCCTGCTCGCTCGCACAAACATCCCAAATGCTAGACACAAGCTCCCGCCCTTATCATCGCTCTCCAGATCGCCGCAATGACACATTGGAATGACAACCGCTATCGAACCATTCTAAAATTTTTTTTCCAAAGAAGTTGTTGCAAAGAGAATGACTCTGGGGAGAGAGCCCTCGCATAGCAAAATCGGGATGGCTTCACAGCAGCTAGATGGGATTTGAATTCATGGAGCCAAGGGAGTGAAATGGTCATCGAGCTCATCCGATCAACTAGATGAATTTCACCTTGAAGGGGCCCAATCCAAAAGTTCTGGAGGTCATCTCCTGGAACTGTCAAGAACAAAGGCCAATCTTACATGCAAACTCTGCTACTGCACAAACATAGGTTGCAATTATAGAGAAACTGTAAGGCCGTCACAATGGCCCGAGGCTAATGCTTAGACTACTAAGTCAATTTTCTCTTGCAATCACCATGCCGCCATTCACAGAGAGATCTCCCCATTCACTTGTGATGACGCACAATCCAAGTGCTAGATGCAATCTCGCTCTTGAAGGGCCACGTTCCAAGACATCCCGATGACACATTGGAAGGACAACTGCTGTCAAACCATTCCAAATGTTGTGCCAATCGAGTTGGCACAGAGGCGATCTTAGGGAGCTCCTGCGAATTGATCGGGAAGAGCTTTCGTACCCATCTCCCACAAAAACCAATGTTAGCTGAACAATTTTAGAATCCAAGGCTCGTATCCATCAATATCGTCGGCACTGGGTCTATATTCAAAGGCCACGGAGAGGTTTCGATAAGAGAAGCTCCCCTGCTCTCTTGCACAAACATCCCCAAATGCTAGACGCAAGCTCCTGCCCTTAGCATCGCTCTCCAGATCACCGCAATGACACATTGGAATGACAACCGCTGTCGAACAACTCGAGTGCCGAGAGCTTTTGCCGAGAGCTTTCGATATTAAATCTCCCATGTAGCCGCGATAAGTACACCATGATAAATTTCTAGAGCGCCGAGCACCCATAGAAAATTGCCATTATACCAAGCAACGCCGGAGTGCTAGACAAGGGCTCACGTTTAGATCAAGTTTTAAAACCACCAAAAACACACGCCATGGATCGGCAACCGCTACCTCACCTTTTCCAAAATTGAGTCATCAGAAAACATGATCTAAAGGAGAGCCGAGGAAAAGCACTGAGATCACTTCATGCCCCTTTCATTCATTCAACATCAGCATACACCGTTTGAAAACCCAACAATCTGATCCGCCTAAACACCAATGTTGAATCAATGAAAGGGGCATGGGAGAGGCTCGCGGCAACAACCTCTCCTATATAAGCTATTAGTGTGAGGCTCGCTCTGCATTAGAAATCTGTGATAGCGCGGACAACTCCCTTAAAAATCCAATTCAATGAAAAATGTGACCAAACAGCCATCCATGACACCGTTTTTGGAGCTCGCCCAGATCAGCTCGGCCAGAATGGCTCGCCCAGATCGGCTCGGCCAGCATGGCTCGGCCAGATCGGCTCGGCCAGCATGGTGACTTGCTGACTTTGTGAGAGTACTTCGAACTGTCAAGAACAAAGGCCAATCTAACATGCAAACTCTGCTACTGCTCAAACATAGGTTGCAATTATAGAGAAATTGCAAGGCCGTCACAATGGCCCGAGGCCAATGCTCTGACTACTATGTCAATTTTCTCTTGCAATCGCCTTGCCGCCGTTCACAGAGAGATCTCCCCAATCACTTGTGACGACGCACAATCCAAGTGCTAGACGCAAGCTTGCCCATGAAAGGTCACGTTCCAAGACATCCCGATGACACATTGGAATGACAACCGCTGTCGAACCATTCCCAATGTTGTGCCGATCGAGTTGGCACACAGGCGATCTTAGGGAACTCTCGCGTATCGATCGGGAAGTGCTTTCGTAACCATCTCTCACAAAAACCAATGTTAGCTTAACAATTTTAGAATCAAAGGCTCGTATCCATCGATATCGTCAGCACTGGGTCTATATTCAAAGGCCACGGAGAGGTTCCGATAAGAGAAGCTCCCCTGCTCGCTTCCACAAACATCCCCAAATGCTAGACGCAAGCTCCTACCCTTAGCATCGCTCTCCAAATCACCGTAATGACACATTGGAACGACAACCGCTATCGAACAACTCCCGAATTTGTGCCGATGGAGTGAGAAAGAAGAGCCAGATCGGGTCGACGAAAATGGCTAAGCTAGATCGGGTCGGCCAGCATGGCTCAGCCACCATTTTTCACCGAGAGCTTTCGATATTAAAGCTCCCATGTAGCCGTGACAAGTACACCATGACAAATTGCTAGAGCACCAAGCACCCATAGCAAATTGCCATTATACCAAGCAACGCCAGAGTGCTAGACAAGGGCTCACGTTTAGATCAAGTTTTAAAATCACCAAAAACACATGCCATGGATCGGCAACCGCTGCCTCACCTTTTCCAAAATTGATTCATTGGAAAACATGATCTAAAGGAGAGTCGAGGAAAAGCACTGAGATCGCTTCATGCCCCTTTCATTGATTCAACATCAGCATACACTGTTTGAAAACCCAACAATCTGATCTGCCTAGACTCCAATGTTGAATCAATGAAAGGGGCATGGGAGAGGCTCGCGACAACAACCTCTCCTATATAAGATATTAGTGCGAGGCTTGCTCTACATTAGAAATCTGCGATAGCACAGACAACTCCCTTAGAAATCCAATTCAATGAAAAATGTGACCAAAAAGCCATCCACGACACCATTTTTGGAGCTCGGCCAGATTGGGTCGGCCAGAATGGCTCGCCCAGATCGGGTCGGCCAGCATGGCTCGCCCAGATCGGCTCGGCCAGCTTGGCTCGGCCAGCATGGCTTGCCCAGATCGGCTTGGCCAGATCGGGTCGGCCAGCATGGTGACTTGGTGACTCGGTGAGAGTACTTGGAACCATCAAGAACAAAGGCTAATCTTACATGCAAACTCTGCTACTGCGCAAACATAGGTTGCAATTATAGAGAAATTGCAAGGCCATCACAATGGCCCGAGACCAATGCTCTGACTACTAAGTCAATTTTCTCTTGCAATCGCCATGCCACCATTCACAAAGAGATCTCCCCATTCACTTGTGACGACGCACAATCCAAGTGCTAGACGCGAGCTCGCCCTTGAAAGGCCGCGTTCCAAGGCATCCCGATGACACATTGGAATGACAACCGCTGTCGAATCGCCAGATCAGCTCGGCCAGAATGGCTTGCCCAGATTGACTCACCCAGCATGGCCTGGCCAGAACAGCTCGGCCAGCATGGCTTGGCTAGAACAGGTCGCCCAGATCGGCTCGGGCAGAATGGCTCACCTAGATCAGCTCGGCCAGCATGGCTTGCCATGAACGGCTCGGCCAGATCGGGTCAGCCAGAATGGCTTGCCCAGATCGGCTCGGCCAGCATGGCTTGGCCAGAACGGCTCGCCTAGATCGGGACGGTGACTTGATGAATGGACTTAGAGATTCGACTTGGTGGGCCGACCTGGCGGGGTGACTTGATGAACGCACTTGAAGGGTTGACTTGGTGGGGTGACTCTATGAATGGACCTAAAGAGTTGACTTGGTGAGAGTACTTGGCGAGGTGACTCGATGAAAGGACTTAAAGAGTCGACTTGGTGAGAGTACTTGGTGGGGCGACTTGATGAACACACTTGAAGAATTGACTTGGTTAGAGTACTCGGTGGGGCGACTTGATGAACGGACTCAAAGAGTCGACTTGGTGAGAGTACCTGGTGGCTCAACTTGATGAGCAGACTTAAAGAGTTGACTTGGTGAGAGTACTTGGCGGGGTGAACTGATGAACGAACATAAAGAGTCGGCTTGGTGGGAGTACTTGGTGGGCCGACCTGGTGGGGTCACTTTATGGACGGACTTAAAGAGTCGACTTGGTTAGATTAATTGTTCTGGTGACTTGATGAACGAACTTGAAGAGTCGACTTGGTGGGGTGACTTGATGAAAGGACTTAAAGGGTCAACTTGGTGAGAGTACTCGGCGGGGCGACTTGATGAACGGACTTAAAGGGTCGACATGGCAGGGTGACTTGATGAATGGACCTAAAGAGTTGACTTGGTGAGAGTACTTGGTGGGGTGAACTGATGAACGGACTTAAAGAGTCAACTTGGTGGGCCGACTTGATGAACGGACTTATAGAGTCGACTTGGTGAGAGTAGTTGTTCTGGTGACTCGATGAACGGACTTAAAGAGTCGGCTTGGTGGGGTGACTTGATGAAAGGAATTAAAGAGTCGACTTGGTCAGGTGACTCGATGAACGAACTTAGAGGGTCAACTTTGGGGGGTGACTTGATGAACGGACCTAAAGAGTTGACTTGGTGAGAGTACTCGGTGGGGTGACCTGATGAACAAACTTAGAGAGTCAACTTGGTGAGAGTCCTTGGTGGGCCAACCTGGTTGGGTCACTTCGTGAACTGACTTAAAGAGTCAACTTGGTGGGAGTACTTGGTGGGGTGACTTGATGAACGGACTTCAAGGGTCGACTTGGCGAGGTGACTTGATGAACGGTCCTAAAGAGTTGACTTGGTGAGAGTACTTGGTGTGGTGACTTGATGAAAAGACTTAAAGAGTCGAATTGGTGAGAGTACTTGGTGGGGTGACTTGATGAACGCACTTGAAGGGTCGACTTGGTGGGGTGACTTTATGAATGGACCTAAAGAGTTGACGTGGTGAGAGTGCTTGGTGGGGTGACTTGATTTACATAGTTAAAGAGTCGACTTGGTGAGAGTAGTTGGTCGGGTGACTTGATGAATGCACTTGAAGAATCGACTTGGTTAGAGTACTTGGTGGGGTGACTTGATGAACGGACTTAAAGATTCGACTTGGTGGGCCGACCTGGCGGGGTGACTTGATGAACGGACTTAGAGAGTCGACTTGGTGAGAGTACTTGGTGACTTGGTGGGCCGACCTGGCCGGGTGACTTGATGAACAAACTTAAAGACTCGACTTGGTGAGAGTACTCGGTGGGCTGACCTGGTCACGTGACTTGATGAACGGACTTAAAGAGTCGACTTGGTGGGCCGACTTGGCCGGGTGACTTGATGAACGAACTTAAAGAGTCGACTTGGTGGGTTGAACTTGCGGGGTGACTTGGTGAGAGTACTTGGTGGGCTGACCTGGCAGGGTGACTTGATGAACGAACTTAGAGAGTCAACTTTGTGAGAGAACTTGGTGGGCCGACCTGGCGGGGTGAGTTGATGACCAAACTTAAAGGGTCGACTTGGTGAGAGTACTTGGTGGGCCGACCTGGCGGGGCGACTTGATGAACGAACTTAAAGAATCAACTTGGTGAGAGTAATCGGTGGGGTGCCCTGATGAACAAACCTAAAGAGTCGACCTGGTGAGAGTACTTGGTGGGCCGACCTGGCGGGGTGACTTGGTGAGAAAACTTAAAGAGTCGACTTGGTGAGAGTAGTTGGTGGGCTGACCTGGCGGGGTGACTTGATGAATTAACTTAAAGACTCTACCTGGTGGGCCGACTTGGTAGAGTGACTTCATGAATGAACTTAAAGAGTCCACTTGGTGGGCTGACCTGGCAGGGTGACTTGATGAATGGACTTAGAGAGTCGACTTGGTGAGAGCACTTGGTGACTTGGTGGGCCGACCTGGCCAGATGACTTGATGAACAAACTTAAAGAGTCGACTTGGTGAGAGTACTCGGTGCGCTGACCTGGTCACGTGACTTGATGAACAAACTTAAAGAGTCGACTTGGTGGGCCGACTTGGCTGAGTCACTTGATGAACAAACTTAAAGAGTAGACTTGGTGGGTCGAACTAGCGGGGTGACTTGGTGAGAGTACTTTGTGGGCTGACCTAGTAGGGTGACTTGATGAACGAACTTAGAGAGTTGACTTTGTGAGAGTACTTGGTGGGTCGAACTGGCGCGGTGACTTGATGAACGAACTTAAAGAGTCGACCTGGTGAGAGAACTTGGTGGGCCGAGCTGGCGGGGTGAATTGATGAATGAACCTAAAGAGTCAACTTTGTGAGAGTACTTGGTGGGCCGACTTGGCGGGGTGAGTTGATGACCGAACTTAAAGGGTCGACTTGGTGAGAGTACTTGGTGGGCCGACATGGCAGGCCGAATTGATGAACAAACTTAAAGAGTCGACTTGGTGAGAGTACTCAATGGGGTGCCCTGATGAACAAACCTAAAGAGTCAACCTGGTGAGAGTACTTGGTGGGCCGACCTGGCGGGGCGACTTGGTGAGCAAACTTAAAGAGTTGACTAGGTGAGAGTAGTTGGTGGGCTGAATTGGTGGGGTGACTTGATGAACAAACCTAAAGAGTCAACCTGGTGGGCCGACTTGGCAGAGTGACTTCATGAACGAACTTAAAGAGTCCACTTGGTGGGCCGACCTGGCGGGGTGACTTGATGAACGAACTTAAAGAGTCGACTTGGTGAGAGTAATTTGTGGGCTGACCTGGCAGGGTGACTTGATGAATGAACTTAAAGAGTCAACATGGTGGGGTGACTTGATGAACGCACTTCAAGGGTTGACTTGGTGGGGTGACTCTATGAACGGACCTAAAGAGTTGACTTGGTGAGAGTACCTGGTGGGGTGACTCGATGAAAGGACTTAAAGAGTCGACTTGGTGAGAGTACTTAGTGGCTCGACTTTATGAGCAGACTTAAAGAGTCCACTTGGTGAGAGTGGGCCTAACGGGGCGATGTGGTGAGTGGGCCTAACGGGGCGAGTTGGTGGGGTGACTTGGCGAGTGGTATTAGAGAGTCGATGTGGTGAGGTGACTCGACGAGTTGGTTTGTTGAGATGACATGGTGAGCTGACTTGGTGAGTCAACATGGCGAGCGAACTTAAAGAGTTGACTTGGCAACGTACTCGAGTCAACTTGGTGAGGCGACTTCGCAAGCGGGCTCAAAGAGTCAACATGGTGAGGCGACTCATTGATTCAACATGGTGAGGCGACATTGATTCAACATGGTGAGGCGACACATTGAGTCAACATGGTGAGGCGACTCATGGTGAGGAGCTATCCTTGAGGCGACTTGGTGGGCCTACTTGATTAGTCGACTTGGTGAGCCGACCTGACGAGCTGACACGGTGAGCGGGCCTAAAGAGGCGATGACTTGGTGGGGTAACTCGGCAAGCCAACTTATCGAGGCGAGATGGTGAGTCGACTTGGTGAGCTGACTTGGTGAGTGCACTTAAAGAGTCAACTTCGTGAGGTGACTCGACGAGTTAGCCCGCTGATGCGACTTGGGCGGGCCGACCTGGCGAACGAACTTAAAGAGGCGACTTGGGCGGGCTGACCTGGTGAGCGAACTTAAAGAGTTGACTTGGCAACGTACTTTAACAACCGACTTGGTTAGCTGACATGGTGAGTGGGCTTAGAGAAGCATCTCGGCAGGGTGACTTGATGAACAGACTTAAATGGTTGACTTGGCGAGGTGACTTGATGAACGGACCTAAAGAGTTGACTTGGTGAGAGTACTTGGCAGGGTGAACTGATGAACGGACTTAAAGAGTCGACTTGGTGGGAGTACTTGGTGGGCTGACTTGATGAACGGACTTATAGAGTCGACTTGGTGAGAGTAGTTGTTCTGGTGACTTGATGAACGGACTTAAAGAGTCGGCTTGGCGGGGTGACTTGATGAAAGGACTTAAACAGTCGACTTGGTCGGGTGACTCGATGAACGAACTTAGAGGGTCGACTTTGCGGGGTGACTTGATGAACGGACATAAAGAGTTGACTTGGTGAGAGTACTCAGTGGGGTGACCTGATGAACAGACTTAGAGAGTCAACTTGGTGAGAGTCCTTGGTGGGCCGACCTGGTTGGGTGACTTCGTGAACTGACTTAAAGAGTCGACTTGGTGGGAGTACTTCGTGGGGTGACTTCATGAACGGACTACAAGGGTCGACTTGGCGAGGTGACTTGATGAACGGTCCTAAAGAGTTGACTTGGTGAGAGTACTTGGTGTGGTGAATTGATGAAAAGACTTAAAGAGTCGAATTTGTGAGAGTACTTGGTGGGGTGACTTGATGAACGCACTTGAAGGGTCGACTTGGTCTGGTGACTTTATAAACGGACCTAAAGAGTTGACGTGGTGAGAGTGCTTGGTGGGGTGACTTGATGAACATAGTTAAAGAGTCAACTTATTGAGAGTAGTTGGCCGGGTGACTTGATGAACGCACTTGAAGAATCGAGTTGGTTAGAGTACTTGGTGACTTGGTGGGCCGACCTGGCCGGGTGACTTGATGAACAAACTTAAAGAGTCAACTTGGTGAGAGTACTCGGTGGGCTGACCTGGTCACGTGACTTGATGAACGGACTTAAAGAGTCGACTTGGTGGACCAACTTGGCTGGGTGACTTGATGAACGAACTTAAAGAGTCAACTTGGTGGGTCGAACTGGCGGGGTGACTTTGTGAGAGTACTTGGTGGGCTGACCTGGCAGGGTGATTTGATGAACGAACTTAGAGAGTCGACTTTGTGAGAGTACTTGGTGGGTCGAACTGGCGGGGTGACTTGATGAACAAACTTAAAGAGTCAACCTGGTGAGAGAACTTGGTGGGCCGAGCTAGCGGGGTGAATTGATGAATGAACCTAAGAGTCGACTTTGTGAGAGTACTTGGTGGGCTGACCTGGCGGGGTGAGTTGATGATCGAACTTAAGGGGTCAACTTGGTGAGAGTACTTGGTGGGCCAACCTGGCGGGGTGACTTGATGAACGAACTTAAAGAGTCAACTTGGTGAGAGTACTTGGTGGGGTGCCCTGATGAACAAACCTAAAGAGTCGACCTGGTGAGAGTACTTGGTGGGCCGACCTGGCGGGGTGACTTGGTGAGAAAACTTAAAGAGTCAACTTGGTGAGAGTAGTTGGTGGGCTAACCTGGTGGGGTGACTTGATGAACGAACTTAAAGAGTCAACCTGGTGGGCCGACTTGGCAGAGTGACTTCATGAAAGAACTTAAAGAGTCCACTTGGTGGGTCGACCTGGTGGGGTGACTTGATGAATGAACTTAAAGAGTCGACTTGGTGAGAGTAATTTGTGGGCTGACCTGGCGGGGTGACTTGATGAATGAACTTAAACAGTCAACTTGGTGGGGTGACTTGATGAACGCACTTGAAGGGTCGAATTGGTGGGGTGACTCTATGAATAGACCTAAAGAGTTGACTTGGTGAGAGTACTTGGAGGGGTGACTCGATGAAAGGACTTAAAGAGTCGACTTGGTGAGAGTACTTGGTCGCTCAACTTTATGAGCAGACTTAAAGAGTCCACTTGGTGAGAGTGGGCCTAATGGGGCGATGTGGTGAGTGGGCCTAATGGGGTGACTTTGTGGGGTGACTTGGTGAGTGGTATTAGAGAGCCGACATGGTGAGGTGACTCGGCGAGTTGGTTCGTTGAGATGACATGGTGCGCTGACTTGGTGAGTCGACCTGGCGAGCGAACTTAAAGAGTCAACTTGGCAATGTACTCGAGTTGACTTGGTGAGGTGACCTGGCGAGCGGGCTCAAAGAGTCAACATGGTGAGGTGACTCATTGAGTCAACATGGTGAGGCGACTCATGGTGAGGAGCTATCCTTGAGGTGACTTGGTGGGCCTACTTGATTAGTCGAATTGGTGAGCCGACCTGACGAGCTGACACAGCGAGCGGGCTTAAAGAGGCGACGACTTGGTGGGGTAACTCGGCAAGCCAACTTATCGAGCCGAGATGGTGAGTCGACTTGGTGAGCTGACTTGGTGAGCGCACTTAAAGAGTCAACTTCGTGAGGTGACTCGGCGAGTTAGCCCACTGATGCGACTTGGGCAGGCCAACCTGGCGAACGAACTTAAAGAGGTGACTTGGGCGGGCTGACCTGGTGAGCAAACTTAAAGAGTTGACTTGGCAACATACTTGAACAACCGACTTGGTGAGCTAACATGGTGAGTGGGCTTAGAGAAGCAACTCGGCGGGGCGACTTGATGAACGGACTTAAAGGGTCGACTTGGCGGGGTGACTTGATGAACGGACCTAAAGAGTTGACTTGGTGAGAGTACTTGGCAGGGTGAACTGATGAACGGAATTAAAGAGTCGACTTGGTGGGAGTACTTGGTGGGCCGACTTGATGAACGGACTTATAGAGTCAACTTGGTGAGAGTAGTTATTCTGGTGACTAGATGAACAGACTTAAAGAGTCGGCTTGGCGGGGTGACTTGATGAAAGGACTTAAAGAGTCGACTTGGTAGGGTGACTCGATGAACGAACTTAGAGGGTCGACTTTGCGGGGTGACTTGATGAATGGACCTAAAGAGTTGACTTGGTGAGAGTACTCAGTGGGGTGACCTGATGAACAGACTTAGAGAGTCGACTTGGTGAGAGTCCTTGGTGGGCCGACCTGGTTGGGTGACTTCGTGAACTGACTTAAATAGTCAACTTGGTGGGAGTACTTGGTGGGGTGACTTGATGAACAGACTTCAAGGGTCGACTTGGCGAGGTGACTTGATGAACGGTCCTAAAGAGTTGACTTGGTGAGAGTACTTGGTGTGGTGACTTGATGAAAAGACTTAAAGAGTCGAATTGGTGAGAGTACTTGGTGGGGTGACTTGATGAACGCACTTGAAGGGTCGACTTGGTGGGGTGACTTTATGAATGGACCCAAAGAGTTGACGTGGTGAGAGTGCTTGGTGGGGTGACCTTATTTACATAGTTAAAGAGTCGACTTGGTGAGAGTAGTTGGTCGGGTGACTTGATGAACGCACTTGAAGAATCAACTTGGTTAGAGTACTTGGTGGGGTGACTTGATGAGCGGACTTAAAGATTCGACTTGGTGGGCCGACCTGGTGGGGTGACTTGATGAACGGACTTAGAGAGTCGACTTGGTGAAAGTACTTGGTGACTTGGTGGGCCGACCTGGCCGGGTGACTTGATGAACAAACTTAAAGAGTCGACTTGGTGAGAGTACTCGGTGGGCTAACCTGGTCACGTGACTTGATGAACGGACTTAAAGAGTCGACTTGGTGGGCCGACTTGGTCGGGTGACTTGATGAATGAACTTAAAGAGTTGACTTGGTGGGTCAAACTAGCGGGGTGACTTGGTGAGAGTACTTGGTGGGCTGACGTGGCAGGGTGACTTGATGAACGAACTTACAGAGTCGACTTTTTGAGAGTACTTGGTGGGTCAAACTGGCAGGGTGACTTGATGAACGAACTTAAAGAGTCAACCTGGTGAGAGAACTTGGTGGGCCGAGCTGGCGGGGTGAATTGATGAACGAACCTAAAGAGTCAACTTTGTGAGAGTACTTGGTGGGCCGACCTGGCGGGGTGAGTTGATGACAGAACTTAAAGGGTCGACTTGGTGAGAGTACTTGGTGGGCTGACTTGTCGGGGTGACTTGATGAACGAACTTAAAGAGTCGACTTGGTGAGAGTACTCGGTGGGGTGCCCTGATGAACAAACCTAAAGAGTCGACCTGGTGAGAGTACTTGGTGGGCCGACCTGGCGGGGTGACTTGGTGAGCAAACTTAAAGAGTCGACTTGGTGAGAGTAGTTGGTGGGCTGACCTGGCGGGGTGACTTGATGAACGAACTTAAAAATTCGACCTGGTGGGCCGACTTGGCAGAGTGACTTCATGAACGAACTTAAAGATTCCACTTGGTGGGTCGACCTGGCGGGGTGACTTGATGAACAAACTTAAAGAGTCGACTTGGTGAGAGTAATTTGTGGGCTGACCTGGCAGGGTGACTTGATGAATGAACTTAAAGAGTCGACTTGGTGGGGTGACTCTATGAACAGACCTAAAGAGTTGACTTGGTGAGAGTACTTGGTGGGGTGACTCGATGAAAGGACTTAAAGAGTCGACTTGGTGAGAGTACTTGGTGGCTCGACTTTATGAGCAGACTTAAAGAGTCCACTTGGTGAGAGTGGGCCTAATGGGGTGATGTGGTGAGTGGGCCTAACGGGGCGAGTTTGTGGGGCAACTTGTCAAGTGGTATTAGAGAGCTGACGTGGTGAGGCGACTTGGCGAGTTGGTTCGTTGAGATGACATGGTGAGCTGACTTGGCGAGTCGACCTAGCGAGCGAACTTAAAGAGTCGACTTGGCAATGTACTCGAGTCGACTTGGTGAGGCAACCTGGCGAGCTGGCTCAAAGAGTCAACATGGTGAGGTGACTCATTGAGTCAACATGGTGAGGCGACTCATGGTGAGGAGCTATCCTTGAGGCAACTTGGTGGGCCTACTTGATTAGTCGACTTGGTGAGCCGACTTGACGAGCTGACACGGTGAGTAGGCTTAAAGAGGCGAAGACTTGGTGGGGTAACTCGGCAAGCCAACTTATCGAGGCGAGATGGTGAGTCGACTTGGTGAGCTGACTTGGTGAGCGCACTTAAAGAGTCAACTTCATGAGGTGACTCGGCGAGTTAGCCTGCTGATGTGACTTGGGCGGGCCGACCTGGCGGACGAACTTAAAGAGGCGACTTGGGCGGGCTGACCTGGTGAGCAAAATTAAAGAGTTGACTTGGAAACATACTTGAACAACCGACTTGGTGAGCTAACATGGTGAGTGGGCTTAGAGAAGCAACTCGGCGGGGCGACTTGATGAACGGACTTAAAGGGTCGACTTGGTGGGGTGACTTGATGAACAGACCTAAAGAGTTGACTTGGTGAGAGTACTTGGCGGGGTGAACTGATGAACGGACTTAAAGAGTCAACTTGGTGGGAGTACTTGGTGGGCCGACTTGATGAACGGACTTATAGAGTCGACTTGGTTAGAGTAGTTGTTCTGGTGACTTGATGAATGCACTTAAAGAGTTGGCTTGGCGAGGTGACTTGATGAAAGGACTTAAAGAGTCGACTTAGTCGGGTGACTCGATGAACGAACTTAGAGGGTCGACTTTGTAGGGTGACTTGATGAATGGACCTAAAGAGTTGACTTGGTGAGAGTACTCGGTGGGGTGACCTGATGAACAGACTTAGAGAGTCGACTTGGTGAGAGTCCTTGGTGGGCCGACCTGGTTGGGTGACTTTGTGAACTGACTTAAAGAGTCGACTTGGTGGGAGTACTTGGTGGGGTGACTTGATGAATGGACTTCAAGGGTCGACTTGGCGAGGTGACTTGATGAACGGTCCTAAAGAGTTGACTTGGTGAGAGTACTTGGTGTGGTGACTTGATGAAAAGACTTAAAGAGTCGAATTGGTGAGAGTACTTGGTGGGGTGACTTGATGAACGCACTTGAATGGTCGACTTGGTGGGGTGACTTTATGAACGGACCTAAAGAGTTCATGTGGTGAGAGTGCTTGGTGGGGTGACTTGATTTACATAGTTAAAGAGTCGACTTGGTGAGAGTAGTTGGTCGGGTGACTTGATGAATGCACTTGAAGAATCGACTTGGTTAGAGTACTTGGTGGGGTGACTTGATGAACGGACTTAAAGATTTGACTTGGTGGGCCGATCTAGCGGGGTGACTTGATGAACGGACTTAGAGAGTCGACTTGGTGAGAGTACTTGGTGACTTGGTGGGCCGACCTAGCCGGGTGACTTGATGAACAAACTTAAAGAGTCGACTTGGTGAGAGTACTCGGTGGGCTGACCTGGTCACGTGACTTGATGAACAGACTTAAAGAGTCGACTTGGTGGGCCGACTTGGCTGGGTGACTTCATGAATGAACTTAAAGAGTCGACTTGGTGGGTCAAACTAGCGGGGTGACCTGGTGAGAGTACTTGGTGGGCTGACCAGGCAGGGTGACTTGATGAACGAACTTAGAGAGTCAACTTTGTGAGAGTACTTGGTGGGTCAAACTGGCAGGGTGACTTGATGAACAAACTTAAAGAGTCGACCTGGTGAGAGAACTTGGTGGGCCGAGCTGGCGGGGTGAATTGATGAACGAACCTAAAGAGTCAACTTTGTGAGAGTACTTGGTGGGCCGACCTGGTGGGGTGAGTTGATGACCGAACTTAAAGGGTCAACTTGGCGAGAGTACTTGGTGGGCCGACCTGGCGGGGTGACTTGATGAATGAACTTAAAGAGTCGACTTGGTGAGAGTACTCTGTGGGGTGCCCTGATGAACAAACCTAAAGAGTCGACCTGGTGAGAGTACTTGGTGGGCCGACCTGGCGGGGTGACTTGGTGAGCAAACTTAAAGAGTCAACTTGGTGAGAGTAGTTGGTGGGCTGACCTGGCAGGGTGACTTGATGAACGAACTTAAAGATTTGACCTGGTGGGCCGACTTGGCAGAGTGACTTCATGAACGAACTTAAAGAGTCCAATTGGTGGGCCGACCTGGCAGGGTGACTTGATGAATGAACTTAAAAAGTTGACTTGGTGAGAGTAATTTGTGGGCTGACCTGGCGGGGTCACTTGATGAATGAACTTAAAGAGTCGACTTGGTGGGTTGACTTGATGAACGCACTTGAAGGGTCGACTTGGTGGGGTGACTCTATGAATGGACCTAAAGAGTTTACTTGGTGAGAGTACTTGGTGGGGTGACTCGATGAAAGGACTTAAAGAGTCGACTTGGTGAGAGTACTTGGTGGCTCGACTTTATGAGCAGACTTAAAGAGTCCACTTGGCGAGAGTGGGCCTAACGGGGCGATGTGGTGAGTGGGCCTAATGGGGCGAGTTGGTGGGGTGACTTGGCAAGTGCTATTAGAGAGCCAACGTGGTGAGGCGACTCGGCGAGTTGGTTTGTTGAGATGACATGGTGAGCTGACTTGGCGAGTCGACATGGCGAGTGAACTTAAAGAGTCGACTTGGCAACGTACTCGAGTCGACTTGGTGAGGCGACCTGGCGAGCAGGCTCAAAGAGTCAACATGGTGAGGTGACTCATTGAGTCAACATGGTGAGGCGACTCATGGTGAGGAGCTATCCTTGAGGTGACTTGGTGGGCCTACTTGAATAGTCGACTTGGTGAGCTGACCTGATGAGCTTTCACGGTGAGCGGGCTTAAAGAGGCAATGACTTGGTGGGGTAACTCGGCAAGCAAACTTATCAAGGCAAGATGGTGAGTCGACTTGGTGAGCTAACTTGGTGAGCGCACTTAAAGAGTCAACTTCGTGAGGTGACTCGGCGAGTTAGCTCGCTGATGCAACTTGGGCAGGCCGACCTGGCGAATGAACTTAAAGAGGCGACTTGGGTGGGCTAACCTGGTGAGCGAACTTAAAGAGTTGACTTGGCAACGTACTTGAACAACTGACTTGGTGAGCTGACATGGTGAGTGGGCTTAGAGAATCAACTCGGAGGGTGACTTGATGAATGAACTTAAAGAGTCGACTTGGTGGGGTGACTTGATGAATGCACTTGAAGGGTCGACTTGGTGGGGTGACTCTATGAATGGACCTAAAGAGTTGACTTGGTGAGAGTACTTGGTGGGGTGACTCGATGAAAGGACTTAAAGAGTCGACTTGGTGAGAGTACTTGGTGGCTCGACTTTATGAGAAAACTTAAAGAGTCCACTTGGTGAGAGTGGGCCTAATGGGGCGATGTGGTGAGTGGGCCTAACGGGGTGAGTTTGTGGGGCGACTTGGCGAGTGGTATTAGAGAGCCGACATAGTGAGGCGACTCGGCGAGTTGGTTCGTTGAGATGACATGGTGAGCTGACCTGGCGAGCAAACTTAAAGAGTCGACTTGGCAACGTACTCAAGTCGACTTGGTGAGGCGACTTGGCGAGTGGGCTCAAAGAGTCAACATGGTGAGGTGACTCATTGAGTCAACATGGTGAGGCGACTCATTGAGTCAACATGGTGAGGCGACTCATGGTGAGGAGCTATCCTTGAGGCGACTTGGTGGGCCTACTTGATTAGTCCACTTGGTGAGCCGACCTAACGAGCTGACACGGTGAGCAGGCTTAAAGAGACGATGACTTGGTGGGGTAACTCGGCAAGCCAACTTATCGAGGCGAGATGGTGAGTCGACTTGGTGAGCTGACTTGGTCAGCGCACTTAAAGAGTCAACTTCGTGAGGTGACTCGGTGAGTTAGCCCGCTGATGTGACTTGGGCGGGCTGACCTGGCAAACGAACTTAAAGAGGCGACTTGGGCGGGCTGACCTGGTGAGCGAACTTAAAGAGTTGCCTTGGCAACGTACTTGAACAACCGACTTGGTGAGCTGACATGGTGAGTGGGCTTAGAGAAGCAACTTGGCAGGGCGACTTGATGAACGAACTTAAAGGGTCGACTTGGCAGGGTGACTTGATGAATGGACCTAAAGAGTTGACTTGGTGAGAGTACTTGGCGGGGTGAACTGATGAACGGACTTAAAGAGTCGACTTGGTGGGAGTACTTGGTGGGCCGACTTGATGAATGGACTTATAGAGTCGACTTGGTGAGAGTAGTTGTTCTGGTGACTTGATGAACGGACTTAAAGAGTCGGCTTGGCGGGGTGACTTGAAGAAAGGACTTAAAGAGTCGACTTGGTTGGGTGACTCGATGAACGAACTTAGAGGGTCGACTTTGCGGGGTGACTTGATGAACGGACCTAAATAGTTGACTTGGTGAGAGTACTCGATGGGATGACCTGATGAACAAACTTAGAGAGTCGACTTGGTGAGAGTCTTTGGTGGGGTTACTTGGTTGGGTGACTTCATGAACTGACTTAAAGAGTCAACTTGGTGGGAGTACTTGGTGGGGTGACTTGATGAACGAACTTCAAGGGTCAACTTGGCGAGGTGACCTGATGAACGTTCCTAAAGAGTTGACTTGGTGAGAGTACTTGGTGTGGTGACTTGATGAAAAGACTTAAAGAGTCGAATTGGTGAGAGTACTTGGTGGGGTGACTTGATGAACACACTTGAAGGGTCAACTTGGTGGGGTGACTTTATGAACGGACCTAAAGAGTTGACGTGGTGAGAGTGCTTGGGGGGGTGACTTGATGAACATAGTTAAAGAGTCGACTTGGTGAGAGTAGTTGGTCGGGTGACTTTATGAACGCACTTGAAGAATCGACTTGGTTAGAGTACTTGGTGGGGTGACTTGATGGACGGACTTAAAGATTCGACTTGGTGGGCCGACCTGGCGGGGTGACTTGATGAACAGACTTAGAGAGTCGACTTGGTGAGAGTACTTGGTGACTTGGTGGGCCGACCTGGCCGAGTGACTTGATGAACAAACTTAAAGAGTCAACTTGGTGAGAGTACTCGGTGGGCTGACCTGGTCACGTGACTTGATGAATGGACTTAAAGAGTCGACTTGGTGGGCCGACTTGGCCGGGTGACTTGATGAATGAACTTAAAGAGTTGACTTGGTGGGTCAAACTAGCGGGGTGACTTGGTGAGAGTACTTGGTGGGCTGACCTGGCAGGGTGACTTGATGAACGAACTTAGAGAGTCGACTTTGTGAGAGTACTTGGTGGGTCAAACTGGTGGGGTGACTTGATGAACAAACTTAAAGAGTTGACCTGGTGAGAGAACTTGGTGGGCCGAGCTGGCGGGGTGAATTGATGAACGAACCTAAAGAGTCAACTTTGTGAGAGTACTTGGTGGGCTGACCTGGCGGGGTGAGTTGATGACCGAACTTAAAGGGTCGACTTGGTGGGCCAACCTGGCAGGACGACTTGATGAACAAACTTAAAGAGTCAACTTGGTGAGAGTACTCGATGGGGTGCCCTGATGAACAAACCTAAAGAGTCGACCTGGTGAGAGTACTTGGTGGGCCGACCTGGCGGGGTGACTTGGTGAGCAAACTTAAAGAGTCGACTTGGTGAGAGTAGTTGGTGGGCTGACCTGGCGGGGTGACTTGATGAAAGAACTTAAAGATTCGACCTGGTGGGCTGACTTGGCAGAGTGACTTCATGAACGAACTTAAAGAGTCCACTTGGTGGGCCGACCTGGCAGGGTGACTTGATGAACGAACTTAAAGAGTCGACTTGGTGAGAGTAATTTGTGGGTTGACCTGGCGGGGTGACTTGATGAATGAACTTAAAGAGTCGACTTGGTGGGGTGACTTGATGAACGCACTTGAAGGGTCAACATGGTGAGCGAACTTAAAGAGTCAACTTGGCAACGTACTCGAGTCGACTTGGTGAGGCGAACTGGCGAGCGGGCTCAAAGAGTCAACATGGTGAGGTGACTCATTGAGTCAACATGGTGAGGCGACTCATGGTGAGGAGCTATCCTTGAGGTGACTTGGTGGGCCTACTTGATTAGTCGACTTGGTGAGCTGACCTGACGAACTAAGACAGTGAGCGGGCTTAAAGAGGGGATGACTTGGTGGGGTAACTCGGCAAGCCAACTTATCGAGGCAAGATGGTGAGTCGACTTGGTGAGCTGACTTGGTGAGCGCACTTAAAGAGTCAACTTCGTGAGGTGACTCGGCGAGTTAGCCCGCTGATGCGACTTGTGCGGGCCGACCTGGCGAACAAACTTAAAGAGGCGACTTGGGCAGGCTGACCTGGCGAGCGAACTTAAAGAGTTGACTTGGCAACGTACTTGAACAATCGACTTGGTGAGCTAACATGGTGAGTGGGCTTAGAGAAGAAACTCGACGGGGCGACTTGGCGAGCACACCTGCTGGAGCAAGGTGGTAAAACGACTAGGTGATTCGACTTGGTGAGCTGACTTAGGGAGCTAACTTGGTGAGCAAACTTAAGGGGTTGACTTGGTGAGGCAACCTGAATAGTCGACTCGATGAGGTGACTTGGGGAGCCGACATGGTGAGCGGTCTTAAAGAAGAGGCGACCTGGTGGGGCAACCTGGTGAGGCGAGACGGTAAGTCATCTTGGTGAGCCAGCTTGACGAGCTGTGAGTGGACTTAAAGAGTCAATTCTTGATTTGGCAAAGACCACATGGTTAGATGACTTGGTGAGCCGACCTGGCTAGCAAAATTGGCAAGCAAACTTATAGAATTGACTTGCTGTCCCCAGCCAGGATCGCACGCCTGGGTCGACCCAACTTGGGTCACCTGACTAGGTCAACCCATCTCCGTCGCCCCAGCCTCGGGCGACCCGACTGGGTCGCCAGAGTGGGTCGACGAGGGGAAAAAAAAAAAAAACAAAAAAAATCATGAGAGGCCCTGTACTGCGAAAAGCGCTAAATTTTGGGCATTACAAAAAAAAAAAAAAAAACAAGTTACCTGCTTTTGGATCATGCACAAGTTTCAGTTCACGTATTGCCAAGCCGACTCGAGGCGTTACGCCTAGCTAGCCAGATTCGAGGTAGGATAGCCGAAACGATCCGATTTGAGAATTTTCTTTATAAAAAGAGATCATGATAGGCCTTGTAAGGCAAAAAAGAATGAAATTTTGGGAGTTAAAAAAAAAAATGTTACCCAGTTTTGGATCGCGCACAGGGCTCGGGTCATGTAGCATCGAGGTGCCCTGGGTGACATGATTTGAGCGAAAAGTCGACAGTGGCATGAGTCGTGCAAAAACATTGGAGGCTATTAAGGCTTGAGGCGCTTCGAGTCGAGGTTGCCGAGGTGGGTCAGGTTGAAAACTTTGGGCGTTAACCAAAAAGAAAAAGTTAACCGCTTTTGGATCATGTACACGGCTCGGGGCACTTAGAATCAAGTCGAGCATGGTGACATGAGTCGTGCAAAAAATTTGGAGACGACTCGAGTCGGGGCATCCGACTCTATTCGAGTTCAAAACTTTGGGACTTGACAAAAAAAAGAAAAAAGAAAAAGTTACCCGATTTTGGATCACGTAAGTGACTCGGGCCACTCAGAATCAAGGCGAGTGCGATTACATGAGTCGAGCGAAAAAAAAAATGGAGGCGGTTAAGGCTCGAGGCAATTCGAGTCGGGGTAGCTGAGTCGATTCAAAAACTTTGGCCGTTAGCCAGAAAAAGAGTTAATCACTTTTGGATCACGTACATGACTTGGGGCACATAGAATCAAGTCAAGCACGGTGACATGAGTGGTTCGAAAAAATTGCAGGCGATTAAGGCTCGAGGCGATTTGAGTTGGGGTTGCTGACATGATTCGGGTTGAAATCTTTGGGTGTTAACCAAAGAAGGAAGAAGTTAATCGCTTTTGGATCATGTACATGACTCGGGGCACCAAGTCGAGCACGGTGACATGAGTCCTACGAAAAAACTGGAGGCGGTTAAGGCTCGAGGCGATACGAATCGGGGTCGCCGACACAATTTGGGTTGAAAACTTTGGGCGTTAACCGAAAAAAAGAGTTGACCGCCTTTGGATCATGCACATGACTCAGCGCACTTAGAATCATGTCGAGCACGGTGACATGAGTCGTGCGAAAAAATTGGAGGCGATTAAGGCTCGACGCGATTCGAGTCGGGGTTCGGGTAATTCGGGCGATTCGTGTCGAGGTTGCCGACACGGTTTGAGTTGAAAACTTTGGGCATTAACCCCCCAAAAAAAAAAGGTTGACCTCTTTTGGACCACGTACATGACTCGAGGCACTTAGAATCAAGTCGAGCACGGTGACATGGGTTGTGCAAAAAATTTGGAGGCGATTCGAGTTGGGGTAGCCAACTCGATTTGAGTTCAAAACTTTGGGCGTTAACCAAAAAAATAAGTTGACCAATTTTGGATCACGTACATGAGTCATCTGCCCTTGCAAAAAT
>CM053784.1:558804911-558822411 GCA_028749045.1 Cupressus sempervirens | reverse complement strand
TTTTCCAAAATTGCGCCAGCTGAGTGACAAGAAAACATGATCTAAAGGAGAGTCCAAGAATAGCACCCTCAAGGGTGGGCTTCATGCCCCTCTAATTGATTCAACGTCGGCGTCCACCTTTTTTAAAAATCTGACATATCCATCTGCCTTGATAGCGGTGTTGAATCAATGAGGGGGCACGGGAGAGGCTCGTGGCAACCACCTCTCCCATTGTAGCCGCGATAGGCACGCAAAAAATTTTGCTAGAGCGCCAAGCACCCACCTCATGGCTAGAGACAAGGGCTCGCCATTAGATCAACTTCGAAATTGTTGAACAGACGCGCTGTAGAATGGCAACCACTGCCAAGTCTCTTTCGTAGTTGCGTTGGTCGAGTGATCGAAGAAGGTGATCTAAGAGAGGGTCCAAGCGTAGGCATTCATTGGGGGATTCGCGCCGATGGCATAATTTTATGCAATACCCGAGCAACACCGGACGGAGGTGCTAAACGAGGGCTCCCGTTTTAGATCGAGTTTTAAAATCACCAAGTAGACGCGGTGAGGGATGCCAACTGCTGCCAAACCTTTTTTTGAAATTGCGCCAGCTGAGTGACAAGAAAACATGATCTAAAGGAGAGTCGAGGAATAGCACATCCAGGGTGGGCTTCATGCCCCTCTAATTGATTCAACGTCGGCGTCCACCGTTTCAAAATTTGACATATCCACTGGATGAATTTCACCTTGAAGGGGCCCAATCCAAAAGTTCTGGAGGTCATCTCCTGGAACTCTCGAGAACAAGGCCCATCTTACATGAAAACTCTGCTACTGCGCAAACATAGGTTGCAATTAAAGAGAAATTGCGAGGCCGTCACAATGGCCCGAGGCCAATGGCTCCGACTAAGTCAATTTTCTCTTGCAATCACCATGCTGCCGTTCACAGAGAGATCTCCCCATTCACTTGTGATGTGACGCACAATCCAAGGTCTAGACACGAAATAGCCCTTGAAAGAAAGACCACTTTCCAAGACATCCCCCGATGACACATTGGAATGTCAACCGCTGTCGAACCACTCCCAATGTTGTGCCGATCGAGTTGGCACAGAGGCGACCTTAGGGAGCTCCCGCGTAGCAATCGGGATGTGCTTTCATGCCCATCTCTCACAAAAACCAATGTTAGCTGTGGACAAATTTGGAATCCAAGGGCTCGCATCCATCGATATCGTCGGCACTGGGTCTATATATTCAACGGCCATGGAGAGGTTCCGATAAGAGAAGCTCCCCTGCTCGGTCGCACAAACATATCCCAAATTCTAGAGACAAGCTCCCACCCTTAGCATCGCTCTCCAGATCACCGCAATGACACATTGGAATGACAACTGCTGTCGAACAACTCCCGAAATTATGGCAATGGAGTGAGAAAGAAGAGCAACTTTGGGGAGCCGCGCATAGCAAATGGGCTGTGCTGTTGCTTCATTCCGCTCTTATATAGATCCGAAATTGTTGATTTTGTTTGGAATCCGAGGCTGCATTCATCCTTGCTCAAACAAGCAATGGCTCTTCTAATCGAATGGCCACGGGGAGCTTCCGATAACAAAGGCTCCCTTGTCACTCATGATGCACAGGCCAACTGCTAGACGATGGGTCGCCCTTCAGATCACTGCCCAGGCAACCACCACAACGGCACCATTGGAACGACAACCGCTGCCGAATCGTTATGAAAATTTTGTGCCAAAGAAGTTGTTGCATAGAGAACGACTCTGGGGAGAGAGCCCTCGCATAGCAAAATCGGGATGGCTTCACGACCCTCCCAATAGAAACGATGCTGGTGCCAATATTCCAAAAATCCGAATAACGTGTCTTTCGCGAACACCAGCACTGATTTCTATTGGGGAGGGTCACCGAGAACTTTTGTTATCAAAGCTCCCATTGTAAGCCATGATAGGCACACAAAAAATTGCTAGATCCCCAAGCACCCACCTCATGGCTAGACAAGGGCTCGCCATTAGTAGATCAACTTCGAAATTGCTGAACAGACGCACTGTGGAATGGCAACCGCTGCCAAGCCTCTTTCGTAATTGCATCGGTCGAGTGATCGAAGAAGGTGATCTAAGAGAGAGTCCAAGGCTAGGGATTCGTTGGGTGATTCACATCGATAGCAAAAAATTATGCAATACCCAAGCAACACCGGACAGAGGTGCTAGACGAGGGCTCCCATTTTAGATCGAGTTTTAAAATCACCAAGTAGACGCGGTGAGGGCTAGCAACCGCTGCTAAACCTTTTTCCGAAATTGCGCCAGCTGAGTGACAAGAAAATATGATCTAAAGGAGAGTCAGGGAATAGCACCCTCAAGGTTGGGCTTCATGCCCCTCTAATTGATTCAACGTCGGTGTCCACCGTTTCAAAATCTGACATATCCATCCGCCCTGACAGTGGCGTTGAATCAATGAGGGGGGCACGGGAGAGGCTCGCGGCAACCACCTCTCCCGTTGTAGCCACGATAGGCACGCAAAAAATTTTGCTAGAGCGCCAAGCACCCACCTCATGGCTAGAGACAAGGGCTCGCCATTAGATCAACTTCGAAATCGCTGAACAGACGCGCAGTAGAATGGCAACCGCTGCCAAGTCTCTTCCGTAGTTGCGTTGGTCGAGTGATCGAAGAAGGTGATCTAAGAGAGGGTCCAAGTGTAGGCATTCGTTGGGAGATTTGCGCCGATGGCATAAATTTATGCAATACCTGAGCAACACCAGACGGAGGTGCTAGACGAGGGCTCCCATTTTAGATCGAGTTTTAAAATCACCAAGTAGACGCGGTGAGGGCTGGCAACCGCTGCCAAACCTTTTTCCAAAATTGCGGCAGCTGAGTGGCAAGAAAACATGATCTAAAGGAGAGTCCAGGAATAGCACCCTCGAGGGTGGGCTTCATGCCCCTCTAATTGATTCAACGTCGGCGTCCACCATTTCAAAATCTGACATATCCATCTGCCCTGACAGCGGCATTGAATCAGTGAGGGGGGCATGGGAGAGGCTCGTGGCAACCACTTCTCCCCTTGTATCCGTGATAGGCACACAAAAAAATTTTGCTAGAGCGACAAGCACCCACCTCATCGCTAGAGACAAGGGCTCGCCATTAGATCAGCTTCGAAATCGCTAAACAAACGCACTGTAGGATGGCAACCGCTGCCAAGTCTCTTCCGCAGTTGCGTCGGTCGAGTGATCGAAGAAGGTGATCTAAGGGAGGGTCCAAGCGTAGGCATTCGTTGGGGGATTCGCGCCGATGGCATAAATTTCTGCAATACCCGAGCAACACCGGACGGAGGTGCTAGATGAGGGCTCCCATTTTAGATCGAGTTTTAAAATCACCAAGTAGATGCGGTGAGGGCTGGCAACCGCTGCCAAACCTTTTTCCAAAATTGCGCCAGCTGAGTGACAAGAAAACATGATCTGAAGGAAAGTCCAGGAATAGCACCCTCGAGGGTGGGCTTCATGCCCCTCTAATTGATTCAATGTCGGCATCCACCGTTTCAAAATTTGACATATCCATCCGCCCTGACAGCGGCATTGAATCAATGAGGGGGGCATGGGAGAGGCTCGTGGCAACCACCTCTCCCCTTGTAGCCGCGATAGGCACGCAAAAAATTTTGCTAGAGCGCCAAGCACCCACCTCATGGCTAGAGACAAGGGCTCGCCATTAGATCAACTTCAAAATTGCTGAACAGACGCGCTGTAGAATGGCAACCGCTGCCAAGTCTCTTCCGTAGTTGCGTCAGTCGAGTGATCAAAGAAGGTGATGTAAGAGAGGGTCCAAGCATGTAGGCATTCGTTGGGGGATTCGCGCCGATGGCATAAATTTATGCAATACCCGAGCAACACCGGACGGAGGTGCTAGAAGAGGGCTCCCGTTTTAGATCGAGTTTTAAAATCACCAAGTAGACGCGGTGAGGGCTGGCAACTGCTGCCAAACCTTTTTCGGAAATTGCGCCACCTGAGTGACAAGAAAACATGATCTAAAGGAGAGTCCAGGAATAGCACCCTCGAGGGTGGGCTTCATGCCCCTCTAATTGATTCAACGTCGGCGTCCACCGTTTCAAAATCTGACATATCCATCTGCCCTAACAGCGGCGTTGAATCAATGAGGGGAGCACGGGAGAGGCTCGTGGCAACCACCTCTCTCATTGTAGCCGCGATAGGCATGCAAAAAATTTTGCTAGAGCACCAAGCACCCACCTCATGGCTAGAGACAAGGGCTCGCGATTAGATCAACTTCGAAATCGCTGAACAGACGCGCTGTAGAATGGCAACCGCTGCCAAGTCTCTTCCGTAGTTGCGTCGATGGAGTGATCAAAGAAGGTGATCTAAGAGAGGGTCCAAGCGTAGGCATTCGTTGGGGGATTCACTCCGATGGCATAAATTTATGCAATACCCAAGCAACACCGGACGTAGGTGCTAGACGAGGGCTCCCGTTTTAGATCGAGTTTTAAAATCACCAAGTAGACGCGGTGAGGGCTGGCAACCGCTGCCAAACCTTTTTCCAAAATTGCGCCAGCTGAGTGACAAGAAAACGTGATCTAAAGGAGAGTCCAGGATTAGCACCCTCGAGGGTGGGCTTCATGCCCCTGTAATTGATTCAATGTCAGTGTCCACCGTTTCGCAATCTGACATATCCATCTGCCCTGATAGCGACGTTGAATCAATGAGGGGGGCACGGGAGAGGCTCGCGGCAACCACCTCTCCCGATGTAGCCGTGATAGGCACGCAAAAGATTTTGCTAGGGCACCAAGCACCCACCTCATGGCTAGAGACAAGGGCTCGCCATTAGATCAACTTCGAAATCGCTGAATAGATGCGCTGTAGAATGGCAACCACTGCCAAGTCTCTTCCGTAGTTGCGTCGGTCGAGTGATCGAAGAAGGTGATCTAAGAGAGGGTCAAAGCGTAGGCATTCGTTGGGGGATTCGCGCCGTTGGCATAATTTTTTGCAATACCCGAGCAACACCGGACGGAGGTGCTAGGCGAGGGCTCCCATTTTAGGGCAACATGATCTAAAGGAGAGTCAAGGAATAGCACATCCAGGGTGGGCTTCATGCCCCTCTAATTGATTCAACGTCGGCGTCCACCGTTTCAAAATTTGACATATCCATCTACCTTGACACCGGCGTTGAATCAATGAGAGGGGCACAGGAGAGGCTCGCAGCAACCACCTCTCCTATATAAGCTATTAGTGCGAGGCTCGCTCTGCATTAGAAATTAGCGAACACACCGACATCCGCCTTAAAAATCCAAATCCTTTAAAATTCCTACCAAACAGCCATTCACGAACCAATTTTTTATGAGGTCGGAAGAGGAGCAAAAGATTGTCATCGGTTACGAGATGTGAGTTCATGGAGCCGAGGGACTGAAATGGTCATCGAGCTCATCCGATCAACTGGATGAATTTCACCTTGAAGGGGCCCAATCCAAAAGTTTCGGAGGTCATCTCCTGGAACTCTCGAGAACAAGGCCCATCTTACATGCAAACTCTGCTACTGCACAAACATAGGTTGCAATTAAACAGAAATTGCAAGGCCGTCACAATGGCCCGAGGCCAATGGCTCCGACTAAGTCAATTTTCTCTTGCAATCACCATGCCGCTTTTCACAGAGAGATCTCCCCATTCACTTGTGACGTGACGCACAATCCAAGTGCTAGACGCGAGCTCACCCTTGAAAGAAAGACCACTTTCCAAGACATCCCCCATTCACTTGTGACGCGACGCACAACCCAAGTGCTAGATGCGAGCTTGCCCTTGAAAGAAAGACCACTTTCCAAGACATCCCCCGATGACACATTGGAACGACAACCACTGTCGAACCATTCCCAATGTTGTGCCGATCGAGTTGGCACAGAGGCGACCTTAGGGAGCTCCCGCATAGCAATCGGGATGTGCTTTCATACCCATCTCTCACAAAAACTAATCTTAGCTGTGAACAAATTTTTCCACAATGACACCATTGGAACGATGACCGCTGTCGAACAACTCCCGCATTTGTGCCCCGATGGAGTGAGAAAGAATAGCAACTTTGGGGAGCCACACATCGCAAATGGGCTGCTACTTCATTCCGCTCTTATATATAGATCCGATGTCATTGATTTTGTTCGGAATCCGAGGCTGCATTCGTCCTTGCTCACACAAGCAATGGCTCTTCTCATCAAATGGCCACGGGGAGCTTCCGATCACAAAGGCTCCCTTGTCACTCGTGACGTGCAGCCCAACTGCTTTCCAAAATTGCGCCAGCTGAGTGACAAGAAAACATGATCTAAAGGAGAGTCAAGGAATAGCACCTCGAGGGTGGGTTTCATGCCCCTCCAATTGATTCAACGTCGGCGTCCACCATTTCAAAATCTGACATTTCCATCCACCTTGACACCACCGTTGAATCAATGAGAGGGGCACGGGAGAGGTTCGCGGAAACAACCTCTCCTATATAAGCTATTAGTGCGAGGCTCGCTCTGCATTAGAAATTAGCAAACACACTGACATCCGCCATAAAAATCCAAATCATTGAAAATTCTGACCAAACAGCCATCCACGACCCAATTTATTATGAGGTCATCTAAGGAGCAAAAGATTGTCATCGGTTAGGAGATGTGAATTCATGGAGCCAAGGGGGACTGAAATGGTCATCGAGCTCATCCGATCAACTGGATGAATTTCACCTTGAAGGGGCCCAATCCAAAAGTTCCGGAGGTCATCTCCTGGAACTCTCAAGAACAAGGACCGTCTTACTTGCAAACTCTGCTACTGCGCAAACATAGGTTGCAATTAAAGAGAAATTGCCAAGCCATCACAGTGGCCCGAGGCCAATGCTCCGACTAAGTCAATTTTCTCTTGCAATCACCATGCTGCCATTCACAGAGAGATCTCCCCATTCACTTGCGACGCGATGCACAATCCAAGTGATAGACGCGAGCTCGCCCTTGAAAGGCCAGCCCACTTTCTGAGACATCCCTTGATGACACATTGGAATGACAACCGCTGTCGAACCATTCCCAATGTTGTGCCAATCGAGTTGGCACAGAGGCGACCTTAGGGAGCTCCCACGTAGCAATCAGGATGTGCTTTCGTACCCATCTCTCACAAAAACCAATCTTAGCTGTGAACAAATTTAGAATCCAAGGCTCGTATCCATCGATATCGTCGGCACTGGGTCTATATATTCAAAGGCCACGGAGAGGTTCTGATAAGAGAAGCTCCCTTGCTCACTCGCACAAACATCCCAAATGCTAGACACAAGCTCCCACCCTTAGCATCGCTCTCCAGACTGCCGTAATGACACATTGGAATGACAACCGCTGTCGAACAACTCCCAAATTTGTGCTGATGGAGTGAGAAAGATGAGCAACTTTGGGGAGCCGCGCATGGCAAACGGGCTGCTGCTTCATTCCGCTCTTATATATAGATCCGATGTCCTTGATTTCCTTTGGAATTCGAGGCTGCATTCATCCTTGCTCACACAAGCAATGGCTCTTCTCATCGAATGGTCACGGGGAGCTTCCGATTACAAAGGCTCCCTTGTCACCCGTGATGCGCAGCCCAACTGCTAGACGACGGCTCGCCCTTCAGATCGCTGCCCAGGCAACCACCACAACAGCACCATTGGAACGACAACCGCTACCGAACCATTCTAAAATTTTTTTTCCAAAGAAGTTGTTGCAAAGACAACGACTCTGGGGAGAGAGCCCTCGCATAGCAAAATCGGGATGGCTTCATGGCAGCTGGATGGGATTTGAATTCATGGAGCCAAGGGAGTGAAATGGTCATCGAGCTCATCCGATCAACTGGATGAATTTCACCTTGAAGGGGCCCAATCCAAAAGTTCCAGAGGTCATCTCCTGGAACTGTCAAGAACAAAGGCCAATCTTACATGCAAACTCTGCTACTGCGCAAACATAGCTTGCAATTATAGAGAAATTGCAAGGCCGTCACAATGGCCTGAGGCCAATGCTCCGACTACTAAGTCAATTTTATCTTGCAATCACCATGTCGCCATTCACAGAGAGATCTCCCCATTCACTTGTGACGATGCACAATCCAAGTGCTAGACGCGATCTCGCCCTTGAAAGGCTGCGTTCCAAGACATCCCGATGACACATTGGAATGACAACTACTGTCGAACCATTCCCAATGTTGTGCCGATCGAGTTGGCACAGAGGCGATCTTAGGGAGCTCCCATGAATCGATCAGGAAGTGCTTTCGTACCCATCTCTCACAAAAACCAATGTTAGCTGAACAATTTTAGAATCCAAGGCTCGTATCCATCAATATCGTCGGCACTGGGTCTATATTCAAAGGCCACGGAGAGGTTCCGATAAGAGAAGCTCCCCCACTCTCTTGCACAAACATCCCCAAATGCTAGGCGCAAGCTCCAGCCCTTAGCATCGCTCTCCAGATCACCGCAATGACACATTGGAATGACAACTGCTATCAAACAACTCCCAAATTTGTGCCGATGGAGTGAGAAAGAAGAGCCAGATCGGGTCGACGAAAATGGCTAAGCCAGATCGGGTCGGCCAGCATGGCTCGGCCACCATTTTTCGCCGAGAGCTTTCGATATTAAAGCTCCCATGTAGCAGCGATAAGTACACCATGACAAAATTGCTAGAGCACCGAGCACCCATAGCAAATTGCCATTATACCAAGCAACGCTGGAGTGCTAGACAAGGGCTCACGTTTAGATCAAGTTTTAGAATCACCAAAAAGACACGCCATGGATCGGCAACCGCTGCCTCACCTTTTCCAAAATTGAGTCATCAGAAAACATGATCTAAAGGAGAGCCGAGCAAAAGCACTGAGATCGCTTCATGCCCCTTTCATTCATTCAACATCAGCATACACCATTTGAAAACCCAACAATCCGATCCGCCTAGACACCAATGTTGAATCAATGAAAGGGGCATGGGAGAGGCTCGCGGCAACAACCTCTCCTATATAAGCTATTAGTGCGAGGCTCGCTCTACATTAGAAATCTGCGATAGCACGGACAAAAACCTTAAAAATCCAATTCAATGAAAAATGTGACCAAACAGCCATCCACGACACCGTTTTTGGAGCTCGCCCAGATCGGCTCGGCCAGAATGGCTCGCCCAGATCGGCTTGGCCAGCATGGTGACTTGCTGACTCGGTGAGAGTACTTCGAACTGTCAAGAACAAAGGCCAATCTCACATGCAAACTCTGCTACTGCACAAACATAGCTTGCAATTATAGAGAAATTGCAAGGCTGTCACAATGGCCCGAGGCCAATGCTCTGACTACTAAGTCAATTTTCTCTTGCAATCGCCATGCCACCGTTCACAGAGAGATCTCCCCATTCACTTGTGACGACGCAGAATCCAAGTGCTAGATGTGAGCTCGCCCTTGAAAGGCCGCGTTCCAAGACATCCCGATGACACATTGGAATGACAACCACTGTCGAACCATTCCCAATGTTGTGCCGATCGAGTTGGCACAGAGGCGATCTTAGGGAACTCCCACGTATCGATCGGGAAGTGCTTTCGTACCCATCTCTCACAAAAACCAATGTTAGCTGAACAATTTTATAATCCAAGGCTCGTATCCATCAATATCGTCGGCACTGGGTCTATATTCAAAGGCCACAGAGAGGTTCCGATAAGAGAAGCTCCCCTGCTCGCTTGTACAAACATCCCCAAATGCTAGACGCAAGCTCCCGCACTTAGCATCACTCTCCAGATCACCGCAATGACACATTGGAATGACAACCGCTGTCGAACAACTCCCAAATTTGTCCCGATGGAGTGAGAAATGAGAGCCAGATCGAGTCGATGAAAACAGCTAAGCCAGATCGGGTAAGCCAGCATGGCTCAGCCACCATTTTTTGCCGAGAGCTTTCGTTATTAAAGCTCCCATGTAGCCGCGATAAGTACACCATGACAAATTGCTAGAGCGCCGAGCACCCATAGCAAATTGCCATTATACCAAGCAATGCCGGAGTGCTAGACAAAGGCTCACGTTTAGATCAAGTTTTAAAACCACCAAAAACACACGCCATGGATCAACAACCGCTGCCTCACCTTTTCCAAAATTGAGTCATCGGAAAACATGATCTAAAGGAGAGCCGAGGAAAAGCACTGAGATCGCTTCATGCCCCTTTCATTCATTCAACATCAGCATACACCGTTTGAAAACCCAACAATCCGATCCGCCTAGACACCAATGTTGAAACAATGAAAGGGGCATGGGAGAGGCTCGCGGCAACAACCTCTCCTATATAAGCTATTAGTGCGAGGCTCACTCTACATTAGAAATCTGCGATAGCACGGACAACTCCCTTAAAAATCCAATTCAATGAAAAATGTGACCAAACAGCCATCCATGACACCGTTTTTGGAGCTCGCCCAGATCGGCTGGGGCAGAATGGCTCGCCCAGATCGGCTCGGCCAGCATGGCTCACCCAGCCTTGGTGAGAGTACTTCGAACTGTCAAGAACAAAGGTGAATCTAACGTGCAAACTCTACTACTGCACAAACATAGGTTGCAATTATAGAGAAATTGCAAGGCCATCACAATGGCCCGAGGCCAATGCTCTGACTACTAAGTCAATTTTCTCTTGCAATCGCCATGCCGCCGTTCACAGAGAGATCTCCCCAATCACTTGTGACGATGCACAATCCAAGTGCTAGACGCGAGCTCACCCTTGAAAGGCTGCATTCCAAGACATCCTGATGACACATTGGAACGACAATCGCTGTCGAACCATTCCCAATGTTGTGCCGATCGAGTTGGCACAGAGGCAACCAAACAGCCATCCGCGACATCATTTTTGGAGCTCGACCAGATCGGCTCGGCCAGAACGGCTCGCCCAAATCGGCTCGGCCAGCATGGCTCGGCCAAAACGGCTCGGCCAGCATGGCTCGACCAAAACGGATCACCTAGATCGGCTTGGCCAGCATGGCTTGGCTAGAACGGCTCACCCAGATTGGCTTGGCCAGAACGGCTCGGCCAGAACGGCTCGCCGAGATCAGCTCGGCCAGCATGGCTCAGCCAGAATGGCTCGCCCAGATCAGCTCGGCCAGAATGGCTTGCCCAGATCGGCTCAGCCAGCATGGCTCGCCCAGCCTTAGTGAGAGTACTTGGAACCGTCAAGAACAAAGCCCAATCATACATGCAAACTCTGCTATGCGCAAACATAGGTTGCAATTATAGAGAAATTGCAAGGCCGTCACAATGGCCCGAGGCCAATGCTCCGACTACTAAGTCAATTTTCTCTTGCAATCGCTATGCCGTTGTTCACAAAGAGATCTCCCCATTCACTTGTGATGAAGCACAATCCAAGTGCTAGACATGAGCTCGCCCTTGAAAGGCCGCGTTCCAAGACATCCCGATAACACATTGGAACGACAACCGCTATCGAACCATTCCTAATGTTGTGCCGATCGAGTTGGCATAGAGGCGACCAAACAGCCATCCACGACACCATTTTTGGAGCTCGGCCAGATCGGCTCGGCCAGCATGGCTTGCCCAGAATGGCTCGGCAGGATTGGGTCGGCCAGAATGGTTCGCCCAGATCTGCTCGGCCAGCATGGCTCGGCCAGAACGGCTCAGCCAGATCGGGATGATGACTTGATGAACGGACTTAGAGATTCGACTTGGTGGGCCGACCTGGCGGGGTGACTTGATGAACGCACTTGAAGGGTCGACTTGGTGGGGTGACTCTATGAACGGACCTAAAGAGTTGACTTGGTGAGAGTACTTGGCGGGGTGACTCGATGAAAGGACTTAAAGAGTCAACTTGGTGAGAGTACTTGGTGGGGCAACTTGATGAACGCACTTGAAGAATCGACTTGGTTAGAGTACTTGGTGGGGCGACTTGATGAACGGACTCAAAGAGTCGACTTGGCGAGAGTACCTAGTGGCTCGACTTGATGAGCAGACTTAAAGAGTCAACTCGGTGAGAGTACTTCGCGGGGTGAACTGATGAACGAACATAAAGAGTCAGCTTGGTGGGAGCACTTGGTGGGCCGACCTGGTGGGGTGACTTTATGGACGGACTTAAAGAGTCGACTTGGTTAGATTACTTGTTCTGGTGACTTGATGAACGGACTCCGAGAGTCGACTTGGTGGGGTGACTTGATGAAAGGACTTAAAGGGTCGACTTGGTGAGAGTACTTGGCAGGGCAACTTGATGAACGGACTTATAGAGTCGACTTGGTGAGAGTAGTTGTTCTGGTGACTTGATGAACGGACTTAAAGAGTCAGCTTGGCGGGGTGACTTGATGAACGGACCTAAAGAGTTGACTTGGTGAGAGTACTTGGCGGGGTGAACTGATGAACGGACTTAAAGAGTCGACTTGGTGGGAATACTTGGTGGGCTGACTTCTGGTGACTTGATGAACGGACTTAAAGAGTCGACTTGGCGGGGTGACTTGATGAAAGGACTTAAACAGTCGACTTGGTCGGGTGACTCGATGAACGAACTTAGAGGGTCAACTTTGTGAGGTGACTCGATGAGCGCACTTAAAGAGTCAACTTTGTGAGGTGACTCGGCGAGTTAGCCCGCTGATGCGACTTGGGCGGGCCGACCTGGCGAACGAACTTAAAGAGGCGACTTGGGCGGGCTGACCTGGTGAGCGAACTTAAAGAGTTGACTTGGCAACGCACTTGAACAATCGACTTGGTGAGCTGACATGGTGAGTGGGCTTAGAGAAGCAACTCGGCGGGGCGACTTGATGAACGGACTTAAAGGGTCGACTTGGCGGGGTGACTTGATGAACGGACCTAAAGAGTTGACTTGGTGAGAGTACTTGGCAGGGTGAACTAATGAACGGACTTAAAGAGTCGACTTGGTGGGAGTACTTGGTGGGCCGACTTGATGAACGAACTTATAGAGTCGACTTGGTGAGAGTAGTTGTTCTGGTGACTTGATGAACGGACTTAAAGAGTCAGCTTGGTGGGGTGACTTGATGAAAGGACTTAAACAGTCGACTTGGTTGGGTGACTCGATGAACAAACTTAGAGGGTCGACTTCGTGAGGTGACTCGATGAGCACACTTAAAGAGTCAACTTCGTGAGGTGACTCAGTGAGTTAGCCCGCTGATGAGACTTGGGCGGGCCGACCTGGAGAACGAACTTAAAGAGGCGACTTGGGCAGGCTGACCTGGCAAGCGAACTTAAAGAGTTGACTTGGCAACGCACTTGAACAATCGACTTGGTGAGCTGACATGGTGAGTGGGCTTAGAGAAGCAACTCGGCGGGGCAACTTGATGAACGGACTTAAAGGGTCGACTTTGCAGGGTGACTTGATGAACAGACCTAAAGAGTTGACTTGGTGAGAGTACTTGGCGGGGTGAACTGATGAACGGACTTAAAGAGTCGACTTGGTGGGAGTACTTGGTGGGCCGACTTGATGAACAGACTTATAGAGTCGACTTGGTGAGAGTAGTTGTTCTAGTGACTTGATGAACGGACTTAAAGAGTCGTCTTGGCAGGGTGACTTGATGAAAGGACTTAAACAGTCAACTTGGTCGGGTGATTCAATGAACGAACTTAGAGGGTCGAATTTGCGGGGTGACTTGATGAACGGACCTAAAGAGTTGACTTGGTGAGAGTACTCGGTGGGGTGACCTGATGAACAGACTTAGAGAGTCGACTTGGTGAGAGTCCTTGGTGGGCCGACCTGGTTGGGTGACTTGGTGAACTGACTTAAAGAGTCGACTTGGTGGGAGTACTTGCTGGGGTGACTTGATGAACGGACTTCAAGGGTTGACTTGGCGAGGTGACTTGATGAACGGTCCTAAAGAGTTGACTTGGTGAGAGTACTTGGTGTGGTGACTTGATGAAAAGACTTAAAGAGTCGAATTGGTGAGAGTACTTGGTGGGGTGACTTGATGAACGCACTTGAAGGGTTGACTTGGTGGGGTGACTTTATGAATGGACCTAAAGAGTTGACGTGGTGAGAGTGCTTGGTGGGGTGACTTGATGAACATAGTTAAAGAGTCGACTTGGTGAGAGTAGGTTGTCGGGTGACTTGATGAACGCACTTGAAGAATCGACTTGGTTAGAGTACTTGGTGGGGTGACTTGATGAACGGACTTAAAGATTCGACTTGGTGGGCCGACCTGGCGGGGTGACTTGATGAACGGACTTAGAGAGTCGACTTGGTGAGAGTACTTGGTGGGCCGACCTGGCCGGGTGACTTGATGAACAAACTTAAAGAGTCGACTTGGTGTGAGTACTCGGTGGGCTGACCTGGTCACGTGACTTGATGAACGGACTTAAAGAGTCAACTTGGTGGGCCGACTTGGCCGGGTGACTTGATGAACGAACTTAAAGGGTCGACTTGGTGGGTCAAACTAGCGGGGTGACTTGGTGAGAGTACTTGGTGGGCTGACCTGGCAAGGTGACTTGATGAACGAACTTAGAGAGTCGACTTTGTGAGAGTACTTGGTGGGTCAAACTGGTGGGGTGACTTGATGAACGAACTTAAAGAGTCGACTTGGTGAGAGAACTTGGTGGGCCGAGCTGGCGGGGTGAATTGATGAACGAACCTAAAGAGTCGACTTTGTGAGAGTACTTGGTGGGCCGACCTGGCGGGGTGAGTTGATGACCGAACTTAAAGGGTCGACTTGGTGAGAGTACTTGGTGGGCCGACCTGGCGGGGCGACTTGATGAATGAACTTAAAGAGTCGACTTGGTGAGAGTAATCGGTGGGGTGACCTGATGAACAAACCTAAAGAGTCGACCTGGTGAGAGTACTTGGTGGGCCGACCTGGCGGGGTGACTTGGTGAGCAAACTTAAAGAGTCGACTTGGTGAGAGTAGTTGGTGGGCTGACCTGGCGGGGTGACTTGATGAACGAACTTAAAGAGTCAACCTGGTGGGCCGACTTGGCAGAGTGACTTCATGAACGAACTTAAAGAGTCCACTCGGTGGGCCGACCTGGCGGGGTGACTTGATGAACGAACTTAAAGAGTCAACTTGGTGAGAGTAATTTGTGGGCTGACCTGGCGGGGTGACTTGATGAATGAACTTAAAGAGTCGACTTGGTAGGGTGACTTGATGAACGCACTTGAAGGGTCGACTTGGTGGGGTGACTCTATGAACGGACCTAAAGAGTTGACTTGGTGAGAGTACTTGGTGAGGTGACTCGATGAAAGGACTTAAAGAGTCGACTTGGTAAGAGTACTTGGTGGCTCGACTTTATGAGTAGACTTAAAGAGTCCACTTGGTGAGAGTGGGCCTAACGGGGCAATGTGGTGAGTGGGCCTAACGGGGCAAGTTGGTGGGGCAATTTGGTGAGTGGTATTAGAGAGCCGACGTGGTGAGGCGACTCGGCGAGTTGGTTCGTTGAGATGACATGGTGAGCTGACTTGGCGAGTCGACCCGGCGGGCGAACTTAAAGAGTCGACTTGGCAACGTACTCGAGTCGACTTGGTGAGGCAACCCGGCGAGCAGGCTCAAAGAGTCAACATGGTGAGGCGACTCATTGAGTCAACATGGTGAGGTGACTCATGGTGAGGAGCTATCCTTGAGGCGACTTGGTGGGCCTACTTGATTAGTCGACTTGGTGAGCCGACCTGACGAGCTGACACGATGAGCGGGTTTAAAGAGGCGACGACTTGGTGGGGTAACTCAGCAAGCCAACTTATCGAGGCGAGATGGTGAGTCAACTTGGTGAGCTGACTTGGTGAGCGCACTTAAAGAGTCAACTTCGTGAGGTGACTCGGCGAGTGAGCCCGCTGATGCGACTTGGGCGGGCTGACCTGGCGAACGAACTTAAAGAGGCGACTTGGGCGGGTTGACCTGGCGAGCGAACTTAAAGAGTTGACTTGGCAACGCACTTGAACAATCAACTTGGTGAGCTGACATGGTGAGTGGGCTTAGAGAAGCAACTCGGCGAGGCGACTTGATGAACGGACTTAAAGGGTCGACTTGGCGGGGTGACTTGATGAATGGACCTAAAGAGTTGACTTGGTGAGAGTACTTGGCGGGGTGAACTGATGAACGGACTTAAAGAGTCGACTTGGTGGGAGTACTTGGTGGGCCAACTTGATGAACGGACTTATAGAGTCAGCTTGGTGAGAGTAGTTGTTCTGGTGACTTGATGAACGGACTTAAAGAGTCGGCTTGGCGGGGTGACTTGATGAAAGGACTTAAACAGTCGACTTGGTCGGGTGACTCGATGAATGAACTTAGAGGGTCGACTTTGCGGGGTGACTTGATGAATGGACCTAAAGAGTTGACTTGGTGAGAGTACTCGGTGGGGTGACCTGATGAACAGACTTAGAGAGTCGACTTGGTGAGAGTCCTTGGTGGGCCGACCTGGTTGGGTGACTTCGTGAACTGACTTAAAGAGTCGACTTTGTGGGAGTACTTGGTGGGGTGACTTGATGAATGGACTTCAAGGGTCGACTTGGCAAGGTGACTTGATGAACGGTCCTAAAGAGTTGACTTGGTGAGAGTACTTGGTGTGGTGACTTGATGAAAAGACTTAAAGAGTCGAATTGGTGAGAGTACTTGGTGGGGTGACTTGATGAACGCACTTGAAGGGTCGACTTGGTGGGGTGACTTTATGAACGGACCTAAAGAGTTGACATGGTGAGAGTGCTTGGTGGGGTGACTTGATGAACATAGTTAAAGAGTCGACTTGGTGAGAGTAGTTGGTCGGGTGACTTGATGAACGCACTTGAAGAATCAACTTGGTTAGAGTACTTGGTGGGGTGACTTGATGAACGGACTTAAAGATTCGACTTGGTGGGCCGACCTGGTGGGGTGACTTGATGAACGGACTTAGAGAGTCGACTTGGTGAGAGTACTTGGTGGGCCGACCTAGCCGGGTGACTTGATGAACAAACTTAAAGAGTCGACATGGTGAGAGTACTCGGTGGGCTGACCTGGTCACGTGACTTGATGAACGGACATAAAGAGTCGACTTGGTGGGCCGAATTGGCCGGGTGACTTGATGAACGAACTTAAAGGGTCGACTTGGTGGGTCGAACTAGCGGGGTGACTTGGTGAGAGTACTTGGTGGGCTGACCTGGCAGGGTGACTTGATGAACGAACTTAGAGAGTTGACTTTGTGAGAGTACTTGGTGGGTCAAACTGGTGGGGTGACTTGATGAATGAACTTAAAGAGTCGACCTGGTGAGAGAACTTGGTGGGCCGAGCTGGCGGGGTGAATTGATGAACAAACCTAAAGAGTCGACTTTGTGAGAGTACTTGGTGGGCCGACCTGGCGGGGTGAGTTGATGACCGAACTTAAAGGATCGACTTGGTGAGAGTACTTGGTGGGCCGACCTGGCGGGGCGACTTGATGAATGAACTTAAAGAGTCAACTTGGTGAGAGAACTCGGTGGGGTGACCTGATGAACAAACCTAAAGAGTCGACCTGGTGAGAGTACTTGGTGGGCTGACCTGGCGGGGTGACTTGGTGAGCAAACTTAAAGAGTCGACTTGGTGAGAGTAGTTGGTGGGCTGACCTGGTGGGGTGACTTGATGAACGAACTTAAAGAGTTGACCTGGTGGGCCGACTTG
>CM053784.1:558789911-558794911 GCA_028749045.1 Cupressus sempervirens | reverse complement strand
GGCCCAATCCAAAAGTTCCGGAGGTCATCTCCTGGAACTCTCAAGAACAAGGCCCATCTTACATGCAAACTCTGCTACTGTGCAAACATAGGTTGCAATTAAAGAGAAATTGCAAGGCCGTCACAATGGCCCAAGGCCAGTGCTCCGACTAAGTCAATTTTCTCTTGCAATCACCATGCCGCCGTTCACAGAGAGATCTCCCCATTCACTTGTGACACGACGCACAATCCAAGGGCTAGACGTGAGCTCACCCTTGAAAGGTCACTTTCCAAGGCATCCCCCGATGACACATTGGAACGACAACCGATGTCGAACCATTTCCCAATGTTGTGCTGATCGAGTTGGCACAGAGCCGCTAGACGAGGGCTCCCATTTTAGATCGAGTTTTAAAATCACCAAGAAGACGCGGTGAGGGCTGGCAACTGCTGCCAAACCTTTTTCCGAAATTGCGCTAGCTGAGTGACTAGAAAACATGCTTTACGCGATAGGCACGCAAAAAATTTTGCTAGAGCGCCAAGCACCCACCTCATGGCCAGAGACAAGGGCTCGCCATTAGATCAACTTCGAAATCGCTGAACAGACACGCTGTAGAATGGCAACCGCTGCCAAGTCTCTTCCGTAGTTGCGTCGGTCGAGTGATCGAAGAAGGTGATCTAAGAGAGGGTCCAAGCGTAGGCATTCATTGGGGGATTCGCGCCGATGGAATAAATTTATGCAATACCTGAGCAACACCGGACGGAGGTGCTAGACGAGGGCTCCCGTTTTAGATCAAGTTTTAAAATCACCGAGTAGACGCGGTGAGGGCTGGCAACCGCTGCCAAACCTTTTTCCGAAATTGCGCCATCTGAGTGACAAGAAAACATGATCTAAAGGAGAGTCCAGGAATAGCACCCTCGAGGGTGGGGTTCATGCCCCTCTAATTGATTCAACGTCGACGTCCACCGTTTTAAAATCTGACATATCCATCCGCCCTGACAGTGGCATTGAATCAATGAGGGGGGCATGGGAGAGGCTCGCGGCAACTACCTCTCCTGTTGTAGCCGCGATAGGCATGCAAAAAATTTTGCTAGAGTGCCAAGCACCCACCTCATGGCTAGAGACAAGGGCTCGCCATTAGATCAACTTCGAAATCGCTGAACAGACGCATTGTAGAATGGCAACTGCTACCAAGTCTCTTCCGTAGTTGCGTCGGTCGAGTGATCGAACAAGGTGATCTAAGAGAGGGTCCAAGCGTAGGTATTCGTTGGGGGATTCACGCTGATGGCATAAATTTATGCAATACCCAAGCAACACCGGACGAAGGTGCTAGACGAGGGCTCCCGTTTTAGATCGAGTTTTAAAATTACCAAGTAGACGCGGTGAGGGCTGGCAACTGCTGCCAAACCTTTTTTCGAAATTGCGGCAGCTGAGTGACAAGAAAACATGATCTAAAGGAGAGTCCAGGAATAGCACACTTGAGGGTGGGCTTCATGCCCCTCTAATTGATTCAACGTCGGCGTCCACCGTTTCAAAATCTGATATATCCATCCGCCCTGACAACGGCGTTGAATCAATGAGCTGGGCACGGGAGAGGCTCGCGGCAACCACCTCCCCCATTGTAGCCGCGATAGGCTCCCAAAAAATATTGCTAGAGTGCCAAGTACCCACCTCATGGATATCGACAAGGGCTCGCCATTAGATCAACTTCGAAATCGCAGAACGGACGTGGTGTAGAATGGCAACCGCTGCCAAGTCTCTTCCGTAATTGCATCGATCGAGTGATCGAAGAAGGTGATCTAAGAGAGGGTCCAAGCGTGTAGGCATTCGTTGGGGGATTCGCGCCGATGGCAAAAATTTGTGCAACACCCGAGCAACACCGGACGGAGGTGCAAGACGAGGGCTCCCATTTTAGATCAAGTTTTAAAATCACCGAGTAGACACGGTGAGGGGCTGGCAACTGCTGCCAAACCTTTTTCCAAAATTGCGCCAGCTGAGTGACAAGAATACATGATCTAAAGGAGAGTCCAGGAATAGCACCCTCGAGGGTGGGCTTCATGCCCCTCTAATTGATTCAACGTCAGCGTCCACCATTTTTCAAAATCCAACATATCCATCCGCCCTGACAGCGGCGTTGAATCAATGAGGGGGGCACGGGAGAGGCTCGCGTAAACCACCTCTCCCATTGTAGCTGCGATAGGCACGCAAAAAATTTTGCTAGAGCGCCAAGCACCCACCTCATGGCTAGAGACAAGGGCTCGCCATTAGATCAACTTCGAAATCGTTGAACAGACGCACTGTAGAATGGCAACCACTGCCAAGTCTCTTTCATAGTTGCGTCAGTCGAGTGATCAAAGAAGGTGATCTAAGAGAGGGTCCAAGCGTAGGAATTCGTTGGGGGATTCGCGTCGATGGCATAATTTTATGTAATACCCGAGCAACACCGGATGGAGGTGCTAGACGAGGGCTCTCATTTTAGATCGAGTTTTAAAATCACCAAGTAGACGCAGTGAGGGATGGCAACCACTGCCAAACCTTTTTCCGAAATGGCGCCAGCTGAGTGACAAGAAAACATGATCTAAAGGAGAGTCAAGGAATAGCACATTCGGGGTGGGCTTCATGCCCCTCTAATTGATTCAATGTCGGCGTCCACCATTTCAAAATTTGACATATCCATCTGCCTTGACACCGGCGTTGAATCAATGAGGGGGGCACGGGAGAGGCTCACAACAACCACCTCTCCTATATAAGCTATTAGTGCGAGGCTCGCTCTGCATTAGAAATTAGCGAACACAACGACATCCGCCTTAAAAATCCAAATCCTTTAAAATTCCTACCAAACAGCCATTTACGACCCAATTTTTTATGAGGTCGGCAGAGGAGCAAAAGATCGTCATCAGTTAGGAGATGTGAGTTCATGGAGCCGAGGGACTGAAATGGTCATCGAGCTCATCCGATCAACTGGATGAATTTCACCTTGAAGGGGCCCAATCCAAAAGTTTCGGAGGTCATCTCCTCGAACTCTCGAGAACAAGGCCCATCTTACATGCAAACTCTGCTACTGCGCAAACATAGGTTTCAATTAAAGAGAAATTGCGAGGCCGTCACAATGGCCCGGGCCAATGGCTCTGACTAAGTCAATTTTCTCTTGCAATCACCATGCCGCCATTCACAGAGAGATCTCCCCATTCACTTGTGACGCGATGCACAATCCAAGGTCTAGACATGAGACCTCCCTTGAAAGAAAGACCACTTTCCAAGGCATCTCCCGATGACACATTGGAACATCAACCACTGTCGAACCACTCCCAATGTTGTGCCGATCGAGTTGGCATAGAGGCGACCTTAGGGAGCTCCCGCATAGCAATCGGGATGTGCTTTCGTGCCCATCTCTCACAAAAACCAATGTTAGCTGTGGAAAAATTTGGAATACAAGGGCTCGCATCCATCGATATCGTCGGTACTGGGTCTATATATTCAAAGGCCACGGAGAGGTTCCGATAAGAGAAGCTCCCCTGCTCGCTCGCACAAACTTATCCCAAATTCTAGACACAAGCTCCCGCCCTTAGCATCGCTCTCCAGATCACCGCAATGACACATTGGAACGACAATTAGGGCTGCATTCCAAAACTGAGGATGGAATTTACCACCCGACTTGGGCCTGGTCCGTCGCTGAGGATGCTTCTACAGACTACAATTCGAGAGGCGCAGCCGTCGATTTTCATGCTGGGCTCTTCCCGGTTCACTCGCCGTTACTAGGGGAATCCTGGTAAGTTTCTTTTCCTCCACTTATTGATATGCTTAAACTCAGCAGGTACTCACGCCTGACTTGGGGACACGGTAGAGATGCAGCAATGCCCGCACTGCGGCGGGCCGCTGAGCCCAGAATAAAGTTCCTCACGAGGAATCATTCGATCGGCGCAAACCAACGCCGGCCTTTGCGAGCCATCGCTCGTCGTGACGGATCGACAGACCTCGTGCTCATTTTAACCGACCGCGCGCCACTTGCAGACACAGACGGCCATTTCCGCTCCTCGCCGGGGATGGCAAAATTTTGCAGTGCGACACCCAAGCAGACGTGCCCTTGGCTGAGGCCTCGGGCGCAACTTGCATTCAAAGACTTGATGATTCACGGGATTCTGCAATTCACACTAAGTATCGCATTTCGCTACATTCTTCATCGTGGCGAGAGCCGAGATATCCGTTGCCAAGAGTCATGATTTTGTTTTGTTTTTGCCTTTCGGCGACCCAAGCGCGCAAGGCGCTGGCTCGCACTTCATTCTTTGGATTTCTAAGGTGTGCGATGCACCCATGTGTTGTTGGGTGTTGACACATCCCGAACCTCGAGCACCCAATGGGTGCGACGAGGAATGCTATGGTGTGTCCCCGCCCCATCCCCTCGCAAAGGTGGGAGGCGACGCATGGGAGAGCTGTGTTAGCGGATCATGCGAGTGCACCCATCCTAAACACAGAACGCTCCAAGAGACAAGTCAACACACCTGGGCAAGGCAACGGGGGGTTGCGACAGTCCCGACTTGCCGCCGACGAAATGATGGATCCCTGGCATAGCGCCGTGCACACGATTGGACCGTGAAATCTCAACGGGGGACAAGGCCTAGACCCCCTCTAAACTGCAATCGAGCAGAGACCTCTCGCTCCGATGCGGATGTCATTCGAAGGCACCGATCCTAATCCAGATTGCATCTGAGTCTCTTCTTCACCTCGCGGGGAATCCACGCTTTCGATCACAGGCATTCGATGTGACCCTCGACCTCGACGGAACTAGACCCATAGCTTGGCCGTCCAGCACATCGCTGCAAGGCCGAGTGTTCGCACGTCGCCAAGATTTCAGGGGTGGGGAGGAGGCCAGCTCCATCCCCTACACAATTCAGGGTCTGGAACTGACAATGATCCTATCGCAGGTTCACCTACGGTAACCTTGTTACGACTTCTCCTTCCTCTAAATGATAAGGTTCAGTGAACTTCTCACGACGTCGCCGATAGGAACCGCCGTCGTCGCCACG
>CM053784.1:558762411-558784911 GCA_028749045.1 Cupressus sempervirens | reverse complement strand
GGCAAGAAAACATGATCTAAAGGAGAGTCCAGGAATAGCACCCTCGAGGGTGGGCTTCATGCCCCTCTAATTGATTCAACGTCGGCGTTCACCATTTCAAAATTTGACATGTCCATCCTTCCTGACAGCGGCGTTGAATCAGTGAGGGGGGCATGGGAGAGGCTCGCGGCAACCACCTCTCCCCTTGTAGCCATGATAGGCACGCAAAAAAATTTTGCTAGAGTGCCAAGCACCCACCTCATGGCTAGAGACAAGGGCTCGCCATTAGATCAACTTCGAAATCGCTGAACAGACGCGCTGTAGAATGGCAACCGCTGCCAAGTCTCTTCCACAGTTGCATTGGTCGAATGATCAAAGAAGGTGATCTAAGAGAGGGTCCAAGCGTAGGCATTCATTGGGGGATTCGCGCCGATGGCATAAATTTCTGCAATACCCGAGCAACACCGGATGGAGGTGCTAGACGAGGGCTCCCATTTTAGATCGAGTTTTAAAATCACCAAGTAGATGCGGTGACGGCTGGCAACCGCTGCCAAACCTTTTTCCAAAATTGCGCCAGCTGAGTGACAAGAAAACATGATCTGAAGGAGAGTCTAGGAATAGCACCCTCGAGGGTGGGCTTCATGCCCCTCTAATTGATTCAACGTCGGCGTCCACCGTTTCAAAATCTGACATATCCATCCGCCCTAACAGCGGCATTGAATCAATGAGGGGGGCACGGGAGAGGCTCGCGGCAACCACCTCTCCCCTTGTAGCCATGATAGGCACACAAAAAATTTTGCTAGAGCACCAAGGACCCACCTCATGGCTAGAGACAAGGGCTCGCCATTAGATCAACTTCGAAATCGCTGAATAGACGAGCTGTAGAATGGCAACCGCTGCCAAGTCTCTTCCGTAGTTGCGTCGGTCGAGTGATCGAAGAAGGTGATCTAAGAGAGGGTCCAAGCGTGTAGGCATTCGTTGGGGGATTCGCGCCGATGGCATAAATTTATGCAATACCCGAACAACACCAGACGAAGGTGCTAGACGAGGGCTCCCATTTTAGATCGAGTTTTAAAATCACCAAGTAGACGCGGTGAGGGCTGGCAACTGCTGCCAAACCTTTTTTCGAAATTGCGCCAGCTGAGTGACAAGAAAACATGATCTAAAGGAGAGTCTAGGAATAGCACCCTCGAGGGTGGGCTTCATGCCCCTCTAATTGATTCAACGTCGGCGTCCACAATTTCAAAATTTGACATATCCATCTGCCCTGACAGCGGCGTTGAATAAATGAGGGGAGCACGAGAGAGGCTCGCGGAAACCACCTCTCCCATTGTAGCCGCGATAGGCACGCAAAAAGTTTTTCTAGAGCGCCAAGCACCCACCTCATGGCTAGAGACAAGGGCTCGCCATTAGATCAACTTCAAAATCGCTCAACAGACATGCTGTAGAATGGCAACCGCTGCCAAGTCTCTTCCATAGTTGCATCGGTCGAGTGATCGAAGAAGGTGATCTAAGAGAGGGTCCAAGCGTAGGCATTCGTTGGGGGATTCGTGCCGATGGCATAAATTTATGCAATACTCGAGCAACACCGGACGGAGGTGCTAGACGAGGGCTCCCGTTTTAGATCGAGTTTTGAAATCACCAAGTAGACACGGTGAGGGCTGGCAACTGCTGCCAAACCTTTTTCCAAAATTGCGCCAGCTGAGTGACAAGAAAACATGATCTAAAGGAGAGTCCAGGAATAGCACCCTCGAGGGTGGGCTTCATGCCCCTCTAATTGATTCAACTTCGGCATCCACCGTTTCACAATTCGACATATCCATCCGCCCTGACAGCGGCGTTGAATCAATGAGGGGGGCACGGGAGAGGCTCGCGGCAACCACCTCTCCCGTTGTAGCCGTGATAGGCACGCAAAAATTTTTTCTAGAGCACCAAGCACCCACCTCATGGCTAGAGACAAGGGCTCGCCATTAGATCAACTTCGAAATCGCTGAACAGATGCGCTGTAGAATGGCAACTGCTGCCAAGTCTCTTCTGTAGTTACGTCGGTCGAGTGATCGAGGAAGGTGATCTAAGAGAGGGTCCAACCGTAGGCATTCGTTGGGGGATTCGCGCCGTTGGCATAATTTTTTGCAATACCCGAGAAACACCGGACGGAGGTGCTAGGCGAGGGCTCCCGTTTTAGATCGAGTTTTAAAATCACCAAGTAGACGCGGTGAGGGATGGCAACTGCTGCCAAACCTTTTTCCGAATTTGCGCCAGCTGAGTGAGAAGAAAACATGATCTAAAGGAGAGTCGAGGAATAGCACATCCAGGGTGGGCTTCATGCCCCTCTAATTGATTCAACATCGGCGTCCACCGTTTCAAAATTTGACATATCCATCTGCCTTGACACCGGCGTTGAATCAATTAGAGGGGCACGGGAGAGGCTCGTGGCAACCACCTCTCCTATATAAGCTATTAGTGCGAGGATCGCTCTGCATTAGAAATTAGCGAACACACTGACATCCGCCTTAAAAATCCAAATCCTTTAAAATTCCTACCAAACAGCCATTCACGACCCAATTTTTTATGAGGTCGGCAGAGGAGCAAAAGATTGTCATCGGTTACGAGATGTGAGTTCATGGAGCCGAGGGACTGAAATGGTCATCGAGCTCATTCGATCAACTGGATGAATTTCACCTTGAAGGGGCCCAATCCAAAAGTTCCGGAGGTCATCTCCTGGAACTCTCGAGAACAAGGCCCATCTTACATGCAAACTCTGCTACTGCGCAAGCATAGGTTGCAATTAAAGGGAAATTGCGAGGCCCTCACAATGGCCCGAGGCCAATGGCTCCGACTAAGTCAATTTTCTCTTGCAATCACCATGCCGCTATTCACAGAGAGATCTCCCCATTCACTTGTGACGCGACACACAATCCAAGTGCTAGATGCGAGCTTGCCCTTGAAAGAAAGACCACTTTCCAAGACATCCCCCATTCACTTGTGATGCGACGCACAACCCAAGTGCTAGATGCGAGCTCGCCCTTGAAAGAAAGACCACTTTCCAAGACATCCCCCGATGACACATTGGAACAACAACCGTTGTCGAACCATTCCCAATGTTGTGCCAATCGAGTTGGCACAGAGGCGACCTTAGGGAGCTCCCGCGTAGCAATCGGGATGTGCTTTCATACCCATCTCTCACAAAAACCAATCTTAGCTGTGAACAAATTTTGCCGCAATGACACCATTGGAACAACGACCGCTGTCGAACAACTCCTGCATTTGTGCCCCGATGGAGTGAGAAAGAATAGCAACTTTGGGGAGCTGCGCATCGCATTCGTCCTTGCTCACACAAGCAATGGCTCTTCTCATCGAATGGCCACGGGGAGCTTCCGATCACAAAGGCTCCCTTGTCACTTGTGACGCGTAGCCCAACTGCTTTCCGAAATTGTGCCAGCTGAGTGACAAGAAAACATGATCTAAAGGAGAGTCGAGGAATAGCACCTCGAGGGTGGGCTTCATGCCCCTCTAATTGATTCAACGTCGGCATCCACCGTTTCAAAATCTGACATTTCCATCCACCTTGACACTGCCGTTGAATCAATGAGAGGGGCACGGGAGAGGTTCACGGCAACAACCTCTCCTATATAAGCTATTAGTGCGAGGCTCGCTCTACATTAGAAATTAGCGAACACACCGACATCCGCCATAAAAATCCAAATCGTTGAAAATTCTGACCAAACAGCCATCCACAACCCAATTTATTATGAGGTCGTCTAAGGAGCAAAAGATTGTCATCGGTTAGGAGATGTTAATTCATGGAGCCAAGGGGGACTGAAATGGTCATCGAGCTCATCCGATCAACTGGATGAATTTCACCTTGAAGGGGCCCAATCCAAAAGTTCCGGAGGTCATCTCCTTGAACTCTCAAGAACAAGGACCGTCTTACTTGCAAACTCTGCTACTGCGCAAACATAGGTTGCAATTAAAGAGAAATTGCCAAGCCATCGCAGTGGCTCGAGGCCAATGCTCCGACTAAGTCAATTTTCTCTTGCAATCACCATGCCGCCATTCACAGAGAGATCTCCCCATTCACTTGCGATGCGACGCACAATCCAAGTGATAGAAGCGAGCTCACCCTTGAAAGGCCAGCCCACTTTCTGAGACATCCCCTGATGACACATTGGAACGACAACCGCTGTCGAACCATTCCCAATGTTGTGCTGATCGAGTTGGCATAGAGTCGACCTTAGGGAGCTCCCGCGTAGCAATCAGGATGTGCTTTCGTACCCATCTCTCACAAAATCCAATCTTAGCTATGAACAAATTTAGAATCCAAGGCTCGTATCCATCGATATCGTCGGCACTGGGTCTATATATTCAAAGGCCACGGAGAGGTTCCGATAAGAGAAGCTCCCCTGCTCGCTCGCACAAACATCCCAAATGCTAGAAACAAGCTCCTGCCCTTAGCATCACTCTCCAGATCGCCACAATGACACATTGGAATGACAACCACTGTCGAACAACTCCCGAATTTGTGCCGATGGAGTGAGAAAGACGAGCAACTTTGGGGAGCCGCGCATGGCAAACGGGCTGCTGCTTCATTCCGCTCTTATATATAGATCTGATGTCATTGATTTCCTTTGGAATCTGAGGTTGCATTCGTCCTTGCTCACACAAGAAATGGCTCTTCTCATCGAATGGTCATGGGGAGCTTCCGATTACAAAGGCTCCCTTGTCACCCGTGATGCGCAGCCCAACTGCTAGACGATGGCTCGCCCTTCAGATCACTGCCCAGGCAACCACCACAACAGCACCATTGGAATGACAACTGCTGCCGAACCATTCCAAAATTTTTTTGCCAAAGAAGTTGTTGCAAAGAGAACGACTCTGGGGAGAGAGCCCTCGCATAGCAAAATCGGGATGGCTTCACGGCAGCTGGATGGGATTTGAATTCATGGAGCCAAGGGAGTGAAATGGTCATCGAGCTAATATGATCAACTGGATGAATTTCACCTTGAAGGGGCCCAATCCAAAAGTTCCAGAGGTCATCTCCTGGAACTGTCAAGAACAAAGTCCAATCTTACATGCAAACTCTGCTACTGCACAAACATAGCTTGCAATTATAGAGAAATTGCAAGGCCGTCACAATGGCCCGAGGCCAATGCTCTGACTACAAAGTCAATTTTCTCTTGCAATCACCATGCCGCCGTTCACAGAGAGATCTCCCCATTCACTTGTGACGAGGCACAATCCAAGTGCTAGACGCGATCTCGCCCTTGAAAGGCCGCATTCCAAGACATCCCGATGATACATTGGAACGACAACTGCTGTCGAACCATTCCCAATGTTGTGCCGCTCGAGTTGGCACAGAGCCGATCTTAGGGAGCTCCCGCGAAATGATCAAGAAGTGCTTTCATACCCATCTCTCACAAAAACCAATGTTAGCTGAACAATTTTAGAATCCAAGGCTCATATCCATCGATATTGTCGGCACTGGGTCTATATTCAAAGGCTACGGAGAGGTTCCGATAAGAGAAGCTCCCCTGCTCTCTTGCACAAACATCCCCAAATGCTAGGCGCAAGCTCCGACCCTTAGCATCGCTCTCCAGATCACCTCAATGACACATTGGAACGACAACCGCTGTCGAACAACTCCCGAATTTGTGCCGATGGAGTGAGAAAGAAGAGCCAGATTGGGTCGACGAAAATGGCTAAGCCAGATCGGGTCGGCCAGCATGGCTCGGCCACCATTTTTTGCTAAGAGCTTTCGATATTAAAGCTCCCATGTAGCAGCGATAAGTACACCATGACAAAATTGCTAGAGCGCCGAGCACCCATAGCAAATTGCCATTATACCAAGCAATGCCGGAGTGCTAGACAAAGGCTCACGTTTAGATCAAGTTTTAAAATCACCAAAAAGATACGCCATGGATCGGCAACCGCTGCCTCACCTTTTCCAAAATTGAGTCATCGAAAAACATGATCTAAAGGAGAGCCGAGGAAAAGAACTGAGATCGCTTCATGCCCCTTTCATTCATTCAACATCAGCATACACCGTTTGAAAACCCAACAATCCGATCCGCCTAGACACCAATGTTGAATCAATGAAAGGGGCATGGGAGAGGCTCGCGGCAACAACCTCTCCTATATAAGCTATTAGTGCGAGGCTCGCTCTCCATTAGAAATCTGCGATAGCGTGGACAAAAACCTTAAAAATCCAATTCAATGAAAAATGTGACCAAACAGCCATCCACGACACCGTTTTTGGAGATCGCCCAGATCGGCTCGGCCAGAATGGCTCGCCCAGATCGGCTCGGCCAGCATGGTGACTTGCTGACTCGGTGAGAGTACTTCGAACTGTCAAGAACAAAGGCCAATCTCACATGCAAACTCTGCTACTGCGCAAACATAGCTTGCAATTATAGAGAAATTGCAAGGCTGTCACAATGGCCCGAGGCCAATGCTCCGACTACTAAGTCGATTTTCTCTTGCAATCGCCATGCCGCCGTTCACAGAGAGATCTCCCCATTCACTTGTGATGACGCACAATCCAAGTGCTAGACACGAGCTCGCCCTTGAAAGGCCACGTTCCAAGACATCCCGATGACACATTGGAACGACAATCGCTATCGAACCATTCCCAATGTTGTGCCGATCGAGTTGGCACAGAGGCAATCTTAGGGAACTCCCGCGTATCGATCGGGAAGTGCTTTCGTACCCATCTCTCACAAAAACCAATGTTAGCTGAACAATTTTATAATCCAAGGCTCGTATCCATCGATATCGTCGGCACTAGGTCTATATTCAAAGGCCACGAAGAGGTTCCGATAAGAGAAGCTCCCCTGCTCACTTGCACAAACATCCCCAAATGCTAGACGCAAGCTCCCGCACTTAGCATCGCTCTCCAGATCACCACAATGACACATTGGAATGACAACTACTGTCGAACAACTCCCGAATTTGTGCCGATGGAGTGAGAAACGAGAGCCAGATCGGGTCGACGAAAACGGCTAAGCCAGATCGGGTCTGCCAGCATGGCTCGGCCACCATTTTTCGCCGAGAGCTTTCGATATTAAAGCTCCCATGTAGCCGCGATAAGTACACCATGACAAATTGCTAGAGCGCCGAGCACCCATAGCAAATTGCCATTATACCAAGCAACGCCGGAGTGCTAGACAAAGGCTCACGTTTAGATCAAGTTTTAAAACCACCAAAAACACACGCCATGGATCGGCAACCGCTGCCTCACCTTTTCCAAAATTGAGTCATCAGAAAACATGATCTAAAGGAGAGCCGAGGAAAAGCACTGAGATCGCTTCATGCCCCTTTCATTCATTCAACATCAGCATACACCATTTGAAAACCCAACAATTCGATCCGCCTAGACACCAATGTTGAATCAATGAAAGGGGCATGGGAGAGGCTCGCGGCAACAACCTCTCCTATATAAGCTATTAGTGCGAGGCTCGCTCTGCATTAGAAATCTGCGATAGCAAGGACAACTCCCTTAAAAATCCAATTCAATGAAAAATGTGACCAAACAGCCATCGACGACACCGTTTTTGGAACTCGCCCAGATCAGCTCGGGCAGAATGGCTCGCCCAGATCGGCTCGGCCAGCATGGCTCGCCCAGCCTTGGTGAGAGTACTTCAAACTGTCAAGAACAAAGGCCAATCTAACGTGCAAACTCTGCTACTGCGCAAACATAGGTTGCAATTATAGAGAAATTGCAAGGCCGTCACAATGGCCCGAGGCCAATGCTCCGACTACTAAGTCAATTTTCTCTTGCAATCGCCATGCCGCCGTTCACAGAGAGATCTCCCCAATCACTTGTGATGACGCACAATCCAAGTGCTAGATGCGAGCTCGCCCTTGAAAGGCTGTGTTCCAAGACATCCCGATGACACATTGGAATGACAACCGCTGTCAAACCATTCCAAATGTTGTGCCGATCGAGTTGGCACAGAGGTGACCAAACAGCCATCCACGACACCGTTTATGGAGCTCGGCCAGATCGGCTCGGCCAAATTGGCTCGGCCAGAACGGCTCGCCCAGATCGGCTCGGCTAGCATGGCTCGGCCAAACTGGCTCGGCCAGCATGGCTCGGCTAGAACGGCTCACCCAGATTGGCTCGGCCAGCATGGCTCGGCCAGAACGGCTCGCCCAGATTGGCTCAGCCAAAACGGCTCGGCCAGAACGGCTCGCCCAGATCAGCTCGGCCAGCATGGCTCGGCCAGAATGGCTCGCCCAGATCGGCTCGGCCAGAATGGCTCGCCCAGATCGGCTCGGCCAGCATGGCTCACCCAGCCTTGGTGAGAGTACTTGGAACCGTCAAGAACAAAGCCCAATCATACATGCAAACTCTGCTATGCGCAAACATAGGTTGCAATTATAGAGAAATTGCAAGGCCGTCACAATGGCCCGAGGCCAATGCTCCGACTACTAAGTCAATTTTCTCTTGCAATCGCCATGCTGCCGTTCACAAAGAGATCTCCCCATTCACTTGTGACAAAGCACAATCTGAGTGCTAGATGCAAGCTCGCCCTTGAAAGGCCGCGTTCCAAGACATCCCGATGACACATTGGAACGACAACCGCTATCGAACCATTCCCAATGTTGTGCCGATCGAGTTGGCACAGAGGTGACCAAACAGCCATCCATGACACCATTTTTGGAGCTCGGCCAGATCAGCTCAGCCAGCATGGCTCGGCCAGAATGGCTCGCCCAGATCGGCTCGGCCAGAACGGCTCACCCAGATCGGCTCGGCCACAACGGCTTGCCCAGATCAGCTCGGCCAGAACGGGTCGCCTAGATCGGCTCGGCCAGAATGGCTCGCCCAGATTGGCTCGGCCAGCATGGCTTGCCCAGAACGGCTCAGCAGGATCGGGTTGGCCAGAATGGCTTGCCCAGATCGGCTCGGCCAGCATGGCTCGGCCATAACGGCTCAGCCAGATCGGGACGATGACTTGATGAACGGACTTAGAGATTCGACTTGGTGGGTCGACCTGGCGGGGTGACTTGATGAACGCACTTGAAGGGTCGACTTGGTGGGGTGACTCTATGAACGGACCTAAAGAGTTGACTTGGTGAGAGTACTTGGCGGGGTGACTCGATGAAAGGACTTAAAGAGTCGACTTGGTGAGAGTACTTGGTGGGGCGACTTGATGAATGCACTTGAAGAATCGACTTGGTTAGAGTACTTGGTGGGGCGACTTGATGAACGGACTCAAAGAGTCGACTTGGTGAGAGTACCTAGTGGCTCAACTTGATGAGCAGACTTAAAGAGTCAACTTGGTGAGAGTACTTGGCGGGGTGAACTGATGAACGAACATAAAGAGTCGGCTTGGTGGGAGTACTTGGTGGGCTGACCTGGTGGGGTGACTTTATGGACGGACTTAAAGAGTCGACTTGGTTAGATTACTTGTTCTGGTGACTTGATGAACGGACATCAAGAGTCGACTTGGTGGGGTGACTTGATGAAAGGACTTAAAGGGTCGACTTGGTGAAAGTACTTGGCGGGGCAACCTGATGAACGAACTTAAAGGGTCGACTTGGCGGGGTGACTTGATGAACGGACCTATAGAGTTGACTTGGTGAGAGTACTTGGCGGGGTGAACTGATGAACGGACTTAAAGAGTCAACTTGGTGGGAGTACTTGGTGGGCCGACTTGATGAACGGACTTATAGAGTCGACTTGGTGAGAGTAGTTGTTCTGGTGACTTGATGAACGGACTTAAAGAGTTAGCTTGGCGGGGTGACTTGATGAAAGGACTTAAAGAGTCGACTTGGTGAGAGTCCTTGGTGGGCCGACCTGGTTGGGTGACTTCGTTAACTGACTTAAAGATTCGACTTGGTGGGAGTACTTGGTGGGGTGACTTGATGAATGGACTTCAAGGGTCAACTTGGCGAGGTGACTTGATGAACGGTCCTAAAGAGTTGACTTGGTGAGAGTACTTGGTGTGGTGACTTGATGAAAAGACTTAAAGAGTCGAATTGGTGAGAGTACTTGGTGGGGTGACTTGATGAACGCACTTGAAGGGTCGACTTGGTGGGGTGACTTTATGAACGGACCTAAAGAGTTGACGTGGTGAGAGTGCTTGGTGGGGTGACTTGATGAACATAGTTAAAGAGTCGACTTGGTGAGAGTAGTTGGTCGGGTGACTTGATGAACGCACTCGAAGAATCGACTTGGTTAGAGTACTTGGTGGGGTGACTTGATGAACGAACTTAAAGATTCAACTTGGTGGGCCGACCTGGTGGGGTGACTTGATGAACGGACTTAGAGAGTTGACTTGGTGAGAGTACTTGGTGGGCCGACCTGGCCGGGTGACTTGATGAACAAACTTAAAGAGTCGACTTGGTGAGAGTACCCGGTGGGCTGACCTGGTCACGTGACTTGATGAACGGACTTAAAGAGTCGACTTGGTGGGCCGACTTGGCCGGGTGACTTGATGAACGAACTTAAAGGGTCAACTTTGTGGGTCAAACTAGCGGGGTGACTTGGTGAGAGTACTTGGTGGGCTAACCTGGCAGGGTGACTTGATGAACGAACTTAGAGAGTCAACTTTGTGAGAGTACTTGGTGGGTCGAACTGGCGGGGTGACTTGATGAACGAACTTAAAGAGTCAACCTGGTGAGAGAACTTGGTGGGCCGAGCTGGCGGGGTGAATTGATGAACGAACCTAAAGAGTCGACTTTGTGAGAGTACTTGGTGGGCCGACCTGGCGGGGTGAGTTGATGACCGAACTTAAAGGGTCGACTTGGTGAGAGTACTTGGTGGGCCGACCTGGCGGGGCGACTTGATAAATGAACTTAAAGAGTCGACTTGGTGAGAGTACTCGGTGGGGTGACCTGATGAACAAACCTAAAGAGTCGACCTGGTGAGAGTACTTTGTGGGCCGACCTGGCGGGGTGACTTGGTGAGCAAACTTAAAGAGTCGACTTGGTGAGAGTAGTTGGTGGGCTGACCTGGCGGTGTGACTTGATGAACGAACTTAAAGAGTCAACCTGGTGGGCCGACTTGGCAGAGTGACTTCATGAATGAACTTAAAGAGTCCACTCGGTAGGCTGACCTGGCGGGGTGAATTGATGAACGAACTTAAAGAGTCATCTTGGAGAGAGTAATTTGTGGGCTGACCTGGCGGGGTGACTTGATGAATGAACTTAAAGAGTCGACTTGGTGGGGTGACTTGATGAACGCACTTGAAGGGTCGACTTGGTGGGGTGACTCTATGAATGGACCTAAAGAGTTGACTTGGTGAGAGTACTTAGTGGGGTGACTCGATGAAAGGACTTAAAGAGTCGACTTGGTGAGAGTACTTGGTGGCTCGAATTTATGAGCAGACTTAAAGAGTCCACTTGGTGAGAGTGGGCCTAACGGGGCGATGTGGTGAGTGGGCCTAATGGGGCGAGTTGGTGGGGTGACTTGGTGAGTGGTATTAGAGAGCCGACATGGTGAGCCGACTCAGCGAGTTGGTTCATTGAGATGACATGGTGAGCTGACTTGGTGAGTCGACCCGGCGAGCGAACTTAAAGAGTCAACTTGGCAACGTACTTGAGTCGACTTGGTGAGGCAATCCGGCAAGTGGGCTCAAAGAGTCAACATGGTGAGGTGACTCATTGAGTCAACATGGTGAGGTGACTCATGGTGAGGAGCTATCCTTGAGGCGACTTGGTGAGCCTACTTGATTAGTCGACTTGGTGAGCCGACCTGACGAGCTGACATGGTGAGCGGGCTTAAAGAGGCGACGACTTGGTGGGGTAACTCGGCAAGCCAACTTATCGAGGCGAGATGGTGAGTTGACTTGGTGAGATGACTTGGTGAGCACACTTAAAGAGTCAACTTCATGAGGTGACTCAGCGAGTTAGCCCGCTAATGCGACTTGGGTGGGCCGACCTGGCGAACGAACTTAAAGAGGCGACTTGGGTGGGCTGACCTGGCGAGCGAGCTTAAAGAGTTGACTTGGCAATGCACTTGAACAACCAAGTTGGTGAGCTGACATGGTGAGTGGGCTTAGAGAAGCAACTTAGCAGGGCGACTTGATGAATGGACTTAAAGGGTCGACTTGGCGGGGTGACTTGATGAACGGACCTAAAGAGTTGACTTGGTGAGAGTACTTGGCGGGGTGAACTGATGAACGGACTTAAAGAGTCGACTTGGTGGGAGTACTTGCTGGGCCGACTTGATGAACGTACTTATAGAGTCGACTTGGTGAGAGTAGTTGTTCTAGTGACTTGATGAACGGACTTAAAGAGTCGGCTTGGCGGGGTGACTTGATGAAAGGACTTAAATAGTCGACTTGGTCGGGTGAGTCGATGAACGAACTTAGAGGGTCAACTTTGCAGGGTGACTTGATGAACGGACCTAAAGAGTTGACTTGGTGAGAGTACTCAGTGGGGTGACCTGATGAACAGACTTAGAGAGTCGACTTGGTGAGAGTCCTTGGTGGGCCGACCTGGTTGGGTGACTTTGTGAACTGACTTAAAGAGTCGACTTGGTGGGAGTACTTGGTGGGGTGACTTGATGAACAGACTTCAAGGGTCGACTTGGCAAGGTGACTTGATGAACAGTCCTAAAGAGTTGACTTGGTGAGAGTACTTGGTGTGGTGACTTGATGAAAAGACTTAAAGAGTCGAATTGATGAGAGTACTTGGTGGGGTGACTTGATGAACGCACTTGAAGGGTCAACTTGGTGGGGTGACTTTATGAACGGACCTAAAGAGTTGACGTGGTGAGAGTGCTTGGTGGGGTGACTTGATGAACATAGTTAAAGAGTCAACTTGGTGAGAGTAGTTGGTCGGGTGACTTGATGAACGCACTCGAAGAATTGACTTGGTTAGAGTACTTGGTGGGGTGACTTGATGAACGGACTTAAAGATTCGACTTGGTGGGCCGACCTGGCAGGGTGACTTGATGAACGGACTTAGAGAGTCGACTTGGTGAGAGTACTTGGTGGGCCGACCTGGTCGGGTGACTTGATGAACAAACTTAAAGAGTCAACTTGGTGAGAGTACCCGGTGGGCTGACCTGGTCACGTGACTTGATGAACGGACTTAAAGAGTCGACTTGGTGGGCCGACTTGGCCGGGTGACTTGATGAACAAACTGAAAGGGTCAACTTGGTGGGTCGAACTAGCGGGGTGACTTGGTGAGAGTACTTGGTGGGTTGACCTGGCAGGGTGACTTGATGAACGAACTTAGAGAGTCAACTTTGTGAGAGTACTTGGTGGGTCGAACTGGCGGGGTGACTTGATGAACGAACTTAAAGAGTCGACCTGGTGAGAGAACTTGGTGGGCCGAGCTGGCGGGGTGAATTGATGAACGAACCTAAAGAGTCAACTTTATGAGAGTACTTGGTGGGCCGACCTGGCAGGGTGAGTTGATGACCGAACTTAAAGGGTCGACTTGGTGAGAGTACTTGGTGGGCCGACCTGGCGGGGTGACTTGATGAACGAACTTAAAGAGTCGACTTGGTGAGAGTACTCAGTGGGGTGACCTGATGAACAAACCTAAAGAGTAGACCTGGTGAGAGTACTTTGTGGGCCGACCTGGCGGGGTGACTTGGTGAGCAAACTTAAAGAGTTGACTTGGTGAGAGTAGTTGGTGGGCTGACCTGGCGGGGTGACTTGATGAAGGAATTTAAAGAGTCGACCTGGTGGGCCGACTTGGCAGAGTGACTTCATGAACGAACTTAAAGAGTCCATTCAGTGGGCCAACCTGGCAGGGTGAATTGATGAATGAACTTAAAGAGTCGACTTGGAGAGAGTAATTTGTGGGCTGACCTGGCGAGCTGACTTGATGAATGAACTTAAAGAGTCGACTTGGTGGGGTGACTTGACAAACGCACTTGAAGGGTCGACTTGGTGGGGTGACTCTATGAACGGACCTAAAGAGTTGACTTGGTGAGAGTACTTGGTGGGGTGACTCGATGAAAGGACTTAAAGAGTCGACTTGGTGAGAGTACTTGGTGGCTCGACTTTATGAGAAGACTTAAAGAGTCCACTTGGTGAGAGTGGGCCTAACAGGGCGATGTGGTGAGTGGGCCTAACGGGGCGAGTTGGTGGGGCGACTTGGCGAGTGGTATTAGAGAGCCGACGTGGTGAGGTGACTCGGCGAGTTGGTTCGTTGAGATGACATGGTGAGCTGACTTGGCGAGTCGACCTGGCGAGCGAACTTAAAGAGTCGACTTGGCAACGTACTCGATTCGACTTGGTGAGGCGACCCGGCGAGCGGGCTCAAAGAGTCAACATGGTGAGGCGACTCATTGAGCCAACATGGTGAGGTGACTCATGGTGAGGAGCTATCCTTGAGGCGACTTGGTGGGCCTACTCGATTAGTCGACTTGGTGAGCCGACCTGACGAGCTGACACAGTGAGCGGGCTTAAAGAGGCGACGACTTGGTGGGGTAACTCGGCAAGCCAACTTATCGAGGTGAGATGGTGAGTCGACTTGGTGAGCTGACTTGGTGAGCGCACTTAAAGAGTCAACTTTGTGAGGTGACTCGGTGAGTTAGCCCGCTAATGCGACTTGGGCGGGGGAACCTGACAAACGAACTTAAAGAGGCGACTTGGGCGGGCTGACCTAGCGAGTGAGCTTAAAGAGTTGACTTGGCAATGCACTTGAACAACCGACTTGGTGAGCTGACATGGTGAGTGGGCTTAGAGAAGCAACTCGGCGGGGCGACTTGATGAACAGACTTAAAGGGTCGACTTGGTGGGTTGACTTGATGAATGGACCTAAAGAGTTGACTTGGTGAGAGTACTTGGTGGGGTGAACTGATGAACGGACTTAAAGAGTCGACTTGGTGGGAGTACTTTGTGGGCCAACTTGATGAACGGACTTATAGAGTCGACTTGGTAAGAGTAGTTGTTCTGGTGACTTGATGAACGGACTTAAAGAGTCAGCTTGGCGGGGTGACTTGATGAAAGGACTTAAAGAGTCGACTTGGTGGGGTGACTCGATGAATGAACTTAGAGGGTCAACTTTGCGGGGTGACCTGATGAACGGACCTAAAGAGTTGACTTGGTGAGAGTACTCGATGGGGTGACCTGATGAACAGACTTAGAGAGTCGACTTGGTGAGAGTCCTTGGTGGGCCGACCTGGTTGGGTGACTTCGTGAACTAACTTAAAGAGTCGACTTGGTGGGAGTACTTGGTGGGGTGACTTGATGAACAGACTTCAAGGGTCGACTTGGCGAGGTGACTTGATGAACGGTCCTAAAGAGTTGACTTGGTGAGAGTACTTGGTGTGGTGACTTGATGAAAAGACTTAAAGAGTCGAATTGGTGAGAGTACTTGGTGGGGTGACTTGATGAATGCACTTGAAGGGTCGACTTGGTGGGGTGACTTTATGAACGGACCTAAAGAGTTGACGTGGTGAGAGTGCTTGGTGGGTTGACTTGATGAACATAGTTAAAGAGTCGACTTGGTGAGAGTAGTTGGTCGGGTGACTTGATGAACGCACTCGAAGAATCGACTTGGTTAGAGTACTTGGTGGGGTGACTTGATGAACGGACTTAAAGATTCGACTTGGTGGGCCGACCTGGTGGGGTGACTTGATGAAGGGACTTAGAGAGTCGACTTGGTGAGAGTACTTGGTGGGCCGACCTGACCGGGTGACTTGATGAACAAACTTAAAGAGTCGACTTGGTGAGAGTACCCGGTGGGCTGACCTGGTCACGTGACTTGATGAACAGACTGAAAGAGTCGACTTGGTGGGCCGACTTGGCCGGGTGACTTGATGAACAAACTTAAAGGGTCGACTTGGTGGGTCAAACTAGCGGGGTGACTTGGTGAGAGTACTTGGTGGGCTGACCTGGCAGGGTGACTTGATGAACGAACTTAGAGAGTCGACTTTGTGAGAGTACTTGGTGGGTCAAACTGGCGGGGTGACTTGATGAACGAACTTAAAGAGTCGACCTGGTGAGAGAACTTGGTGGGCTGAGCTGGCGGGGTGAATTGATGAACGAACCTAAAGAGTCGACTTTGTGAGAGTACTTGGTGGGCCGACCTGGCGGGGTGAGTTGATGACCAAACTTAAAGGGTCGACTTGGTGAGAGTACTTGGTGGGCCGACCTAGCGGGGCGACTTGATGAACGAACTTAAAGAGTTGACTTGGTGAGAGTACTCGGTGGGGTGACCTGATGAACAAACCTAAAGAGTCGACCTGGTGAGAGTACTTGGTGGGCCGACCTAGCGGGGTGACTTGGTGAGAAAACTTAAAGAGTCGACTTGGTGAGAGTAGTTGGTGGGCTGACCTAGCAGGGTGACTTGATGAATGAACTTAAAGAGTCGACCTGGTGGGCCGACTTGGCAGAGTGACTTCATGAACAAACTTAAAGAGTCCACTCGGTGGGCCGACCTGGCGGGGTGACTTGATGAACGAACTTAAAGAGTCGACTTGGTGAGAGTAATTTTTTGGCTGAACCGGCGGGGTGACCTGATGAATGAACTTAAAGAGTCGACTTGGTGGGGTGACTTGATGAACGCACTTGAAGGGTCGACTTGGTGGGGTGACTCTATGAACGGACCTAAAGAGTTGACTTGGTGAGAGTACTTGGTGGGGTGACTCGATGAAAGGACTTAAAGAGTCGACTTGGTGAGAGTACTTGGTGGCTTGACTTTATGAGCAGACTTATAGAGTCCACTTGGTGAGAGTGGGCCTAACGGGGCGATGTGGAGAGTGGGCCTAACGGGGCGAGTTGGTGGGGTGACTTGGTGAGTGGTATTAGAGAGCCGACATGGTGAGGCCACTCGGCGAGTTGGTTCATTGAGATGACATGGTGAGCTGACTTGGCGAGTCAACCCGGTGAGCAAACTTAAAGAGTCAACTTGGCAATGTACTCGAGTCGACTTCGTGAGGCGACCCGGCGAGCGGGCTCAAAGAGTCAACATGGTGAGGGGACTCATTGCGTCAACATGGTGAGGTGACTCATGGTGAGGAGCTATCCTTGAGGCAACTTGGTGGGCCTACTTGATTAGTCAACTTGGTGAGCCGACCTGATGAGCTGACACGGTGAGTGGGCTTAAAGAGGCGACGATTTGGTGGGGTAACTCGGCAAGCCAACTTATCGAGGCGAGATGGTGAGTCGACTTGGTGAGCACACTTAAAGAGTCAACTTTGTGAGGTGACTCGGCGAGTTAGCCCGCTGATGCGACTTGGGCAGGCCGACCTGGCGAACGAACTTAAAGAGGCAACTTGGGTGGGCTGACCTGGCGAGCGAACTTAAAGAGTTGACTTGGCAACGCACTTGAACAATCGACTTGGTGAGCTGACATGGTGAGCTGACTTGGCGAGTCAACCCGGCGAGCGAACTTAAAGAGTCAACTTGGCAATGTACTCGAGTCGACTTGGTGAGGCGACCCGGCGAGCGGGCTCAAAGAGTCAACATGGTGAGGGGACTCATTGAGTCAACATGGTGAGGCGACTCATGGTGAGGAGCTATCCTTGAGGCAACTTGGTGGGCCTACTTGATTAGTCAACTTGGTGAGCCAACCTGACAAGCTGACACGGTGAGTGGGCTTAAAGAGGCGACGATTTGGTGGGGTAACTCGGCAAGCCAACTTATCGAGGCGAGATGGTGAGTCGACTTGGTGAGCACACTTAAAGAGTCAACTTCGTGAGGTGACTCGGCGAGTTAGCCCGCTGATGCGACTTGGGCAGGCCGACCTGGCGAACGAACTTAAAGAGGCAACTTGGGCGGGCTGACCTGGCAAGCGAACTTAAAGAGTTGACTTGGCAACGCACTTGAACAATCGACTTGGTGAGCTGACATGGTGAGTGGGCTTAGAGAAGCAACTCGGTGGGGCGACTTGATGAACGGACTTAAAGGGTCGACTTGGGGGGGTGACTTGATGAACGGACCTAAAGAGTTGACTTGGTGATAGTACTTGGCGGGGTGAACTGATGAACGGACTTAAAGAGTCAACTTGGTGGGAGTACTTGGTGGGCTGACTTGATGAACGGACTTATAGAGTTGACTTGGTGAGAGTAGTTGTTCGAATGACTTGATGAACAGACTTAAAGAGTCAGCTTGGTGGGGTGACTTGATGAAAGGACTTAAACAGTCGACTTGGTCGGGTGACTCGAAGAACGAACTTAGAGGGTCGACTTTGCGGGGTGACTTGATGAACGGACCTAAAGAGTTGACTTGGTGAGAGTACTCAGTGGGGTGACCTGATGAACAGACTTAGAGAGTCGACTTGGTGAGAGTCCTTGGTGGGCCCGACCTAGTTGGGTGACTTCATGAACTGACTTAAAGAGTCGACTTGGTGGGAGTACTTGGTGGGGTGACTTGATGAACGGACTTCAAGGGTCAACTTGGCGAGGTGACTTGATGAACGGTCCTAAAGAGTTGACTTGGTGAGAGTACTTGGTGTGGTGACTTGATGAAAAGACTTAAAGAGTCGAATTGGTGAGAGTACTTGGTGGAGTGACTTGATGAACGCACTTGAAGGGTCGACTTGGTGGGGTGAATTTATGAACAGACCTAAAGAGTTGACGTGGTGAGAGTGCTTGGTGGGGTGACTTGATGAACATAGTTAAAGAGTCGACTTGGTGAGAGTAGTTGGTCGGGTGACTTGATGAACGCACTTGAAGAATCAACTTGGTTAGAGTAATTGGTGGGGTGACTTGATGAACAAACTTAAAGATTCAACTTGGTGGGCCGACCTGGCAGGGTGACTTGATGAACGGACTTAGAGAGTCGACTTGGTGAGAGTACTTGGTGGGCCGACCTGGCCGGTGACTTGATGAACAAACTTAAAGAGTCGACTTGGTGAGAGTACTCGGTGGGCTGACCTGGTCACGTGACTTGATGAACGGACTTAAATAGTCGACTTGGTGGGCCGACTTGGCTGGGTGACTTGATGAACGAACTTAAAGGGTCAACTTGGTGGGTCGAACTAGCGGGGTGACTTGGTGAGAGTACTTGGTGGGATGACCTGGCAGGGTGACTTGATGAACGAACTTAGAGAGTCGACTTTGTGAGAGTACTTGGTGGGTCAAACTGGCAGGGTGACTTGATGAACGAACTTAAAGAGTCGACCTGGTGAGAGAACTTGGTGGGCCGAGCTGGCGGGGTGAATTGATGAACAAACCTAAAGAGTCGACTTTGTGAGAGTACTTGGTGGGCCGACCTGGCGGGGTGAGTTGATGACCGAACTTGAAGGGTCGACTTCGTGAGAGTACTTGGTGGGCCGACCTGGCGGGGCGACTTGATGAACGAACTTAAAGAGTCGACTTGGTGAGAGTACTCGGTGGGGTGACCTGATGAACAAACCTAAAGAGTCGACCTGGTGAGAGTACTTGGTGGGCCGACCTGGCGGGGTGACTTGGTGAGCAAACTTAAAGAGTCAACTTGGTGAGAGTAGTTGGTGGGCTAACCTAGCGGGGTGACTTGATGAACGAACTTAAAGAGTCGACCTGGTGGGCCGACTTGGCAGAGTGACTTCATGAATGAACTTAAAGAGTCCACTCGGTGGGCCGACCTGGCGGGGTGACTTGATGAACGAACTTAAAGAGTCGACTTGGTGAGAGTAATTTGTGGGCTGACCTGGCAGGGTGACTTGATGAATGAACTTAAAGAGTCGACTTGGTGGGGTGACTTGATGAATGCACTTGAAGGGTCGACTTAGTGGGGTGACTCTATGAACGGACCTAAAGAGTTGACTTGGTGAGAGTACTTGGTGGGGTGACTCGATGAAAGGACTTAAAGAGTTGACTTGGTGAGAGTACTTGGTGGCTCGACTTTATGAGCAGAATTAAAGAGTCCACTTGGTGAGAGTGGGCCTAACGGGGCAATGTGGTGAGTGGGCCTAATGGGGCGAGTTGGTGGGGTGACTTGGCGAGTGGTATTAGAGAGCCGACGTGGTGAGGCGACTTGAGGAGTTGGTTCGTTGAGATGACATGGTGAGCTGACTTGGCGAGTCGACCCGGCGAGCAAACTTAAAGAGTCGACTTGGCAACGTACTCGAGTCAACTTGGTGAGGCAACCCGACGAGCGGGCTTAAAGAGTCAACATGGTGAGGCAACTCATTGAGTCAACATGGTGAGGCGACTCATGGTGAGGAGCTATCCTTGAGGCGACTTGGTGGGCCTACTTGATTAGTCGACTTGGTGAGCTGACCTGACGAGCTGACACGGTGAGCGAGCTTAAAGAGGCGACAACTTGGTGGGGTAACTCAGCAAGCCAACTTATCAAGGCGAGATGGTGAGTCGACTTGGTGAGCTGACTTGGTGAGCGCACTTAAAGAGTCAACTTCATGAGGTGACTCGGCGAGTTAGCCCGCTGATGCGACTTGGGCGGGCTGACCTGGCGAACGAACTTAAAGAGGCAACTTGGGCAGGCTGACCTGGCGAGCAAACTTAAAGAGTTGACTTGGTAACGTACTTGAACAACCGACTTGGTGAGCTGACATGGTGAGTGGGCTTAGAGAAGCAACTCGGTGGGGTGACTTGATGAACGGACTTAAAGGGTCAACTTGATGAACGGACCTAAAGATTTGACTTGGTGAGAGTACTTGGCGGGGTGAACTGATGAACAGACTTAAAGAGTCGACTTGGTGGGAGTACTTGGTGGGCCGACTTGATGAACGGACTTACAGAGTCGACTTGGTGAGAGTAGTTGTTCTGGTGACTTGATGAACGGACTTAAAGAGTCGGCTTGGCGGGGTGACTTGATGAAAGGACTTAAACAGTCGACTTGGTCAGGTGACTCGATGAACGAACTTAGAGGGTCGACTTTGCGGGGTGACTTGATGAACGGACCTAAAGAGTTGACTTGGTGAGAGTACTTTGTTGGGTGACTCGATGAAAGGACTTAAAGAGTCGACTTGGTGAGAGTACTTGGTGGCTCAACTTTATGAGCAGACTTAAAGAGTCCACTTGGTGAGAGTGGGCCTAATAGGGCAATGTGGTGAGTGGGCCTAACGGGACGAGTTGGTGGGGTGACTTGGCAAGTGGTATTAGAGAGCCGACGTGGTGAGGCGACTCAGCGAGTTGGTTCATTGAGATGACATGGTGAGCTGACTTGGCGAGTCGACTTGGCGAGCAAACTTAAAGAGTCGACTTGGCAATGTACTCGTGTCGACTTGGTGAGGCGACCCGGCGAGCGAGCTCAAAGAGTCAACATGGTGAGGTGACTCATTGAGTCAACATGGTGAGGTGACTCATGGTGAGGAGCTATCCTTGAGGCGACTTGGTGGGCCTACTTGATTAGTCGACTTGGTGAGCCGACCTGACGAGCTAACACAGTGAGCGGGCTTAAAGAGCCGATGACTTGGTGGGGTAACTCGGCAAGCCAACTTATCAGGGCGAGATGGTGAGTCAACTTGGTGAGCTGACTTGGTGAGCGCACTTAAAGAGTCAACTTCGTGAGGTGACTCGGCGAGTTAGCCCACTGATGCGACTTGGGCAGGCCGATCTAGCGAACGAACTTAAAGAGGCAACTTGGGCGGGCTGACCTGGTGAGCGAACTTAAAGAGTTGACTTGGCAACATACTTGAACAATCGACTTGGTGAGCTGACATGGTGAGTGGGCTTAGAGAAGCAACTCGGCGGGGCCACTTGGCGAGCACACCTACTGGGGCAAGGTGGTAAAACGACTAGGTGATTCGACTTGGTGAGCTGACTTAGGGAGCTGACTTGGTGAGCGAACTTAAGGGGTCGACTTGCTGAGGCAACCTGAATAGTCGACTCGGTGAGGTGACTTGGGGAGCTGACATGGTGAGCGGTCTTAAAGAAGAGGCGACCTGGTGGGGCAACCTGGTGAGGCGAGACGGTAAGTCATCTTGGTGAGCCGGCTTGACGAGTTGTGAGTGGACTTAAAGAGTCAATTCTTGATTTGGCAAAGACCACATGGTTAGATGACTTGGTGAGCCGACCTGGCTAGCAAAATTGGCAAGCAAACTTATAGAATCGACTTGCTGTCCCCAGCCAGGATCGCACGCCTGGGTCGACCCAACTTGGGTCACCCGACTAGGTCAACCCATCTTCGTCGCCCCAGCCTCGGGCGACCCGACTGGGTCGCCAGAGTGGGTCGACGAGGGGAAAAAAAACAAAAAACAAAAAAAATCATGAGAGGCCCTGTACAGCGAAAAGCGCTAAATTTTGGGCATTACAAAAAAAAAAAAAAACAACTTACCCGCTTTTGGATCACGCACAAGTTTCAGTTCACGTATTGCCGAGCCGACTCGAGGTGTTACGCCTAGCTAGCCGGATTCGAGGTAGGGTAGCCGAAACGATCCAATTTGAGAATTTTCTTTATAAAAAGAGATCATGATAGGCCTCGTAAGGCAAAAAAGAATGAAATTTTGGGAGTTAAAAAAAAAAACGTTACCCGGTTTTGGATCGCGCACAGGGCTCGGGTCACGTAGCATCGAGGTGCCCTGGGCGACATGATTCGAGCGAAAAGTCGACGGTGGCATGAGTTGTGCAAAAACATTGGAGGCCATTAAGGCTCAAGGCGCTTTGAGTCGAGGTTGCCGAGGTGGGTCGGGTTGAAAACTTTGGGCGTTAACCAAAAAGAAAAAGTT
>CM053784.1:558752411-558757411 GCA_028749045.1 Cupressus sempervirens | reverse complement strand
GCCACTTGCGGACACAGACGACCATCTCCGTTCCTCGCCGAGGAGGGCAAAATTTTGCAGTGCGACGCCCAAGCAGACGTGCCCTTGGCCGAGGCCTCGGGCGCAACTTGCATTCAAAGACTTGATGATTCACGAGATTCTGCAATTCACACTAAGTATCACATTTCGCTACATTCTTCATCATGGCGAGAGCCGAGATATTCATTGCCGAGAGTCATGATTTTGTTTTGATTTTTCCTTTCGGCGACCCAAGCGCGCAAGGCACTGGCTCGCGCTTGATTCTTTGGATTTCTAAGGTGCGCGATGCACCCGTGTGTTGTTGGGTGTTGACACATCCTGAACCCTGAGCACCCAATGGGTGCGACGAGGAACGTTGTGGTGTGTCCCCGCCCCATCCCCTCGCAAAGGCGGGAGGCGACGCATGGGAGAGCCGTGTCAGCGGATCATGCGAGTGCACCCATCCTAAACACAGAATGCTCCAAGCGACGAGTCAACACACCTGGGCAAGACAACAGGGGGTTGCGGTAGTCCTGACTTGCCGCTGTCGAAATGATGGATCCCTGGCACAACACCACGCACGCGATCGGACCGTGAAATCTCAACGGGGGATGAGGCCCGGACCCCCTCTGAACTGCAACCGAGCAGAGACCTCTCGCTCTGACGCGGACGTCGTTCGAAGGCACCGATCCTAATCCAGATTGCATCTGAGTCTCTTCTTCGCCCCGCGGGGAATCCACGCTTTCGATCATGGGCATTCGATGTGACCCTTGACCTCGACGGCGCTGGACCCGTAGCTTGGCCGTCCAGCACATCGCTGCAGGGCTGAGTGTCCGCACGTCGCCAAGATTTTGGGGGCGGGGAGGAGGCCAGCTCCATCGCCTACACGATTCAGGGTCTCGAACCGACAATGATCCTACCGCAGGTTCACCTACGGTAACCTTGTTACGACTTCTCCTTCCTCTAAATGATAAGGTTCAGTGAACTTCTCGCGACGTCGCCGATAGGAACCGCCGTCGTCGCTGCGATCCGAACACTTCACCGGATCATTCAATCGGTAGGAGCGACGGGCGGTGTGTATAAAGGGCAGGGACATAGTCAACGCGAGCTGATGACTCACGCTTACTAGGAATTCCTCGTTGAAGATCAATAATTGCAATGGTGCCGAGCACCCATAGCAAATTGCCATTATACCAAGCAACGCCGGAGTGCTAGACAAAGGCTCACATTTAGATCAAGTTTTAAAACCACCAAAAACACACACCATGGATCGGAAACCACTGCCTCACCTTTTCCAAAATTGAGTCATCAGAAAACATGATCTAAAGGAGAGTCGAGGAAAAGCACTGAGATCGCTTCATGCCCCTTTCATTGATTCAACATCAGCATACACCGTTTGAAAACCCAACAATCCGATCCACCTAGACACCAATGTTGAATCAATGAAAGGGGCATGGGAGAGGCTCGCGGCAACAACCTCTCCTATATAAGCTATTAGTGCGAGGCTCGCTCTGCATTAGAAATCTGCGATAGCGCGAACAACTCCATTAAAAATCCAATTCAATGAAAAATGTGACCAAACAGCCATCCACGACACCGTTTTTGGAGCTCGCCCAGATCGGCTCAGGCAGAATGGCTCGCCCAGATCATCTCGGCCAGCATGGCTCGCCCAGTCTTGGTGAGAGTACTTCGAACTGTCAAGAATAAAGGCCAATCTAACGTGCAAACTCTGCTACTGCGCAAACATAGGTTGCAATTATAGAGAAATTGCAAGGCCGTCACAATGGCCCGAGGCCAATGCTCTGACTACTAAGTCAATTTTCTCTTGCAATCGCCATGCTGCCGTTCACAGAGAGATCTCCCCAATCACTTGCGACGACGTACAATCCAAGTGCTAGATGCGATCTCACCCTTGAAAGGCTGCGTTCCAAGACATCCCGATGACACATTGGAACGACAACCACTATCGAACCATTGCCAATGTTGTGCCAATCGAGTTGGCACAGAGGCGACCAAACAGCCATCCACGACACCATTTTTGAAGCTCGGCCAGATCAGCTCGGCCAGAACGGCTCACCCAGATCGACTCGGCCAGCATGGCTCGGCCAGAATGGCTCGGCCAGAACGGCTCTCCCAGATCTGCTCGACCAGCATGGCTCAGCTAGAACGGCTCGCCCAGATTGGCTCGGCCATAACGGCTCAGCCAGAACGGCTCGCCCAGATCGGCTCGGCCAGCATGGCTCGGTCAGAAGGGCTCACCCAGATCGGCTTGGCCAGAATGGCTCGCCCAGATCGGCTCGGCCAGCATGGCTTTCCCAGAACGGCTCGACAGGATCGGGTTGGCCAGAATGACTCGCCCAGATCGGCTCGGCCAGCATGGCTCGGCCAGAACGGCTCGGCCAGATCGGGACGATGACTTGATGAACGGACTTAGAGATTCGACTTAGTGGGTCGACCTAGTGGGGTGACTTGATGAACGCACTTGAAGGGTCGACTTGGTGGGGTGACTCTATGAACAGACCTAAAGAGTTGACTTGGTGAGAGTACTTGGCGGGGTGACTCGATGAAAGGACTTAAAGAGTCGACTTGGTGAGAGTACTTGGTGGGGCGACTTGATGAACGCACTTGAAGAATTGACTTGGTTAGAGTACTTGGTGGGGCGACTTGATGAACGGACTCAAACAGTTGACTTGGTGAGAGTACCTAGTGGCTCGACTTGATGAGCAGACTTAAAGAGTCAACTTGGTGAGAGTACTTGGCGAGGTGAACTGATGAACGAACATAAAGAGTCAGCTTGGTGGGAGTACATGGTGGGCCGACCTGGTGGGGTGATTTTATGGACGGACTTAAAGAGTCGACTTGGTTAGATTACTTGTTCTGGTGACTTGATGAACGGACTTCGAGAGTCGACTTGGTGGGGTGACTTGATGAAAGGACTTAAAGGGGCGACTTGGTGAGAGTACTTGGCGGGGCGACTTGATGAACAAACTTAAAGGGTTGACTTGGTGGGGTGACTTGATGAACGGACCTAAAGAGTTGACTTGGTGAGAGTACTTGGCGGGGTGAACTGATGAACAGACTTAAAGAGTCGACTTGGTGGGAGTACTTGGTGGGCCGACTTGATGAACGGACTTATAGAGTCGACTTTGTGAGAGTAGTTGTTCTGGTGACTTGATGAACAGACGTAAAGAGTCGGCTTGGCGGGGTGACTTGATGAAAGGACTTAAAGAGTCGACTTGGTGGGGTGACTCGATGAACGAACTTAGAGGGTCAACTTTGCAGGGTGACCTGATGAACAGACCTAAACAGTTGACTTGGTGAGAGCACTCGGTGGGGTGACCTGATGAACAGACTTAGAGAGTCGACTTGGTGAGACTCCTTGGTGGGCTAACCTGGTTGGGTGACTTCGTGAACTGACTTAAAGAGTCGACTTGGTGGGAGTACTTGGTGGGGTGACTTGATGAACAGACTTCAAGGGTCGACTTGGCGAGGTGACTTGATGAACAGTCCTAAAGAGTTGACTTGGTGAGAGTACTTGGTGTGGAGACTTGATGAAAAGACTTAAAGAGTCGAATTGGTAAGAGTACTTGGTGGGGTGACTTGATGAACGCACTTGAAGGGTCGACTTGGTGGGGTGACTTTATGAACGGACCTAAAGAGTTGACGTGGTGAGAGTGCTTGGTGGGTTGACTTGATGAACATAGTTAAAGAGTCAACTTGGTGAGAGTAGTTGGTCGGGTGACTTGATGAACGCACTCGAAGAATCGACTTGGTTAGAGTACTTGGTGGGGTGACTTGATTAATGGACTTAAAGATTCGACTTGGTGGGCCGACCTGGCAGGGTGACTTGATGAACGGACTCAGAGAGTCGACTTGGTGAGAGTACTTGGTGGGCCGACCTGGCCGGGTGAGTTGATGAACAAACTTAAAGAGTCGACTTGGTGAGAGTACCCGGTGGGCTGACCTGGTCACGTGACTTGATGAACGGACTTAAAGAGTCGACTTGGTGGGCCCACTTGGCTGGGTGACTTGATGAACGAACTTAAAGGGTCGACTTGGTGGGTCAAACTAGCGGGGTGACTTGGTGAGAGTACTTGGTGGGCTGACCTGGAAGGGTGACTTGATGAACGAACTTAGAGAGTCGACTTTGTGAGAGTACTTGGTGGGTCAAACTGGCAGGGTGACTTGATGAACGAACTTAAAGAGTCAACCTGGTGAGAGAACTTGGTGGGCCGAGCTGGCAGGGTGAATTGATGAACGAACCTAAAGAGTCGACTTTGTGAGAGTACTTGGTGGGCCGACCTGGCGGGGTGAGTTGATGACCGAACTTAAAGGGTCGACTTGGTGAGAGTACTTGGTGGGCCGACCTGGCAGGGCGACTTGATGAACGAACTTAAAGAGTCGACTTGGTGAGAGTACTCGATGGGGTGACCTGATGAACAAACCTAAAGAGTCGACCTGGTGAGAGTACTTGGTGGGCCGACCTGGCAGGGTGACTTGGTGAGCAAACTTAAAGAGTCGACTTGGTGAGAGTAGTTGGTGGGCTGACCTGGCGGGGTGACTTGATGAACGAACTTAAAGAGTCGACCTGGTGGGCCGACTTGGCAGAGTGACTTCATGAACGAACTTAAAGAGTCCACTCGATGGGCTGACCTGGCGGGGTGACTTGATGAACGAACTTAAAGAGTTGACTTGGTGAGAGTACTTGGTGGGGTGACTCGATGAAAGGACTTAAAGAGTCGACTTGGTGAGAGTACTTGGTGGCTCGACTTTATGAGCAGACTTAAAGAGTCCACTTGGTGAGAGTGGGCCTAACGGGGCGAGTTGGTTGGGCGACTTGGCGAGTGGTATTAGAGAGCCGACGTGGTGAGGCGACTCGGCGAGTTGGTTCGTTGAGATGACATGGTGAGCTGACTTGGCGAGTCGACCTGGCGAGTGAACTTAAAGAGTTGACTTGGCAATGTACTCGAGTTGACTTGGTGAGGCGACCCGACGAGCGGGCT
>CM053784.1:558692411-558744911 GCA_028749045.1 Cupressus sempervirens | reverse complement strand
AGACAAGGGCTCGCCATTAGATCAACTTCGAAATCGCTGAACAGACGCACTGTAGAATGGCAACCGCTGCCAAGTCTCTTCCATAGTTGCGTCGGTCGAATGATCGAACAAGGTGATCTAAGAGAGGGTCCAAGCATAGGCATTCATTGGGGGATTCGTGCCAATTGCATAAATTTATGCAATACCCGAGCAACACCAGACGAAGATGCTAGACGAGGGCTCCAGTTTTAGATCGAGTTTTAAAACCACCAAGTAGACATGGTGAGGGCTGGCAACTGCTACCAAACCTTTTTCCGAAATTGCGGCAGCTAAGTGACAAGAAAACATGATCTAAAAAAGAGTCCAGGAATAGCACCCTCGAGGGTGGGCTTCATGCCCCTCTAATTGATTCAACATCGGCGTCCACCGTTTCAAAATCCGACATATCCATCCGCCCTGACAGCGGTGTTGAATCAATGAGTTGGGCACGGGAGAGGCTCGCGGCAACCACCTCCCCCATTGTAGCCATGATAGGCTGGCAAAAAATATTGCTAGAGCGCCAAGTACCCACCTCATGGCTATCGACAAGGGTTCACCATTAGATCAACTTTGAAATTGCAGAACGGACGCGGTGTAGAATGGCAACCGCTGCCAAGTCTCTTCCGTAATTGCGTCGGTCAAGTGATCGAAGAAGGTGATCTAAGAGAGGGTCCAAGTGTGTAGGCATTCGTTGGGGGATTCGCGCCGATGGCATAAATTTGTGCAATACCCGAGCAACACCGGACGGAGGTGCAAGACAAGGGCTCCCGTTTTAGATCGAGTTTTAAAATCACTGAGTAGATGCGGCGAGGGGCTGGCAACCGCTGCCAAACCTTTTTTTGAAATTGCGCCATCTGAGTGACAAGAATACATGATCTAAAGGACAGTCTAGGAATAGCACCCTCGAGGGTGGGCTTCATGCCCCTCTAATTGATTCAACGTCGGCATCCACCATTTCAAAATCCAACATTTCTATCTGCCCTGATAGCGGCATTGAATCAATGAGGGGGGGCACAGGAGAGGCTCGCAGCAACCACCTCTCCCATTGTAGCTGCGATAGGCACGCAAAAAATTTTGCTAGAGCACCAAGCACCCACCTCATGGCTAGAGACAAGGGCTCGCCATTAGATCAACTTTGAAATCGCTGAACAGACGCGGTGTAGAATGGCAACCGCTGCCAAGTCTCTTCCGTAGTTGCGTCGGTTGAGTGATTGAAGAAGGTGATCTAAGAGAGGGTCCAAGCGTAGGCATTCGTTGGGGGATTCGCACCGATGGCATAAATTTATGCAATACCCGAGCAACACCAGACGGAGGTGCTAGACGAGGGCTCCCATTTTAGATCGAGTTTTAAAATCACCAAGTAGATGCGGTGAGGGCTAGCAACTGCTGCCAAAACTTTTTCCGAAATTGCGGCAGCTGAGTGACAAGAAAACATGATCTAAAGGAGAGTCCAGGAATAGCACCCTCGAGGGTGGGCTTCATGCCCCTCTAATTGATTCAATGTCGGCGTCCACCATTTCAAAATCCGACATATCCATCCGTCCTGACAGTGGCGTTGAATCAATGAGGGGGGCACAGGAGAGGCTCGCGGCAACCACCTCTCCCCTTGTAGCCGCGATAGGCATGCAAAAAATTTTGCTAGAGCGCCAAGCACCCACCTCATGACTAGAGACAAGGGCTCGCCATTAGATCAACTTTGAAATCGCTGAACAGACGCGCTGTAAAATGGCAACCACTGCCAAGTCTCTTCCGTAGTTGTGTCGGTGGAGTGATTGAAGAAGGTGATCTAAGAGAGGGTCTAGGTGTAGGCATTCATTGGGGGATTCGCGCCGATGGCATAAATTTATGCAATACCCGAGCAACACCGGATGGAGGTGCTAGACGAGGGCTCCCATTTTAGATCGAGTTTTAAAATCACTGATTAGACGCGGTGAGGACTGGCAACCGCTGCCAAACCTTTTTCTAAAATTGCGCCAGCTGAGTGACAAGAAAACATGATCTAAAGGAGAGTCCAAAAATAGCACCCTCGAGGGTGGGCTTCATGCCCCTCTAATTGATTCAACGTCAGCGTCCACCTTTTTTCAAAATCTGACATATCCATCTGCCCTGACAGCGGCGTTGAATCAATGAGGGGGGCACGGGAGAGGCTCGCGACAACCACCTCTCCCCTTGTAGCCGCGATAGGCACGCAAAAAATTTTGCTAGAGCGCCAAGCACCCACCTCATGACTAGAGACAAGGGGTCGCCATTAGATCAACTTCGAAATCGCTGAACAAACACGCTGTAGAATGGCAACCGCTGCCAAGTCTCTTCCATAGTTGCGTTGGTCGAGTGATCGAAGAAGGTTATCTAAGAGAGGGTCCAAGCGTAGGCATTCATTAGGGGATTCGCGCCGATGGCATAATTTTATGCAATACCCGAGCAACACTGGACGGAGGTGCTAGACGAGGGCTCCCATTTTAGATCAAGTTTTAAAATCACCAAGTAGACGCGGTGAGGGATGGCAACCGCTACCAAACCTTTTTCCGAAATTGCGCCAGCTGAGTGACAAGAAAACATGATCTAAAGGAGAGTCGAGGAATAGCACATCCGGGGTGGGCTTCATGCCCCTCTAATTGATTCAATGTCGGCGTCCACCATTTCAAAATCTGACATATCCATCCGCCTTGACACCGGCGTTGAATCATTGAGGGGGGCACAAGAGAGGCTCACGGAAACCACCTCTCCTATATAAGCTATTAGTGCAAGGCTCGCTCTGCATTAGAAATTAGTGAACACAACGACATTCGCCTTAAAAATCCAAATCCTTTAAAATTCCTACCAAACAGCCATTCACGACCCAATTTTTTGATGAGGTCGGCAGAGGAGCAAAAGATCGTCATCGGTTAGGAGATGTCAGTTCATGGAGCCGAGGGACTAAAATGGTCATCAAGCTCATCCGATCAACTGGATGAATTTCACCTTGAAGGGGCCCAATCCAAAAGTTCTGAAGGTCATCTCCTGGAACTCTCGAGAACAAGGCCCATCTTACATGCAAACTCTGCTACTGCGCAAACATAGGTTGCAATTAAAGAGAAATTGCGAGGCCGTCACAATGGCCCAAGGCCAATGGCTCCGACTAAGTCAATTTTCTCTTGCAATCACCATGCCACCATTCACAGAGAGATCTCCCCATTCACTTGTGACACGATGCACAATCCAAGGTCTAGACGCGAGACCGCCCTTGAAAGAAAGACCACTTTCCAAGACATCCCCCGATGACACATTGGAACGTCACCCGCTATCAAACCACTCCCAATGTTGTGCCGGTCGAGTTGGTACAAGGGCGACCTTAGGGAGCTCCCGCGTAGCAATCGGGATTTGCTTTCGTGCCCATCTCTCACAAAAACCAATGTTAGCTGTGGAAAAATTTGGAATCCAAGGGCTTGCATCCATCGATATCGTCGGCACTGGGTCTATATATTCAAAGGCCACGGAGAGGTTCCGATAAGAGAAGCTCCCCTGCTCGCTCGCACAAACATATCCCAAATTCTAGACACAAGCTCCCGCCCTTAGCATCGCTCTCCAGATCACCGCAATGACACATTGGAACGACAACCACTGTCGAACAACTCCCAAAATTGTGGCAATGGAGTGAGAAAGAAGAGCAACTTTGGGGAGCCGCGCATAGCAAATGGGCTGTGCTACTGCTTCATTCCGCTCTTATATAGATCCAAAATTGTTGATTTCATTTGGAATCCGAGGCTACATTCGTCCTTGCTAAAACAAGCAATGGCTCTTCTAATCGAATGGCCAAGGGGAGCTTCTGATAACAAAGGCTCCCTTGTCACTCGTGATGCGCAGGCCAACTGCTAGACGACGGGTCGCCCTTCAGATCGCTGCCCAAGCAACCACCACAACGGCACCATTGGAACGACAACCGCTGCCGAACCGTTATGAAAATTTTGTGCCAAAGAAGTTGTTGCATAGAGAACGACTCTGGGGAGAGAGCCCTCGCATAGCAAAATCGGGATCGCTTCACGGCCCTCCCAATAGAAACGATGCTGGTGCCAATATTCCAAAAATCTGAATAACGTGTCTTTCATGAACACCAGCACTAATTTCTATTGGGGAGGGTTGCCGAGAACTTTTGTTATCAAAGCCACCCATTGTAAGCCGCGATAGGCACACAAAAAATTGCTAGAGCCCCAAGCACCCACCTCATGGCTAGACAAGGGCTTGCCATTAGTAGATCAACTTCGAAATTGCTGAACAGACGCGCTGTGGAATGGCAACTGCTGCCAAGCCTCTTCCATAATTGCGTCGGTCGAGTGATTGAAGAAGGTGATCTAAGAGAGAGTCCAAGGCTAGGGATTCGTTGGGTGATTCGCGCCAATAGCAAAAAATTATGCAATACCCGAGCAACACCGGATGGAGGTGCTACACGAGGGCTCCCATTTTAGATCGAGTCTTAAAATCACCAAGTAGACGAGGTGAGGGCTGGCAACCGCTGCCAAACCTTTTTCCGAAATTGTGCCAGCTGAGTGACAAGAAAACATGATCTAAAGGAGAGTCAGGGAATAGCTCCCTCGAGGGTGGGCTTCATGCCCCTCTAATTGATTCAATGTCGGCGTCCACCGTTTCAAAATTTGACATATCCATCCGCCCTGACAGCGGCGTTGAATCAATGAGGGGGGCATGGGAGAGGCTCGCGACAACCACCTCTCCCGTTGTAGCCGCGATAGGCATGCAAAAAATCTTGCTAGAGCGCAAATCACCCACCTCATGGCTAGAGACAAGGGCTCGCCATTAGATCAACTTTGAAATCGCTGAACAAATGCGCTGTAGAATGGTAACCGCTGCCAAGTCTCTTCCGTAGTTGCGTCGGTCAAGTGATCGAAGAAGGTGATCTAAGAGAGGGTCTAAGCATAGGCATTCGTTGGGGGATTCGCGCTGATGGCATAAATTTATGCAATACCCGAGCAACACCGGACGGAGGTGCTAGACGAGGGCTCCCATTTTAGATCGAGTTTTAAAATCACCAAGTAGATGCGGTGAGGGCTGGCAACAGCTGCCAAACCTTTTTCAAAAATTGCGGTAGCTGAGTGGCAAGAAAACATGATCTAAAGGAGAGTCCAGGAATAGCACCCTCGAGGGTGGGCTTCATGCCCCTCTAATTGATTCAACGTCGGCGTCCACCGTTTCAAAATTTGACATATCCATCCGCCCTGACAGCGGCATTGAATCAGTGAGGGGGGCACGGGAGAGGCTAGCGGCAACCACCTCTCCCCTTGTAGCCGCGATAGGCATGCAAAAAAATTTTGCTAGAGCGTGAAGCACCCACCTCATGGCTAGAGACAAGGGCTCGCCATTAGATCAGCTTCGAAATCGCTGAACAGACGCACTGTAGAATGGCAACCGCTGCCAAGTCTCTTCCGCAGTTGCGTCGGTCGAGTGATCGAAGAAGGTGATCTAAGAGAGGGTCCAAGCGTAGGCATTCGTTGGGGGATTCGCGCCGATGGCATAAATTTCTGCAATACCCGAGCAACACCGGACGGAGGTGCTAGACGAGCGCTCCCATTTTAGATCGAGTTTTAAAATCACCAAGTAGACACGGTGAGGGCTGGCAACCGCTGCCAAACCTTTTTCCAAAATTGTGCCAGCTGAGTGACAAGAAAACATGATCTAAAGGAAAGTCCAAGAATAGCACCCTCAAGGGTGGGCTTCATGCCCCTCTAATTGATTCAATGTCGGTGTCCACCATTTCAAAATCTGACATATCCATCCGCCCTGACAGCGGCGTTGAATCAATGAGGGGGGCACGGGAGAGGTTCGCGGCAACCACCTCTCCCCTTGTAGCCGCGATAGGCACGCAAAAAATTTTGCTAGAGCACCAAGCACCCACCTCATGGCTAGAGACAAGGGCTCACAATTACATCAACTTCGAAATCGCTGAACAGACGCGCTGTAGAATGGCAACCGCTGCCAAGTCTCTTCCGTAGTTGCGTCAGTCGAGTGATCGAAGAAGGTGATCTAAGAGAGGGTCCAAGTGTGTAGGCATTCATTGGGGGATTCGCGTCGATGCCATAAATTTATGAAATACTCGAGCAACATTGGATGGAGGTGCTAGACGAGGGCTCCCATTTTAGATCGAGTTTTAAAATCACCAAGTAGACACGGTGAGGGCTGGCAATCGCTGCCAAACCTTTTTCCGAAATTGTGCCAGCTGAGTGACAAGAAAACATGATCTAAAGGAGAGTCTAGGAATAGCACCCTCGAGGGTGGGCTTCATGCCCCTCTAATTGATTCAACGTTGGCGTCCACCATTTCAAAATCTGACATATCCATCTGCCCTGACAGCGGTGTTGAATCAATGAGGGGAGCATGGGAGAGGCTCGCGAAAACCACCTCTCCCATTGTAGCCATGATAGGCATGCAAAAAATTTTTCTAGAGCGCCAAGCACCCACCTCATGGCTAGAGACAAGGGCTCGCCATTAGATCAACTTCGAAATCGCTGAACAGACGCGCTGTAGAATGGCAACCGCTACCAAGTCTCTTTCGTAGTTGTGTCGGTCGAGTGATCGAAGAAGGTGATTTGAGAGAGGGTCCAAGCATAGGCATTCGTTGGGGGATTTGCGCCGATGGCATAAATTTATGCAATACCCGAGCAACACCGGATGGAGGTACTAGACAAGGGCTCCCGTTTTAGATAAAGTTTTAAAATCACCAAGTAGACACGGTGAGGGCTGGCAACCGCTGCCAAACCTTTCTTCGAAATTGCACCAGCTGAGTGACAAGAAAACATGATCTAAAGGAGAGTCCAGGAATAGCACCCTCGAGGGTGGGCTTCATGCCCCTCTAATTGATTCAACGTCGGTGTCCACCGTTTCACAATCTGACATATCCATCCGCCCTGACAGCGGCGTTGAATCAATGAGGAGGGCACAGGAGAGGCTCGCTGCAACCACCTCTCCCCTTGTAGCCGTGATAGGCATGCAAAAAATTTTGCTAGAGCACCAAGCACCCACCTCATGGCTAGAGACAAGGGCTTGCCATTAGATCAGCTTCGAAATCGCTGAACAGACGTGCTGTAGAATGGCAACCGCTGCCAAGTCTCTTCCGCAGTTGCGTCGGTCGAGTGATCGAAGAAGGTGATCTAATTGAGGGTCCAAGCGTAGGCATTCGTTGGGGGATTTGCGTCGATGGCATAAATTTCTGCAATACCCGAGCAACACCGGACGGAGGTGCTAGACGAGGGCTCCCATTTTAGATCGAGTTTTAAAATCACCAAGTAGACGCGGTGAGGGCTGGCAACTGCTGCCAAACCTTTTTCCGAAATTGCGCCAGCTGAGTGACAAGAAAACATGATCTAAAGGAGAGTCAGGGAATAGCACCCTCGAGGGTGGGCTTCATGCCCCTCTAATTGATTCAACGTCGGCGTCCACCATTTCAAAATTCGACATATCCATCCGCCCTGACAGCGACGTTGAATCAATGAGGGGGGCACGGGAGAGGCTCGCGGCAACCACCTCTCCCATTGTAGCCGCGATAGGCACGCAAAAAATTTTGCTAGAGCGCCAAGCACCCACCTCATGGCTAGAGACGAGAACTCGCCATTAGATCAACTTCAAAATCGCTGAACAGACGCGCTGTAGAATGGCAACCGCTGCCAAGTCTCTTCCGTAGTTGCGTCGGTCGAGTGATCGAAGAAGGTGATCTAAGAGAGGGTCCAAGCGTAGGCATTCATTGGGAGATTCGTGCCAATGGCATAAATTTATGCAATACCTGAGCAACATCGGACGGAGGTGCTAGACGAGGGCTCCCGTTTTAGATCGAGTTTTAAAATCACCAAGTAGACACGGTGAGGGCTGGCAACTGCTGCCAAACCTTTTTCTGAAATTGCGGCAGCTGAGTGGCAAGAAAACATGATCTAAAGGAGAGTCCAGGAATAGCACCCTCGAGGGTGGGCTTCATGCCCCTCTAATTGCTTCAACGTCGGCGTCCACCATTTCAAAATCTGACATATCCATCCGCCCTGACAGTGGCGTTGAATCAGTGAGGGGGGCACGGGAGAGCCTCGCGGCAACCACCTCTCCCCTTGTAGCCGTGATAGGCATGCAAAATTTTTTTTCTAGAGTGCCAAGCACCCACCTCATGGCTAGAGACAAGGGCTCGCCATTAGATCAACTTCGAAATCGCTGAACAGACGCGCTGTAGAATGGCAACCGCTGCCAAGTCTCTTTCGCAGTTGCGTCAGTCAAGTGATCAAAGAAGGTGATCTAAGAGAGGGTCCAAGCGTAGGCATTTGTTGGGGGATTCGCGCCGATGGCATAAATTTCTGCAATACTCGAGCAACACCGGACGGAGGTGCTAGACGAGGGCTCCCGTTTTAGATCAAGTTTTAAAATCACCAAGTAGACGCGGTGAGGGATGGCAACCGCTGCCAAACCTTTTTCCAAAATTGTGCCAGCTGAGTGACAAGAAAACATGATCTGAAGGACAGTCCAGGAATAGCACCCTCAAGGGTGGGCTTCATGCCCCTCTAATTGATTCAACATTGGCGTCCACCATTTCAAAATCTGACATATCCATCCGCCCTGACAGCGGCGTTGAATCAATGAAGGGGGCACGGGAGAGGCTCGCGGAAACCACCTCTCCCCTTGTAGCCGCGATAGGCATGCAAAAAGTTTTTCTAGAGTGCCAAGCACCCACCTCATGGCTAGAGACAAGGGCTCGCCATTAGATCAACTTCGAAATCGCTAAACAGACGTGCTGTAGAATGACAACCGCTGCCAAGTCTCTTCCGTAGTTGCATCGGTCGAGTGACCGAAGAAGGTGATCTAAGAGAGGGTCCAAGCATGCAGGCATTCGTTGGGGGATTCACGTCGATGGCATAAATTTATGCAATACCCAAGCAACACCGGATGGAGGTGCTAGACGAGGGCTCCCATTTTAGATCGAGTTTTAAAATCACCAAGTAGACGCGGTGAGGGCTGGCAACCGCTGCCAAACCTTTTTCTGAAATTGTGCCAGCTGAGTGACAAGAAAACATGATCTAAAGGAGAGTCCAGGAATAGCACCCTCGAGGGTGGGCTTCATGCCCCTCTAATTGATTCAACGTCGGCATCCACCGTTTCAAAATCTGACATATCCATCCGCCCTGACAGCGGCATTGAATCAATGAGGGGAGCACGGGAGAGGCTCGCGGCAACCACCTCTCCCGTTGTAGCTGCGATAGGCATGCAAAAAATTTTGCTAGAGCGCCAAGCACCCACCTCATGGCTAGAGACAAGGGCTTGCCATTAGATCAACTTCAAAATCGCTGAACAGACGCGCTGTAGAATGGAAACCTCTGTCAAGTCTCTTTCGTAGTTGCGTCGGTCGAGTGATTGAAGAAGGTGATCTAAGAGAGGGTCCAAGCGTAGGCATTCGTTGGGGGATTTGCGCCGATTGCATAAATTTATGCAATACCTGAGCAACACCGGACAGAGGTGCTAGATGAGGGCTCCCATTTTAGATCGAGTTTTAAAATCACCAAGTAGACGCGGTGAGGGCTGGCAACCGCTGCCAAACCTTTTTCTGAAATTTTGCCAGCTGAGTGACAAGAAAACGTGATCTAAAGGAGAGTCCCGGAATAGCACCCTCGAGGGTGGGCTTCATGCCCCTCTAATTGATTCAACGTCGGCATCCACTGTTTCACAATCTGACATATCCATCTGCCCTGACAGCGGCGTTGAAACAATGAGGGGGGCATAGGAGAGGCTCGCGGCAACCACCTCTCCCATTGTAGCCGCGATAGGCACGCAAAAAATTTTGCTAGAGCGCCAAGCACCCACCTCATGGCTAGAGACAAGGGGTCGCCATTAGATCAACTTCGAAATCGCTGAACAGACGCGCTGTAGAATGGCAACCGCTGCCAAGTCTCTTCCGTAGTTGCGTCGGTCAAGTGATCGAAGAAGGTGATCTAAGAGAGGGTCCAAGCGTAGGTATTCATTGGGGGATTCGTGCCATTGGCATAATTTTTTGCAATTCCCGAGCAACACCGGATGGAGGTGCTAGGCGAGGGCTCCCGTTTTAGATCAAGTTTTAAAATCACCGAGTAGACGCGGTGAGGGATGGCAACTGCTACCAAACCTTTTTCCGAAATTGCGCCAGCTGAGTATGAAGAAAACATGATCTAAAGGAGAGTCGAGGAATAGCACATCCAGGGTGGCCTTCATGCCCCTCTAATTGATTCAACGTCGGCGTCCACCGTTTCAAAATCCGACATATCCATCCGCCTTGACACCGGCGTTGAATCAATGAGAGGGGCATGAGAGAGGCTTGCGGCAACCAACTCTCCTATATAAGCTATTAGTGCAAGGCTCGCTCTGCATTAGAAATTAGCGAACACACTGACATCCGCCTTAAAAATCCAAATCCTTTAAAATTCCTACCAAACAGCCATTCACGACCCAATTTTTTATTAGGTCGGCAGAGGAGCAAAAGATTGTCATCGGTTACGAGATGTGAGTTCATGGAGCCGAGGGACTGAAATGGTCATCGAGCTCATCCGATCGACTGGATGAATTTCACCTTGAAGGGGCCCAATCCAAAAGTTCCAGAGGTCATCTCCTGGAACTCTCGAGAACAAGGCCCATCTTACATGCAATCTCTGCTACTGCGCAAACATAGGTTGCAATTAAAGAGAAATTGCGAGGCCGTCACAATGGCCCGAGGCCAATGGCTCCGACTAAGTCAATTTTCTCTTGCAATCACCATGCTGTTGTTCACAGAGAGATCTCCCCATTCACTTGTGACGCGATGCTCAATCCAAGTGCTAGACGCGAGCTCGCCCTTGAATGAAAGACCACTTTCCAAGACATCCCCCATTCACTTGTGACGCGACGCACAACCCAAGTGCTAGACACGAGCTCACCCTTGAAAGAAAGACCACTTTCCAAGACATCCCCCAATGACACATTGGAACGACAACCGCTGTCGAAGCATTCCCAATGTTGTGACGATCGAGTTGGCACAGAGGCGACCTTAGGGAGCTCCCGCGTAGCAATCAGGATGTGCTTTCATACCCATCTCTCACAAAAACCAATCTTAGCTGTGAACAAATTTCGCTGCAATGACACCATTGGAACGACGACTGCTGTCGAACAACTCCCGCATTTGTGCCCAAATGGAGTGAGAAAGAATAGCAACTTTGGGGAGCCGCGCATCGCAAACGGGTTGTTGCTTCATTCTGCTCTTATATATAGATCCAACGTCATTGATTTCATTTGGAATCTGAGGCTGCATTCGTCCTTGCTCACACAAGCAATGGCTCTTCTCATCGAATGGCCACGGGGAGCTTCCGATCACAAGGGCTCCCATTTTAGATCAAGTTTTAATATCACCAAGTAGACGCGGTGAGGGCTGGCAACAGTTGCCAAACCTTTTTCCAAAATTGCGGCAGTTGAGTGGCAAGAAAACATGATCTAAAGGAGAGTCCAGGAATAGCACCCTCGAGGGTGGGCTTCATGCCCCTCTAATTGATTCAACGTCGGCGTCCACCGTTTCAAAATCTGACATATCCATCCACCCTGACAGCAGCGTTGAATCAGTGAGGGGGGCACAGGAGAGGCTAACGGCAACCACCTCTCCCCTTGTAGCCGCGATAGGCATGCAAAAAAATTTTGCTAGAGCGCCAAGCACCCACCTCATGGCTAGAGACAAGGGCTCGCCAATAGATCAGCTTCGAAATCGCTGAACAGACGTGCTGTAGAATGGCAACCGCTGCCAAGTCTCTTCCGCAGTTGCGTCGGTCGAGTGATCGAAGAAGGTGATCTAAGAGAGGGTCCAAGCATAGGCATTCGTTGGGGGATTCGCGCTGATGGCATAAATTTCTGCAATACCCGAGCAACACCGGACGGAGGTGCTAGACGAGCGCTCCCATTTTAGATCAAGTTTTAAAATCACCAAGTAGACACGGTGAGGGCTGGCAACCACTGCCAAACCTTTTTCCAAAATTGTGCCAGCTGAGTGACAAGAAAACATGATCTGAAGGAGAGTCCAGGAATAGCACCCTCAAGGGTGGGCTTCATGCCCCTCTAATTGATTCAACGTCGGTGTCCACCGTTTCAAAATCTGACATATCAATCCGCCCTGACAGCGGCATTGAATCAATGAGGGGGGCACGAGAGAGGCTCGCGGCAACCACCTCTCCCCTTGTAGCCGTGATAGGCACGGAAAAAATTTTGCTAGAGCGCCAAGCACCCACCTCATGGCTAGAGACAAGGGCTCACCATTACATCAACTTTGAAATTGCTGAACAGACGCACTGTAGAATGGCAACTGCTGCCAAGTCTCTTCCGTAGTTGCATCGGTCGAGTGATCGAAGAAGGTGATCTAAGAGAGGGTCCAAGCGTGTAGGCATTCATTGGGGGATTCGCGCCGATGGCATAAATTTATGAAATACTCGAGCAACACTGGATGGAGGTGCTAGACGAGGGCTCTCATTTTAGATCGAGTTTTAAAATCACCAAGTAGACATGGTGAGGGCTGGCAACCACTGCCAAACCTTTTTCCGAAATTGTGCCAGCTGAGTGACAAGAAAACATGATCTAAAGGAGAGTCCAGGAATAGCACCCTCGAGGGTGGGCTTCATGCCCCTCTAATTGATTCAACGTCGGCGTCCACCATTTCAAAATCTGACATATCCATCCACCCTGACAGTGGCATTGAATCAATGAGGGGAGCACAGGAGAGGCTCACGGAAACCACCTCTCCCATTGTAGCCACGATAGGCATGCAAAAAAATTTGCTAGAGCGCCAAGCACCCACCTCATGGCTAGAGACAAGTGCTCGCCATTAGATCAACTTCGAAATCGCTGAACAGACGCGCTGTAGAATGGCAATCGCTGCCAAGTCTCTTTCATAGTTGCATCGGTTGAGTGATCGAAGAAGGTGATCTAAGAGAGGGTCCAAGCATAGGCATTCATTGGGGGATTTGCGCCGATGGCATAAATTTATGCAATACCCGAGCAACACCGGACGGAGGTACTAGACAAGGGCTCCCATTTTAGATCAAGTTTTAAAATCACCAAGTAGACGCGGTGAGGGCTGGCAACCGCTGCCAAACCTTTTTCCGAAATTGCGCCAGCTGAGTGACAAGAAAACATTATCTAAAGGAGAGTCCAGGAATAGCACCCTCAAGGGTGGGCTTCATGCCCCTCTAATTGATTCAACGTCGGCGTCCACCGTTTCACAATCTGACATATCCATCCGCCCTGACAGCGGCATTGAATCAATGAGGGGGGCACAGGAGAGGCTCGCGGCAACCACCTCTCCCCTTGTAGCCGTGATAGGCACGCAAAAAAATTTTCTAGAGCACCAAGCACCCACCTCATGGCTAGAGACAAGGGCTTGCCATTAGATCAGCTTCGAAATCGCTGAACAGACGTGCTGTAGAATGGAAACCGCTGCCAAATCTCTTCCACAGTTGCGTCGGTCGAGTGATCTAAGAAGGTGATCTAATTGAGGGTCCTAGCGTAGGCATTCGTTGGGGGATTCGCGCCAATGGCATAAATTTCTGCAATACCCGAGCAACACCGGACGGAGGTGCTAGACGAGGGCTCCCGTTTTAGATCGAGTTTTAAAATCACCAAGTAGACGCGGTGAGGGCTGGCAACCGCTGCCAAACCTTTTTCCGAAATTGCGCCAGCTGAGTGATAAGAAAACATGATCTAAGGAGAGTCAGGGAATAGCACCCTCGAGGGTGGGCTTCATGCCCCTCTAATTGATTCAACGTCGGCGTCCACCGTTTCAAAATCCGACATATCCATCCGCCCTGACAGCGACGTTGAATCAATGAGGGGGGCACGGGAGAGGCTCGTGGCAACCACCTCTCCCGTTGTAGCCGCGATAGGCACGCAAAAAATTTTGCTAGAGCGCCAAGCACCCACCTCATGGCTAGAGACGAGGGCTCGCCATTAGATCAACTTCGAAATCGCTGAACAGATGCACTGTAGAATGGAAACCACTGCCAAGTCTCTTCTGTAGTTGCTTCGGTCGAGTGATCGAAGAAGGTGATCTAAGAGAGGGTCCAAGCGTAGGCATTCATTGGGAGATTTGCACCGATGGCATAAATTTATGCAATACCCGAGCAACACCGGACGGAGGTGCTAGATGAGGGCTCCCATTTTAGATCGAGTTTTAAAATCACCAAGTAGACACGGTGACGGCTGGCAACCGCTGCCAAACCTTTTTTCGAAATTGCGGCAGCTGAGTGGCAAGAAAACATGATCTAAAGGAGAGTCCAGGAATAGCACCCTCGAGGGTGGGCTTCATGCCCCTCTAATTGCTTCAACGTCTGCGTCCACCATTTCAAAATCTGACATATCCATCCGCCCTGACAGCGGCATTCAATCAGTGAGGGGGGCACGGGAGAGGCTCGTGGCAACCACCTCTCCCCTTGTAGCCGTGATAGGCACGCAAAAAAATTTTGCTAGAGCGCCAAGCAACCACCTCATGGCTAGAGACAAGGGCTCGCCATTAGATCAGCTTCGAAATCGCTGAACAGACGCACTGTAGAATGGCAACCGCTGCCAAGTCTCTTCCACAGTTTTGTCGGTCGAGTGATCGAAGAAGGTGATCTAAGAGAGGGTACAAGCGTAGGCATTTGTTGGGGGATTCACGCCGATGGCATAAATTTCAGCAATACTTGAGCAACACCGGACGGAGGTGCTAGACGAGGGCTCCCATTTTAGATCGAGTTTTAAAATCACCAAGTAGACGCGGTGAGGGATGGCAACCGCTGCCAAACCTTTTTTCGAAATTGTGCCAGCTGAGTGACAAGAAAACATGATCTGAAGGAGAGTCCAGGAATAGCACCCTCGAGGGTGGGCTTCATGCCCCTCTAATTGATTCAACGTCGGTGTCCACCATTTCAAAATCTGACATATCCATCCGCCCTGACAGCGGTGTTGAATCAATGAGGGGGGCATGGGAGAGGCTCGCGGCAACCACCTCTCCCGTTGTAGCCGCGATAGGCACGCAAAAAATTTTGCTAGAGTGCCAAGCACCCACCTCATGGCTAGAGACAAGGGCTCGCCATTAGATCAACTTCGAAATCATTGAACAAACGTGCTGTAGAATGGCAACCGCTGCCAAGTCTCTTCCGTAGTTGCGTCGATCGAGTGATCGAAGACTGTGATCTAAGAGAGGGTCCAAGCGTGTAGGCATTCATTGGGGGATTTGCGTCGATGGCATAAATTTATGCAATACCCGAGCAACACCGGATGGAGGTGCTAGATGAGGGCTCCCGTTTTAGATCGAGTTTTAAAATCACCAAGTAGACGCGGTGAGGGCTGGCAACCACTGCCAAACCTTTTTCCGAAATTGCGCCAGCTCAGTGACAAGAAAATGTGATCTAAAGGAGAGTCCAGGAATACCACCCTCGAGGGTGGGCTTCATGCCCCTCTAATTGATTCAACGTCGGCGTCCATCGTTTCACAATCCGACATATCCATCCGCCCTGACAGCGGCATTGAATCAATGAGGGGGGTACGGGAGAGGCTCGTGGCAACCACCTCTCCCATTGTAGCCTCGATAGGCATGCAAAAAATTTTGCTAGAGCGCCAAGCACCCACCTCATGGCTAGAGACAAGGGCTCGCCATTAGATCAACTTTGAAATCACTGAACAGACGCACTGTAGAATGGCAACCGCTGCCAAGTCTCTTCCGTAGTTGCGTCGGTCGAGTGATCGAAGAAGGTGATCTAAGAGAGGGTCCAAGCGTAGGCATTCGTTGGGGGATTCATGCCATTGGCATAATTTTTTGCAATACCCGAGCAACACCGGACGGAGGTGCTAGGCGAGGGCTCCCATTTTAGATCGAGTTTTAAAATCACCAAGTAGACGCGGTGAGGGATGGCAACCGCTGCCAAACCTTTTTCCGAAATTGCGCCAGCTGAGTGAGAAGAAAACATGATCTAAAGGAGAGTCGAGGAATAGCACATCCAGGGTGGGCTTCATGCCCCTCTAATTGATTCAACGTCGGCATCCACCATTTCAAAATCTGACATATCCATCCGCCTTGACACTGGCGTTGAATCAATGAGAGGGGCACGAGAGAGGCTCGCAGCAACCAACTCTCCTATATAAGCTATTAGTGCAAGGCTCGCTCTACATTAGAAATTAGCGAACACACCGACATCCGCCTTAAAAATCCAAATCCTTTAAAATTCCTACCAAACAGCCATTCACGACCCAATTTTTTATTAGGTCGGCAGAGGAGAAAAAGATTGTCATCGGTTACGAGATGTGAGTTCATGGAGCCGAGGGACTGAAATGGTCATCGAGCTCATCTGATTGACTGGATGAATTTCACCTTGAAGGGGCCCAATCCAAAAGTTTCGAAGGTCATCTCTTGGAACTCTCGAGAACAAGGCCCATCTTACATGCAAACTCTGCTACTGCGCAAACATAGGTTGCAATTAAAGAGAAATTGCGAGGCCGTCACAATGGCCTGAGGCCAATGGCTCTGACTAAGTCAATTTTCTCTTGCAATCACCATGCTATTGTTCATAGAGAGATCTCCCCATTCACTTGTGACGCGATGCTCAATCCAAGTGCTAGACGCGATCTCGCCCTTGAAAGAAAGACCACTTTCCAAGACATCCCCCATTCACTTGTGACGCGACGCACAACCCAAGTGCTAGACACGAGCTTGCCCTTGAAAGAAAGACCACTTTCCAAGACATCCCCTGATGACACATTGGAACGACAACCGCTGTCAAACCATTCCCAATGTTGTGCCGATCGAGTTGGCACAGAGGCGACCTTAGGGAGCTCCCGCGTAGCAATCGGGATGTGCTTTCATACCCATCTCTCACAAAAACCAATATTAGCTGTGAACAAATTTTGCTGCAATGACACCATTGGAACGATGACCACTGTCGAACAACTCCCGCATTTGTGCCCCGATGGAGTGAGAAAGAATAGAAACTTTGGGGAGCTGCGCATCGCAAACGGGCTACTACTTCATTCCGCTCTTATATATAGATCCGATGTCGTTGATTTCATTTGGAATCCGAGGCTGCATTCGTCCTTGCTCACACAAGCAATGGCTCTTCTCATCGAATGGCCACAGGGAGCTTCCGATGACAAAGGCTCCCTTGTCACTCGTGACGCGCAGCCCAACTGCTTTCCGAAATTGCACCAGCTGAGTGACAAGAAAACATGATCTAAAGGAGAGTCAACGAATAGCACCTCGAGGGTGGGCTTCATGCCCCTCCAATTGATTCAACGTTGGCATCCACCGTTTCAAAATTTGACATTTCCATCCGCCTTGACACCGCCGTTGAATCAATGAGAGGGGCACGGGAGAGGTTCGCGGCAACAACCTCTCCTATATAAGCTATTAGTGTGAGGCTCGCTCTGCATTAGAAATTAGCGAACACGCCAACATCCGCCATAAAAATCCAAATCGTTGAAAATTCTGACCAAACAGCCATCCACGACCCAATTTATTATGAGGTCGTCTAAGGAGCAAAAGATTGTCATCGGTTAGGAGATGTGAATTCATGGAGCCAAGGGGGACTAAAATGGTCATCGAGCTCATCCGATCAACTGGATGAATTTCACCTTGAAGGGGCCCAATCCAAAAGTTCCAGAGGTCATCTCCTGGAACTCTCAAGAACAAGGACCGTCTTACTTGCAAACTCTGCTACTGTGCAAACATAGGTTGCAATTAAAGAGAAATTGCCAAGCCATCACAGTGGCCCGAGGCCAATGCTCCGACTAAGTCAATTTTCTCTTGCAATCACCATGCCGTCGTTCACAGAGAGATCTCCCCATTCACTTGCGACGCGACGCACAATTCAAGTGATAGACGCGAGCTCGCCCTTGAAAGGCCAGCCCACTTTCCGAGACATCCCTCGATGACACATTGGAATGACAACCGCTGTCGAACCATTACCAATGTTGTGTCGATCGAGTTGGCACAGAGGTGACCTTAGGGAGCTCCCGCGTAGCAATCGGGATGTGCTTTCGTACCCATCTCTCACAAAAACCAATCTTAGCTATGAACAAATTTAGAATCCAAGGCTCGTATCCATCGATATCGTCGGCACTGGATCTATATATTCAAAGGCCATGGAGAGGTTCCGATAAGAGAAGCTCCCCTGCTCACTTGCACAAACATCCCAAATGCTAGACACAAGCTCCTGCCCTTAGCATCGCTCTCCAGATTGCCGCAATGACACATTGGAACGACAACCACTATCGAACAACTCCTAAATTTGTGCCGATGGAGTGAGAAAGATGAGCAACTTTGGGGAGCCACGCATGGCAAATGAGCTGCTGCTTCATTCCGCTCTTATATATAGATCCGATGTCGTTGATTTCCTTTAGAATCTGAGGCTGCATTCGTCCTTGCTCACACAAGCAATGGCTCTTCCCATCGAATGGTCACGGGGAGCTTCCAATTACAAAGGCTCCCTTGTCACCCGTGATGCGCAGCCCAACTGCTAGACGATGGCTCGCCCTTCAGATCGATGCCCAGGCAACCACCACAATGGCACCATTGGAACGAAAACCGATGCTGAACCATTCCGAAATTTTTTTGCCAAAGGAGTTGTTGCAAAGAGAACGACTCTGGGGAGAGAGCCCTCGCATAGCAAAATCGGGATGGCTTCACGGCAGCTGGATGGGATTTGAATTCATGGAGCCAAGGGAGTGAAATGGTCATCGAGCTCATCCGATCAATTGGATGAATTTCACCTTGAAGGGGCCCAATCCAAAAGTTCTGGAGGTCATCTCCTGGAACTGTCAAGAACAAACGCCAATCTTACATGCAAACTCTGCTACTACGCAAACATAGCTTGCAATTATAGAGAAATTGCAAGACCGTCACAATGGCCCGAGGCCAATGCTCCGACTACTAAGTCAATTTTCTCTTGCAATCACCATGCCGCCATTCACAGAGAGATCTCCCCATTCACTTGTGACGATGCACAATCCAAGTGCTAGACGCGATCTCGCCCTTTAAAGGCCGCGTTCCAAGACATCCCAATGACACATTGGAATGACAACCGCTGTCGAACCATTCCCAATGTTGTGCCGATCGAGTTGGCACAGAGGCGATCTTAGGGAGCTCCAGCGAATCAATCGAGAAGTGCTTTCGTACCCATCTCTCACAAAAACCAATGTTAGCTGAAAAATTTTAGAATCCAAGGCTCGTATCCATCGATATCATCGGCACTAGGTCTATATTCAAAGGCCACGGAGAGGTTCCGATAATAGAAGCTCCCCTGCTCTCTTGCACAAACATCCCCAAATGCTAGGCGCAAGCTCCGGCCCTTAGCATCGCTCTCCAGATCACCACAATGACACATTGGAATGACAACCGCTGTCAAACAACTCTCGAATTTGTGCCGATGGAGTGAGAAAGAAGAGCCAGATCGGGTCGACAAAAATGGCTAAGCCAGATCAGGTCAGCCAGCATGGCTCGACCACCATTTTTCGCCGAGAGCTTTCGATATTAAAGCTCCCATGTAGCAGCGATAAGTACACCATGACAAAATTGCTAGAGCACCGAGCACCCATAGCAAATTGCCATTATACCAAGCAACGTCGGAGTGCTAGACAAGGGCTCACATTTAGATCAAGTTTTAAAATCACCAAAAAGACACGCCATGGATCGGCAACCGCTGCCTCACCTTTTCCAAAATTGAGTCATCGAAAAACATGATCTAAAGGAGAGCTGAGGAAAAGCACTGAGATCGCTTCATGCCCCTTTCATTCATTCAACATCAGCATACACCGTTTGAAAACCCAACAATCTGATCCGCCTAGACACCAATGTTGAATCAATGAAAGGGGCATGGGAGAGGCTCGCGGCAACAACCTCTCCTATATAAGCTATTAGTGCGAGGCTCGCTCTGCATTAGAAATCTACGATAGCGCGGACAAAAACCTTAAAAATCCAATTCAATGAAAAATGTGACCAAACAGCCATCCACGACACCATTTTTAGAGCTCGCCCAGATCGGCTCGGCCAAAATGGCTCACCCAGATCGGCTCAGCCAGCATGGTGACTTGCTGACTCGGTGAGAGTACTTCGAACTGTCAAGAACAAAGGCCAATCTCACATGCAAACTCTGCTATTGCGCAAACATAGCTTGCAATTATAGAGAAATTGCAAGCCCGTCACAATGGCCCGAGGCCAATGCTCCGACTACTAAGTCGATTTTCTCTTGCAATCGCCATGCCGCCATTCACAGAGAGATCTCCCCATTCACTTGTGATGACGCACAATCCAAGTGCTAGACGCGAGCTCGCCCTTGAAAGGCTGCATTCCAAGACATCCCGATGACACATTCGAATGACAACTGTTGTCGAACCATTCCCAATGTTGTGCCGATCGAGTTGGCACAGAGGCGATCTTAGGGAACTCCTGCGTATCGATCGAGAAGTACTTTCATACCCATCTCTCACAAAAACCAATGTTAGCTGAACAATTTTATAATCCAAGGCTTGTATCCATCGATATCGTCGGCACTGGGTCTATATTCAAAGGCCACAGAGAGGTTTCGATAAGAGAAGCTCCCCTGCTCGCTTGCACAAACATCCCCAAATGCTAGACGCAAGCTCCCGCACTTAGCATCGCTCTCCAGATCACCGCAATGACACATTGGAATGACAACCACTGTTGAACAACTCCCAAATTTGTGCCGATGGAGTGAGAAACGAGAGCTAGATCGGGTCGACGAAAATGGCTAAGCCAGATCGGGTCCACCAGCATGGCTCGGCCACCATTTTTTGCCGAGAGCTTTCGACAAGGGCTCGCCATTAGATCAACTTCGAAATCGCTGAACAGACGCGTTGTAGAATGGCAATTGCTGCCAAGTCTCTTCCGTAGTTGCGTCGATCGAGTGATCGAAGAAGGTGATCTAAGAGAGGGTCCAAGCGTAGGCATTCGTTGGGGGATTCGCGCTGATGGCATAATTTTATGCAATACCCAACCAACACCAGATGGAGGTGCTAGACGAGGGCTCCTGTTTTAGATTGAGTTTTAAAATCACCAAGTAGACGCGGTGAGGGATGGCAACCGCTGCCAAACCTTTTTCCGAAATTGCGCCAGCTGAGTGACAAGAAAACATGATCTAAAGGAGAGTCGAGGAATAGCACATCTGGGGTGGGCTTCATGCCCCTCTAATTGATTCAACGTCGGCGTCCACCATTTCAAAATCTGACATATCCATCCGCCTTGACACCGGCGTTGAATCAATGAGGGGGGGCACGGAAGAGGCTCGTGGCAACCACCTCTCCTATATAAGCTGTCACAGGGCTAGATTTTTACCTCGTGCGGCACTGGCAATCTCCCCCAGATGGGATGATCCCAGGCTACGCCTGTCTCCTTACTCCCTTAGCTCAGCTCCTGCATACACTTGGTCAACACAATACAAAATATATTTGCACAACGGATTATAACTCAACACACAATGAACACAGTATTTTGGGGTAACAAGTAGCTTTATTGATTGTCACAAATGGCCCTTGGCCCGTGTTACATCAAACTCAACAGTATTGTTGATCACTACCCGAGTGCTTTCCCTGGCACCCAATACAAGTTCCCACCCCTAGTTGTGCATCCACTCTTAGAACACTGGCACAACCATATGCACCTCACCCAACCTTGGCTGTTGCTCTTCACATAGATTCCACACCCCCAACACCCTGTGTCGTTGGAACTTGCCGAAGCAACCCTGAATCTCTCTTGACCCCTGGCTGACTTACACGGATAGGACCCAGGCCTCCCCCAGGTGGGGAGCCCAAGTCAAACTGGCTCTTAGCACTTCACTACCTCTACTCTGCTTCACATCACCACACTGCAATCTTTGAACACTCTGCTCGTTGATAGCTGTTGTGTGCCTCCTTGCATCTCTGCACCATGACACTTCGCTTTGGAGAATAAAAGCAATCACGTAGACGTTTATTTCAAAATGGTCGGGGTACTCTTCCTCCCCCTATAATAGTTATAAGTGCCCAGCCCACTTCGCAATAGAAATTGTCTGTACAACCGACAAACCGCTTAAAGACCCTGTCTCAACTGAGGGACAGCATTTCCCCTTATGTGAATCATCCACCCCTTACATCCTCCCCCACTTAAAACAGGCGACACCCCTGATGCCGGAAACACTGCCTACGCAACGCTGCAGAGGTACCCAGCTCCAAGCTGGATGGCTTAAAGAGGTAAGTTGGAGTCTCTGTTAAGAAACTCCAACACTTTGTCTTCATATTTCCACATGTTCTCAGCTCTTTCCCAGGTTGCTTCCACCCTGGTCTAGCCCTGCCAATGAACCAAGAATTCCCTCCACTTTCTGTTACCATATCCCCGATTCCTAACAGCAATCACCTCCTCCACATCCAACCCTGGTCTGTCCTTGACAAACGCTGGCCCTCGTGTTGGAACATTCCTGCTGTCGTCCACCATATCTTGATGATACGGATGGAGCTGGCTGACATGGAACACATTATGAACCCTCATGTGGTTTGGAAACTTCAGCTTGTATTGCACCTTTCCTATATTTTCAACAACTAAAAAAGGCCCATCATAGCGCCTTCCCAATGCTGTACTCAATCCCTTGGGTGGTTTGAACTGAACCGGATCCATCTTCAAAAAGACCCTATCACCCACTTTGAAATCCACACTCATCCTCCCTGAGTCTGCATAGTGCTTCATTTGTTCAGCAGCCTTGACCAAATTATGCCTTGCAAGATCCACCTGGTCATGCCACTCTTGCAACCTTTTTCTCGCATCTAGACTTTCTCCTATGTATCCACTCAAAACAGTATGAGGAGTCAGTGGTTCCTGGCCTGTTGCCAACTCAAATGGTGAGAACTAACTCGATGCACTTTTCTGCATGTTGTAGCTGAACTGAGCTGAGTCCAATAGCCTTGGCCAATTGGATTGGTCCGACCAAACAAAGTGCCTCAGATAGTCTTCCAGAATCCCATTGATCCTTTCCGTCTGTCCATCTGTCTCTGGGTGATGACTCGTTGACATGAGTAACTTTGTCCCAATCAGTCTGAACAACTCTTTCCAAAATGTGCTGGTGAACCTTGCATCCCGATCACTGATGATACTCAATGGAACACCCCAATACTTCACCACATTCTTGAAAAAGTAGTCCGTAGCATCCTCTGCCTTACATGGTGCCTTGCACACTACAAATGTGGCATACTTGGAGAATCTGTCCACTACAACCATGATACTTGTATACCCATTCACATCAGGCAACCCTGTGATGAAATCCATGCTTACACTTTCCCATGGTCTTACTGGAATGGGAAGCGGCTGCAACAAACCTCCTGGAGGTCTGGTCACCGCCTTGTCCTGCTGACAGATGAGAAAACTCCTGATATACTCATCTAAATCCTTCCTCATATTCTGCCAGTAGAACCCTCTTTCAAGCAATGCAAGGGTCCTCTTCTACCCTGGATGCCCTGCCCAAGGACTATCATGACATTCATGTAGGACTTCCCTCCTTACATTCCTCCACTTGGGAAGGTAGACTCGATCCTGGGTAAAGACCAATAACCCATCTTGAATATTGAACTTGCGAGTTCTACCCTCTGATGCTTGCTTGAACAATTCAGCTGCTTGAGGATCCATCTGATATCCTTCCTTGATTGTCCTCATGACCTCCTTGGATAATGTCACACGGCTAGCCCCTGGCTGAGCCCCTTGATCCTCCCCAATAGCAACTAACTGTCCCTTTCGACTTAGAGCATCCGCCACCACATTCTATTTTCCTGGATTATACAGGATCTCAAAGTCGAACTCTGCCAGAAACTCTTGCCATCTGGCCTGCTTCGGTGTCAACTTAGCTTGAGTCTTGAAATAAGTTGAGGAGATGTTGTCTGTCTTCACAATGAGCTGTTTCCCCAAGAGATAATGTCTCCAAGTCCTGAGACAATGTATGATGCCTGTCATCTCCTTCTCATGGGCAGGATAATTTTTCTCCCTGTCCTGCAACTTCCTTGACTCATATGCAACGGGATGTCCATTTTGCATTAACACTCCCCCAACTGCATAATCCGAAGCGTCACATTGGACTTCAAATAACCCTGTGAAATCAGGTAGTGCCAACACTGGTGAAGAAGTGAGCTTCTCCTTCAATCCGTCAAATGCATTCTGACACTTATCTGACCACCACCATTTTCTATCCTTCTTCAGGAGATCTGTCAAAGGGGCCGCAAGCTTAGAATACCCTTCAACAAACTTCCTATAATAGTTTGCCAAACCCAGAAACTGCCTCACTTCATGAACATTGTTCAAGGGTTACCAATCCCTGATGGCTTGCAATTTCTCTGGATCTGGACGAATCAGACCATGACCCACTATATGACCCAAGAAGTGCACCTCTTCTTGAGCAAAGGAACACTTTTCCTTCTTCACATATAGTTTGTGCTCCCTGAGCAACTCAAAAACTTTTGCCAAATGTTTCTTGTGTTCCTCCATATTCTTGCTGTATACCAGGATGTCATCCAAATACACCACCACAGACTTATCCAATAGAGGGCGAAACACATCGTTCATGAGTGTGAAAAATGTTGCTGGCGCATTGCATAGCCCAAAGGGCATCACCATGAACTTGTATGACCCATAACTTGTCACACATGCAACTTTCTCTTCATCCCCTGCAGCAATCCTCACTTGATAATAGCCCTGCTTCAGATCAAGCTTGCTGAACACCCTCGCTCCTGATAAGCGATCAAAAAAATCTGCAATGAGTGGGAGGGGATACTTATTCTTGATGGTTAACTTATTTAGAGCTCAGAAGTCGATGCATAACCTCAATGTTCCATCCTTCTTCGTTTGAAACAACACAGGAGCTCCGTATGGAGAATGGGATGGTCTGATATACCCCGCCTCAAGCAATTCTTCCAACTACTTCTTAAGTTCAACCATCTCAGGCCCTGAAAACCGATATGGTGCCTGAGCAGGAGGCCTTGCCCCCAGTATCAACTCGATCTTATGATCTATAGCTCTTCTGATAGGGAGTTGTGTGCGCAACTTGGCTGGCATGAGGTCTCCAAAATCCGATATGACCTCCTCTACTTTTGTTGGAATCGGTGTCACCTTGACTCCTTCTAGCTCATCCCAACCTCCAAGTAGTGCTGCCAAGAACATGGGTTCTTTATCTTTCTTTCTGGCTGCCTTATTCATGCTCATAGCTGAAACCATTGGAGCCTTCCCAGACTGTCGCCTATCTGATGTCTTCACCATACATGAGTGTTGCGGATCTAAGAACAAAATTGACTCCAAATGAGGCATCACTGCCACTTTACCCAGTCTCAAAAATTCTTGCCCCAAAATCAACTCAAAATCATCCATTTCAATTGCCATAAGATCCATGTGGCCTTGCCACATGCCTACTTTCACTAGTGTGCCTTTCACAACACCAGTTACTCGCTTGGCAGGTGAGTTCATTGCCTTAAAGGAACTTGTGCCTGGTTGTACCTTAAGTCCCAGTTCCACAGCTCTCCTAGCTGAGATATAGTTGTGTGTGGCACCTAAATCTACCATCCCCATGGTCACCTTGTTATTCATCACGGTCTCCACATACAACAATCTGTTCATGTTCTCGGGCTTGGCTGCTGTAGCCTTCTTCTATGGTGCATCCTTGACTGCGCCCAACCCTTGGATCACCCCCATCACTGACGATGAACCATCCTTCTCTACAATCTCATTCTGTGTTGAGGACAACCTTTGTCTCTCCAGACATTCCTTAGCCCAATGGCCTTTTTTGCCGTAGACAAAACACCCCTTGTTCTTTGGGTTCTTAGGCTTGGTCTTAGCCTCATCACCACCTTTCTTGCCCGTTTCCTTCTTGTCTTTGGGTTTTGACAACCCTGTCGTCTTTGTGCTTGAAGAAGGTCCAACTGACTTTGTAGTCCCACTACTCTTCTCGTCATTCTTCTTCTAGAACAGCTTCTTCTCACTTTTCTGAAATGGCCCACTGTTGTTAGCATCCTTGCCGAATTGGTGATCTTCGAGAACAGCCGCAATGGAAATGGCTTCCTCAGCTGTTTGAGGTCTAGCTTTCCTTACTTCAGCCATTGGCCCTGGCTTCAAGCCAGTTATGAAGAAATGCACTTTCTCTTCCTCTACCCAGTTTGGCATTTGTAGCATATATGTCCGGTAGGTCTGGATGTAATCCCTCAGTGACCTCGTTTGCCTCATATATCTGAATTTATACCTCAGTTCCAAATCTGCACTCTCGGGCTTAAACTGTTGTTTGAGCAGTGCACTCAAGTCTTCCCAATTGTTCACTGTTGGAACTGGCCTTCCTACCTTCTAGTCTTCCAGCCTGGTTCTCCACCACAACTTGGCCTCACCTGAGAGACAACAAACTGCCTCATCAAGCTTCTCCTCATCGGTGTAACCTCTAAGTGATTTCAAAAATCTTTCCATATCAAATACAAAATTTTCCAACACCTTGTCATCCCTCTTTCCATCGTAGGGTTCAGGAGGCTTCCTCTTGTGCCCGGCCTTGCTTCCACCTCCTTGAGTGAAGACTGCCTTCATGAAGTCAACCTCCTTGACTAACCTCTGCACCTCTGCTACCAAAGTCTGGTAGTCTAAAATCATGGTATTATGCTCCCTTGATAAGGTTTGGAATTCAGTTGTGCTCTTGCGTAAGAGACTGTAACTCCATTGTCACTCTCCCAGAGTCCTCCAAAATGTCTTTGGCATCCGCCTCCAGTTGCCCTATCCTTTGAGCTGTGGCTATGTCCTCTATGGACTCCATTCGACTTTCCAAGTTGTTGATTCTATCACTTCCCCTCAGTGTGTTCCTAGGCCCAGTGTTGATATTAGGCCTTGGAGGTCTCCCTACGGAGTACTCCTCCGATGATGCCTCCTCTCCAGACATCCAAGTCTCTTCTCCAAACATCTACTTGGCGCTGACTATCAAGCTGTGGGAGTATCAAGCCGCTTGGCTCTGATACCAACTGTCACTGGGCTAGATTTTTACCTCGTGCGGCACTGGCAATCTCCCCCAGATGGGACGATCCCAGGCTACGCCTGTCTCCTTACTCCCTTAGCTCAGCTCCTACATACACTTGGTCAGCACAATACAAAATATATTTGCACAGCGGATTATAACTCAACACACAATGAACACAGTATTTTGGGGTAACAAGTAGCTTTATTGATTGTCACAAATGGCCCTTGGCCCGTCTTACATCAAACTCAATAGTATTGTTGATCACTACCCGAGTGCTTTCCCTGGCACCCAATACAAGTTCCCACCCCTAGTTGTGCATCCACTCTTAGAACACTGGCACAACCATATGCACCTCACCCCACCTTGGCTGTTGCTCTTCATGTAGATTCCACACCCCCAACACCCTGTGTCATTGGAACTTGCCGAAGCAACCCTGAATCTCTCTTGACCCCTGGCTGACTTACAAGGATAGGACCCAGGCCTCCCCCAGGTGGGGAGCCCAAGTCAAACTGGCTCTTAGCACTTCACTACCTCTACTCTGCTTCACATCACCACACTGCAATCTTTGAACACTCTGCTCGTTGATAGCTGTTGTGTGCCTCCTTGCATCTCTGCACCATGACACTTCGCTTTGGAGAATAAAAGCAATCACGTAGACGTTCATTTCAGAACGGTCGGGGTACTCTTCTTCCCCCTATAATAGTTATAAGTGCCCAGCCCACTTCGCAATAGAAATTGTCCGTACAGCCGACAAACTGCTTAAAGACCCTGTCTCAACTGAGGGACAGCATTTCCCCTTATGCGAATCATCCACCCCTTACATAAGCTATTAGTGCGAGGCTCGCTCTGCATTAGAAATTAGCGAACACAACGACATCCACCTTAAAAATCCATATCCTTTAAAATTCCTACCAAACAGCCATTCACGACCCAATTTTTTATGAGGTCGGCAGAGGAGCAAAAGATCGTCATCGGTTAGGAGATGTGAGTTCATGGAGCCGAGGGACTGAAATGGTCATCGAGCTCATCTAATCAACTGGATGAATTTCACCTTGAAGGGGCCCAATCCAAAAGTTCCGGAGGTCATCTCCTGGAACTCTCGAGAACAAGGCCCATCTTACATGCAAACTCTGCTACTGCGCAAACATAGGTTGCAATTAAAGAGAAATTGCAAGGCCGTCACAATGGCCCGAGGCCAATGGCTTCGACTAAGTCAATTTTCTCTTGCAATCACCATGCCGCCGTTCATAGAGAGATCTCCCCATTCACTTGTGATGTGACGCACAATCCAAGGTCTAGACACGAGACCGCCCTTGAAAGAAAGACCACTTTCAAAGACATCCCCCGATGACACATTGGAACGTCAACCGCTGTCAAACCACTCCCAATGTTGTGCTGATCGAGTTGGCACAGAGGCAACCTTAGGGAGCTCCCGCGTAGCAATCGAGATGTGCTTTCGTGCCCATCTCTCACAAAAACCAATGTTAGCTGTGGACAAATTTGGAATCCAAGGGCTCGCATCCATCGATATCATCGGCACTGGGTCTATATATTCAAAGGCCACGGAGAGGTTCCGATAAGAGAAGCTCCCCTGCTCGCTCGCACAAACATATCCCAAATTCTAGACACAAGCTCCTGCCCTTAGCATCGCTCTCAAGATCACCGCAATGACACATTGGAATGACAACTGCTGTCGAACAACTCCCGAAATTGTGGCAATGGAGTGAGAAAGAAGAGCAACTTTGGGGAGCCGCGCATAGCAAACGGGCTGTGCTGCTGCTTCATTCCGCTCTTATATAGATCCAGAATTGTTGATTTCATTTGGAATCCAAGGCTACATTCGTCCTTGCTCAAACAAGAAATGGCTCTTCTAATCGAATGGCCACGAGGAGCTTCCGATAACAAAGGCTCCCTTGTCACTCGTGATGCGTAGGCCAACTGCTAGACGACGGGTCGCCCTTCAGATCGCTGTCCAGGCAACCACCACAACGGCACCATTGGAACGACAATCGCTGCTGAACCATTATGAAAATTTTGTGCCAAAGAAGTTGTTGCATAGAGAACGACTCTAGGATGAGAGCCCTCGCATAACAAAATCAGGATGGCTTCACGGCCCTCCCAATAGAAACGATGCTGGTGCCAATATTCCAAAAATCTGAATAACGTGTCTTTTGCGAACACCAGCACTGATTTCTATTGGGGAGGGTCACTGAGAACTTTTTTTATCAAAGCTCCCATTGTAAGCCGCAATAGGCACACAAAAAATTGCTAGAGCCCCAAGCACCCACCTCATGGCTAGACAAGGGCTCGCCATTAGTAGATCAACTTCGAAATCGCTGAACAGACGCGCTATGGAATGGCAACCGCTGCCAAGCCTCTTCCGTAATTGCGTCGGTCGAGTGATCGAAGAAGGTGATCTAAGAGAGAGTCCAAGGCTAGGGATTCGTTGGCTGATTCGCGCTGATAGCAAAAAATTATGCAATACCTGAGAAACACCGGATGGAGGTGCTAGACGAGGGCTCCCGTTTTAGATCAAGTTTTAAAATCACCAAGTAGACGCGGTGAGGGCTGGCAACCGCTGCCAAACCTTTTTCCAAAATTGCGCCAGTTGAGTGACAAGAAAACATGATCTAAAGGAGAGTCAGGGAATAGCACCCTCGAGGGTGGGCTTCATGCCCCTCTAATTGATTCAACGTCGGCGTCCACCGTTTCAAAATCTGACATATCCATCCGCCCTGACAGCGACGTTGAATCAATGAGGGGGGCACGGGAGAGGCTCACGGCAACCACCTCTCCCGTTGTAGCCACGATAGGCATGCAAAAAATTTTGCTAGAGCGCCAAGCACCCACCTCATGGCTAGAGACAAGGGCTCGCCATTAGATCAACTTCGAAATTACTGAACAGACGCGCTGTAGAATGGCAACCGCTACCAAGTCTCTACCGTAGTTGCGTCGGTCTAGTGATCGAAGAAGGTGATCTAACAGAGGGTCCAAGTGTAGGCATTCATTGGGAGATTTGCGCCGATGGCATAAATTTATACAATACCCGAGCAACACCGGACGGAGGTGCTAGACGAGGGCTCCCATTTTAGATCGAGTTTTAAAATCACCAAGTAGACATGGTGAGGGCTAGCAACCGCTGCCAAACCTTTTTCCAAAATTACGGCAGCTGAGTGGCAAGAAAACATGATCTAAAGGAGAGTCCAGGAATAGCACCCTCGAGGGTGGGCTTCATGCCCCTCTAATTGATTCAACGTCGGCGTCCACCGTTTCAAAATCTGACATATCCATCTGCCCTGACAGCGGCGTTGAATCAGTGAGGGGGGCACGAGAGAGGCTCACGACAACCACCTCTCCCCTTGTAGCCACAATAGGCATGCAAAATTTTTTTTCTAGAGCGCCAAGCACCCACCTCATGGCTAGAGACAAGGGCTCGCCATTAGATCAGCTTCGAAATCGCTGAACAGACGCGTTGTAGAATGGCAACCGCTGCCAAGTCTCTTCCACAGTTGCATCGGTCGAGTGATCGAAGAAGGTGATCTAAGAGAGGGTCCAAGCGTAGGCATTCGTTGGGGGATTCATGCCGATGGCATAAATTTTTGCAATACCCGAGCAGCACCGGACGGAGGTGCTAGACGAGGGCTCCCGTTTTAGATCAAGTTTTAAAATCACCAAGTAGACGCGGTGAGGGCTGGCAATCGCTGCCAAACCTTTTTTCAAAATTGCACCAGCTGAGTGACAAGAAAACATGATCTGAAGGAGAGTCCAGGAATAGCACCCTCGAGGGTGGGCTTCATGCCCCTCTAATTGATTCAACGTCGGCGTCCACCATTTCAAAATCCGACATATCCATCCGCCCTGAGAGCGACTTTGAATCAATGAGGGGGGCATGGGAGAGGCTCGCGGCAACCACCTCTCCCCTTGTAGCCACGATAGGCACGCAAAAAATTTTTCTAGAGCGCCAAGCACCCACCTCATGGCTAGAGACAAGGGCTCGCCATTAGATCAACTTCGAAATCGCTGAACAGACGCGCTGTAGAATGGAAACCGCTGCCAAGTCTCTTCCGTAGTTGCGTCGGTTGAGTGATCGAAGAAGGTGATCTAAGAGAGGGTCCAAGCATGTAGGCATTCGTTGGGGGATTCACACCGATGGCATAAATTTATGCAATACCCGAGCAACACCGGACGGAGGTGCTAGATGAGGGCTCCCATTTTAGATCGAGTTTTAAAATCACCAAGTAGACGCGGTGAGGGCTGGCAACCGCTGCCAAACCTTTTTCTAAAATTGCACCAGCTGAGTGACAAGAAAACAAGATCTAAAGGAGAGTCCAGGAATAGCACCCTCGAGGGTGGGCTTCATGCCCCTCTAATTGATTCAACGTCGGTGTCCACCATTTCAAAATCTGACATATCCATCCACCCTGACAGCAGCATTGAATCAATGAGGGGAGCACGGGAGAGGCTCGCGGAAATCACCTCTCCCGTTGTAGCCGTGATAGGCACGCAAAAAATTTTGCTAGAGCACCAAGCACCCACCTCATGGCTAGAGACAAGGGCTCGCCATTAGATCAACTTCAAAATCGCTGAACAGACGCGCTGTAGAATGGCAACTGCTGCCAAGTCTCTTCCGTAGTTGCGTCGGTCGAGTGATCAAAGAAGGTGATCTAAGAGAGGGTTCAAGTGTAGGCATTCGTTGGGGGAGTCGTGCCGATGGCATAAATTTATGCAATACCGGAGCAACACCAGACGGAGGTGCTAGACGAGGGCTCCCATTTTAGATCGAGTTTTAAAATCACCAAGTAGACGCGGTGAGGGCTGGCAACCGCTGCCAAACCTTTTTCCGAAATTGTGCCAGCTGAGTGACAAGAAAACGTGATCTAAAGGAGAGTCCAGGAATAGCACCCTTAAGGGTGGGCTTCATGCCCCTCTAATTGATTCAACGTCGACGTCCACCGTTTCACAATCCGACATATCCATCTGCCCTGACAGCGGCATTGAATCAATGAGGGGGGCACGGGAGAGGCTCGCGGCAACCACCTCTCCCGTTGTAGCCACGATAGGCACGCAAAAATTTTTGCTAGAGCGCCAAGCACCCACCTCATGGCTAGAGACAAGGGCTCGCCATTAGATCAACTTCGAAATTGCTGAACAGACGCGCTGTAGAATGGCAACCGCTGCCAAGTCTCTTCCGTAGTTGCGTTGGTCGAGTGATCGAAGAAGGTGATCTAAGAGAGGGTCCAAGCGTAGGCATTCGTTGGGGGATTCATGCATTTGGCATAATTTTTTGCAATACCTGAGCAACACCGGACGGAGGTGCTAGGCGAGGGCTCCCATTTTAGATCGAGTTTTAAAATCACCAAGTAGACGCGGTGAGAATTGGCAACCGCTGCCAAACCTTTTTTTGAAATTGCGCCAGCTGAGTGAGAAGAAAACATGATCTAAAGGAGAGTCAAGGAATAGCACATCCAGGGTGGGCTTCATGCCCCTCTAATTGATTCAATGTCGGCGTCCACCATTTCAAAATTTGACATATCCATCCGCCTTGACACCGACGTTGAATCAATAAGACGGGCACGGGAGAGGCTCAAGGCAACCACCTCTCCTATATAAGCTATTAGTGCGAGGCTCGCTCTGCATTAGAAATTAGTGAACACACCGACATCCGCCTTTAAAATCCAAATCCTTTAAAATTCCTACCAAACAGCCATTCACGACCCAATTTTTTATGAGGTCGGCAGAGGAGCAAAAGATTGTCATCGGTTACAAGATGTGAGTTCATGGAGCCGAGGGACTAAAATGGTCATCAAGCTCATCCGATCAACTGGATGAATTTCACCTTGAAGGGGCCCAATCCAAAAGTTCTGGAGGTCATCTCCTGGAACTCTCGAGAACAAGGCCCATCTTACATACAAACTCTGCTACTGCGCAAACATAGGTTGCAATTAAAGAGAAATTGCGAGGCCGTCACAATGGCCCGAGGCCAATGGCTCCGACTAAGTCAATTTTCTCTTGCAATCACCATGCCTCTGTTCACAGAGAGATCTCCCCATTCACTTGTGACACGATGCACAATCCAAGTGCTAGACGCGAGCTCGCCCTTGAAAGAAAGACCACTTTCCAAGACATCCCCCATTCACTTGTGACGCGACGCACAACCCAAGTGCTAGACGCGAGCTCGCCCTTGAAAGAAAGACCACTTTCCAAGACATCCCCCGATGACACATTGGAACAACAACCGCTGTCGAACCATTCCCAATGTTGTGCTGATCAAGTTGGCACAGAGGCAACCTTAGGGAGCTCCCGCGTAGCAATCGAGATGTGCTTTCATACCCATCTCTCACAAAAACCAATCTTAGCTGTGAACAAATTTTGCCGCAATGACACCATTGGAACGACGACTGCTGTCGAACAACTCCTGCATTTGTGCCCCGATGGAGTGAGAAAGAATAGCAACTTTAGGGAGCCGCGCATCGCAAACGGGCTGCTGCTTCATTCCGCTCTTATATATAGATCCGATGTCGTTGATTTCATTTGGAATCTGAGGCTGCATTCATCCTTGCTCACACAAGCAATGGCTCTTCTCATTGAATGGCCACGGGGAGCTTCCGATCACAAAGGCTCCCTTGTCACTCGTGATGCGCAGCCCAACTGCTTTCCGAAATTGCACCAGCTGAGTGACAAGAAAACATGATCTAAAGGAGAGTCGAGGAATAGCACCTCGAGGGTGGGCTTCATGCCCCTCCAATTGATTCAACATCGGTGTCCACCATTTCAAAATTTGACATTTTCATCTGCCTTGACACCGCCGTTGAATCAATGAGAGGGGCACGGGAGAGGTTCATGGCAACAACCTCTCCTATATAAGTTATTAGTGCGAGGCTCGCTCTGCATTAGAAATTAGCGAACACGCTGACATCCGCCATAAAAATCCAAATCGTTGAAAATTCTGACCAAACAGCCATCCATGACCCAATTTATTATGAGGTCGTCTAAGGAGCAAAAGATTGTCATCGGTTAGGAGATGTGAATTCATGGAGCCAAGGGGGATTGAAATGGTCATCGAGCTCATCTGATCAACTGGATGAATTTCACCTTGAAGGGGCCCAATCCAAAAGTTTCGGAGGTCATCTCCTGGAACTCTCAAGAACAAGGACCGTCTTACTTGCAAACTCTGCTACTGCGCAAACATAGGTTGCAATTAAAGAGAAATTGCCAAGCCATCATAGTGGCCCGAGGCCAATGCTCCGACTAAGTCAATTTTCTCTTGCAATCACCATGCCGCCGTTCACAGAGAGATCTCCCCATTCACTTGCGACGCGATGCACAATCCAAGTGATAGACGCGAGCTTACCCTTGAAAGGCTAGCCCACTTTCTGAGAGATCCCCTGATGACACATTGGAATGACAACCGCTGTCGAACCATTCCCAATGTTGTGCCGATCGAGTTGGCATAGAGGCGACCTTAGGGAGCTCCCGCGTAGCAATCAGGATGTGCTTTCATACCCATCTCTCACAAAAACCAATCTTAGCTGTGAACAAATTTAGAATCCAAGGCTCGTATCCATCGATATCGTCGGCACTGGGTCTATATATTCAAAGGCCACGGAGAGGTTCCGATAAGAGAAGCTCCCCTGCTCGCTCGCACAAACATCCCAAATGCTAGACACAAGCTCCCGCCCTTAGCATCACTCTCCAGATCGCCGCAATGACACATTGGAATGACAACCGCTGTCGAACAACTCCCGAATTTGTGTCGATGGAGTAAGAAAGACAAGCAACTTTGGGGAGCCGCGCATGGCAAACGGGCTGCTGCTTCATTCCGCTCTTATATATAGATCCGATGTCGTTGATTTCCTTTGGAATCCGAGGCTGCATTCGTCCTTGCTCACACAAGCAATGGCTCTTCTCATCGAATGGTCACGGGGAGCTTCCGATTACAAAGGCTCCCTTGTCACCCGTGATGCGCAGCCCAACTGCTAGACGACGGCTCACCCTTCAGATCGCTGCCCAGGCAACCACCACAACGGCACCATTGGAACGAGAACCGCTGCCGAACCATTCCAAAAAATTTTTGCCAAAGAAGTTGTTGCAAAGAGAACGACTCTAGGGAGAGAGCCCTCGCATAGCAAAATTGGGATGGCTTCATGGCCGCTGGATGGGATTTGAATTCATGGAGCCAAGGGAGTGAAATGGTCATCAAGCTCATCCGATCAAATGGATGAATTTCACCTTGAAGGGGCCCAATCCAAAAGTTTCGGAGGTCATCTCCTGGAACTGTCAAGAACAAAGGCCAATCTTACATGCAAACTCTACTACTGCGCAAACATAGCTTGCAATTATAGAGAAATTGCAAGGCCGTCACAATGGCCCGAGGCCAATGCTCTGACTACTAAGTCAATTTTCTCTTGCAATCACCATGCCGCCGTTCACAGAGAGATCTCCCCATTCACTTGTGACGACGCACAATCCAAGTGCTAGACGCGATGTCGCCCTTGAAAGGCCGCATTCCAAGACATCTCGATGACACTTTGGAACGAAAACCGTTGTCGAACCATTCCCAATGTTGTGCCGATCGAGTTGGCACAGAGGCGATCTTAGGGAGCTCCCGCGAATCGATCGGGAAGTGCTTTCGTACCCATCTCTCACAAAAACCAATGTTAGCTGAACAGTTTTAGAATCCAAGGCTCGTATCCATCGATATCGTCGGCACTGGGTCTATATTCAAAGGCCATGGAGAGGTTCCGATAAGAGAAGCTCCCCTGCTCTCTTGCACAAACATCCCCAAATGCTAGGCGCAAGCTCCGGCCCTTAGCATCGCTCTCCAGATCACCGCAATGACACATTGGAATGACAACCGCTGTCGAACAACTCCCAAATTTGTGCCGATGGAGTGAGAAAGAAGAGCCAGATCGGGTCGACGAAAACGGCTAAGCTAGATCGGGTCGGCCAGCATGGCTCGGCCACCATTTTTCGCCGAGAGCTTTCGATATTAAAGCTCCCATGTAGCAGCGATAAGTACACCATGAAAAAATTGCTAGAGTGCCGAGCACCCATAGCAAATTGCCATTATACCAAGCAACGCCGGAGTGCTAGACAAGGGCTCACGTTTAGATCAAGTTTTAAAATCACCAAAAAGACACGCCATGGATCGGCAACCGCTGCCTCACCTTTTCCAAAATTGAGTCATCGGAAAACATGATCTAAAGGAGAGCCGAGGAAAAGCACTGAGATCGCTTCATGCCCCTTTCATTCATTCAACATTAGCATACACCGTTTGAAAACCCAACAATCCGATCCGCCTAGACACCAATGTTGAATCAATGAAAGGGGCATGGGAGAGGCTCGCGGCAACAACCTCTCCTATATAAGCTATTAGTGCAAGGCTCACTCTGCATTAGAAATCTGCGATAGCGTGGACAAAAACCTTAAAAATCCAATTCAATGAAAAATGTGACCAAACAGCCATCCACGACATCCTTTTTGGAGCTCGCCCAGATCGGCTCTGCCAGAATGGCTCGCCCAGATCGGCTCGGCCAGCATGGTGACTTGCTGACTCGGTGAGAGTACTTTGAACTGTCAAGAACAAAGGCCAATCTCACATGCAAACTCTGCTACTGCACAAACATAGCTTGCAATTATAGAGAAATTGCAAGGCCGTCACAATGGCCCGAGGCCAATGCTCTGACTACTAAGTCGATTTTCTCTTGCAATCGCCATGCCGCCGTTCACAGAGAGATCTCCCCATTCACTTGTGATGACGCACAATCCTAGTACTAGACGCGAGCTCACCCTTGAAAGGCCGCGTTCCAAGACATCCCGATGACACATTGGAACGACAACTGCTGTCGAACCATTCCCAATGTTGTGCCGATCGAGTTGGCACAGAGGCGATCTTAGGGAACTCCCGCGTATCGATCAAGAAGTGCTTTCGTACCCATCTCTCACAAAAACCAATGTTAGCTGAACAATTTTATAATCCAAGGCTCGTATCCATCGATATCGTCGGCACTGGGTCTATATTCAAAGGCCACGGAGAGGTTCCGATAAGAGAAGCTCCCCTGCTCGCTTGCACAAACATCCCCAAATGCTAGACGCAAGCTCCCACACTTAGCATCGCTCTCCAGATCACCGCAATGACACATTGGAACGACAACCACTGTCGAACAACTCCCGAATTTGTGCCGATGGAGTGAGAAACGAGAGCCAGATCGGGTCGATGAAAACGGCTAAGCCAGATCGGGTCCGCCAGCATGGCTCGGCCACCATTTTTCGCCGAGAGCTTTCGATATTAAAGCTCCCATGTAGCCGCGATAAGTACACCATGACAAATTGCTAGAGCGCCGAGCACCCATAGAAAATTGCCATTATACCAAGCAACACCGGAGTGCTAAACAAAGGCTCACGTTTAGATCAAGTTTTAAAACCACCAAAAACACACGCCATGGATTGGCAACCGCTGCCTCACCTTTTCCAAAATTGAGTCATCGGAAAATATGATCTAAAGGAGAGCTGAGGAAAAGCACTGAGATCACTTCATGCCCCTTTCATTCATTCAACATCAGCATACACCGTTTGAAAACCCAACAATCCGATCTGCCTAGACACCAATGTTGAATCAATGAAAGGGGCATGGGAGAGGCTCGCGGCAACAACCTCTCCTATATAAGCTATTAGTGCGAGGCTTGCTCTGCATTAGAAATCTGCGATAGCGCGGACAACTCCCTTAAAAATCCAATTCAATGAAAAATGTGACCAAACAACCATCCACGACACCATTTTTGGAGCTCGCCCAGATCGACTCGGGCAGAATTGCTTGCCCAGATCGGCTTAGCCAGCATGGCTCGCCCAGCCTTGGTGAGAGTACTTCGAACTGTCAAGAACAAAGGCCAATCTAATGTGGAAACTCTGCTACTGCGCAAACATAGGTTGCAATTATAGAGAAATTGCAAGGCCGTCACAATGGCCCGAGGCCAATGCTCCGACTACTAAGTCAATTTTCTCTTGCAATCGCCATGCCGCCATTCACAGAGAGATCTCCCCAATCACTTGTGATGATGCACAATCCAAGTGCTAGATGCGAGCTCGCCCTTGAAAGGCTGTGTTCCAAGACATCAAGATGACACATTGGAACGACAACCACTGTCGAACCATTCCCAATGTTGTGCCGATCGAGTTGGCACAGAGGCGACCAAACAGCCATCCACGACACCGTTTTTGGAGCTCGGCCACATCAGCTCAGCCAGAATGGCTCGCCCAAATCGGCTTGGCCAGCATGGCTCGGCCAGAACGGCTCGCCCAGATCGGCTTGGCCAGCATGGCTCGGCCAGAACGGCTCGCCCAGATCGGCTCGGCCAGAATGGCTCGCCCAGATCGGCTCGGCCAGCATGGCTCGCCCAGCCTTGGTGAGAGTACTTGGAACTGTCAAGAACAAAGCCCAATCATACATGCAAACTCTTCTATGCGCAAACATAGGTTGCAATTATAGAGAAATTGCAAGGCCGTCACAATGGCCCGAGGCCAATGCTCCGACTACTAAGTCAATTTTCTCTTACAATTGCCATGCTACCTTTCACAAAGAGATCTCCCCATTCACTTGTGATGAAGCACAATCCAAGTGCTAGACACGAGCTCACCCTTGAAAGGCCATGTTCCAAGACATCCTGATGAGACATTGGAACGACAACCGCTGTAGAACCATTCCCAATGTTGTGCTGATCGAGTTGGCACAGAGGCGACCAAACAGCCATCCACGACACCATTTTTGGAGCTCGGCCAGATCGGCTCAGCCAGAACGGCTCGCCCAGATCGGCTCGGCCAGAACGGCTCGCCCAGATCGGCTCGGCCAGCATGGCTCGGCCACAACGGCTCGCCCAGATCGGCTCAGCCAGAACGGGTCACCCAGATCGGCTTGGCCAGAATGGCTCGCCCAGATCAGCTCGGCCAGCATGGCTTGCCCAGAATGGCTCGACAGGATCGGGTCGGCTAGAATGGCTCACCCAGATCGGCTCGGCCAGCATGGCTCGGCCAGATCGGGACGATGACTTGATGAACGAACTTAGAGATTCGACTTGGTGGGCCGACCTGGCAGGGTGACTTGATGAACGCACTTGAAGGGTCGACTTGGTGGGGTGACTCTATGAACGGACCTAAAGAGTTGACTTGGTGAGAGTACTTGGCGGGGTGACTCGATGAAAGGACTTAAAGAGTCGACTTGGTGAGAGTACTTGGTGGGGCGACTTGATGAAAGCACTTGAAGAATCGACTTGGTTAGAGTACTTGGTGGGGCGACTTGATGAATGGACTCAAAGAGTCGACCTGGTGAGAGTACCTGGTGGCTCGACTTGATGAGCAGACTTAAAGAGTCAACTTGGTGAGAGTACTTGGTGGGGTGAACTGATGAACGAACATAAAGAGTCAGCTTGGTGGGAGTACTTGGTGGGCCGACCTGGTGGGGTGACTTTATGGACAGACTTAAAGAGTCGACTTGGTTAGATTACTTGTTCTGGTGACTTGATGAGAGGACTTCGAGAGTCGACTTGGTGGGGTGACTTGATGAAAGGACTTAAAGGGTCAACTTGGTGAGAGTACTTGGCAGGGCGACTTGATGAACGAACTTAAAGGGTCGACTTGGCGGGGTGACTTGATGAACGGACCTAAAGAGTTGACTTGGTGAGAGTACTTGGCAGGGTGAACTGATGAACGGACTTAAAGAGTCAACTTGGTGGGAGTACTTGGTGGGCCGACTTGATGACCGGACTTATAGAGTCGACTTGGTGAGAGTAGTTGTTCTGGTGACTTGATGAACGGACTTAAAGAGTCGGCTTGGCGGGGTGACTTGATGAAAGGACTTAAAGAGTCGACTTGGTGGGGTGACTCGATGAATGAACTTAGAGGGTCAACTTTGCGGGGTGACCTGATGAACGGACCTAAAGAGTTGACTTCGTGAGAGTACTCGGTGGGGTGACCTGATGAACAAACTTAGAGAGTCGACTTGGTGAGAGTCCTTGGTGGGCCGACCTGGTTGGGTGACTTCGTGAACTGACTTAAAGAGTCGACTTGGTGGGAGTACTTGGTGGGGTGACTTGATGAACGGACTTCAAGGGTCGACTTGGCGAGGTGACTTGATGAACAGTCCTAAAGAGTTGACTTGGTGAGAGTACTTGGTGTGGTGACTTGATGAAAAGACTTAAAGAGTCGAATTGGTGAGAGTAATTGGTGGGGTGACTTGATGAACGCACTTGAAGGGTCGACTTGGTGGGGTGACTTTATGAACAGACCTAAAGAATTGACGTGGTGAGAGTGCTTGGTGGGGTGACTTGATGAACATAGTTAAAGAGTCAACTTGGTGAGAGTAGTTGGTCGGGTGACTTGATGAACGCACTCGAAGAATCGACTTGGTTAGAGTACTTGGTGGGGTGACTTGATGAACGGACTTAAAGATTCGACTTGGTGGGCCGACCTGGCGGGGTGACTTGATGAACAGACTTAGAGAGTCGACTTGGTGAGAGTACTTGGTGGGCCGACCTGGCCGAGTGACTTGATGAACAAACTTAAAGAGTCGACTTGGTGAGAGTACCCGGTGGGCTGACCTGGTCATGTGACTTGATGAACGGACTTAAAGAGTCGACTTGGTGGGCCGACTTGGCCAGGTGACTTGATGAACGAACTTAAAGGGTCGACTTGGTGGGTCGAACTAGCGGGGTGACTTGGTGAGAGTACTTGGTGGGCTGACCTGGCAGGGTGACTTGATGAACGAACTTAGAGAGTCGACTTTGTGAGAGTACTTGGTGGGTTGAATTGGCGGGGTGACTTGATAAAGGAACTTAAAGAGTCAACCTGGTGAGAGAACTTGGTGGGCCGAGCTGACGGGGTGAATTGATGAACGAACCTAAAGAGTCAACTTTGTGAGAGTACTTGGTGGGCCGACCTGGCGGGGTGAGTTGATGACCGAGATTAAAGGGTCGACTTGGTGAGAGTACTTGGTGGGCCGACCTAGCAGGGTGACTTGATGAACAAACTTAAAGAGTCGACTTGGTCAGAGTACTCGGTGGGGTGACCTGATGAAGAAACCTAAAGAGTCGACCTAGTGAGAGTACTTGGTGGGCCGACCTGGCGGGGTGACTTGGTGAGCAAACTTAAAGAGTCGACTTGGTGAGAGTAGTTGGTGGGCTGACCTGGCGGGGTGACTTGATGAACGAACTTAAAGAGTCAACCTGGTGGGCCGACTTGGCAGAGTGACTTCATGAACGAACTTAAAGAGTCCACTCGGTGGGCCGTCCTGGCAGGGTGACTTGATGAACGAACTTAAAGAGTCGACTTGGTGAGTGTAATTTGTGGGCTGACCTGGCGGGGTGACTTGATGAATGAACTTAAAGAGTCGACTTGGTGGGGTGACTTGATGAACGCACTTGAAGGGTCGACTTGGTGGGGTGACTCTATGAACGGACCTAAAGAGTTGACTTGGTGAGAGTACTTGGTGGGGTGACTCGATGAAAGGACTTAAAGAGTCGACTTGGTGAGAGTACTTGGTGGCTTGACTTTATGAGCAGACTTAAAGAGTCCACTTGGTGAGAGTGGGCCTAACGAGGTGATGCGGTGAGTGGGCCTAACAGGGCAAGTTGGTGGGGCGACTTGGTGAGTGGTATTAGAGAGCCGACGTGGTGAGGCGACTCGGCAAGTTGGTTCGTTGAGATGACATGGTGAGCTGACCTGGCAAGTCGACCCGGCGAGTGAACTTAAAGAGTCGACTTGGCAACGTACTCGAGTCGACTTGGTGAGGCGACCCAGCGAGCGGGCTCAAAGAGTCAACATGGTGAGGTGATTCATTGAGTCAACATGGTGAGGCGACTCATGGTGAGGAGCTATCCTTGAGGTGACTTGGTGGGCCTACTTTATTAGTCGACTTGGTGAGCCGACCTGATGAGCTGACACGGTGAGCGGGCTTAAAGAGGCGACGACTTGGTGGGGTAACTCGGCAAGCCAACTTATCGAGGCGAGATGGTGAGTCGACTTGGTGAGCTGACTTGGTGAGCGCACTTAAAGAGTCAACTTCGTGAGGTGACTCGGCGAGTTAGCCCGCTGATGCGACTTGGGCGGGCCGACCTAGCGAACGAACTTAAAGAGGCGACTTGGGCGGGCTGACCTGGCGAGTGAACTTAAAGAGTTGACTTGGCAACGCACTTGAACAATCAACTTGGTGAGCTGACATGGTGAGTGGGCTTAGAGAAGCAACTCGGTGGGGCGACTTGATGAATGGACTTAAAGGGTCGACTTGGCGGGGTGACTTGATGAACGGACCTAAAGAGTTGACATGGTGAGAGTACTTGGCGGGGTGAACTGATGAACGGACTTAAAGAGTCGACTTGGTGGGAGTACTTGGTGGGCCAACTTGGTGAACGGACTTATAGAGTCGACTTGGTGAGAGTAGTTGTTCTGGTGACTTGATGAACGGACTTAAAGAGTCAGCTTGGCGAGGTGACTTGATGAAAGGACTTAAACAGTCGACTTGGTCGGGTGACTCGATGAACGAACTTAGAGGGTCGACTTTGCAGGGTGACTTGATGAACGGACCTAAAGAGTTGACTTGGTGAGAGTACTCGGTGGGGTGACCTGATGAACAGACTTAGAGAGTCGACTTGGTGAGAGTCCTTGGTGGGCCAACCTGGTTGGGTGACTTCGTGAACTGACTTAAAGAGTCGACATGGTGGGAGTACTTGGTGGGGTGACTTAATGAACGAACTTCAAGGGTCGACTTGGCGAGGTGACTTGATGAACGGTCCTAAAGAGTTGACTTGGTGAGAGTACTTGGTGTGGTGACTTGATGAAAAGACTTAAAGAGTCGAATTGGTGAGAGTACTTGGTGGGGTGACTTGATGAATGCACTTGAAGGGTCGACTTGGTGGGGTGACTTTATGAACGGACCTAAAGAGTTGACGTGCTGAGAGTGCTTGGTGGGGTGAATTGATGAACATACTTAAAGAGTCGACTTGGTGAGAGTAGTTGGTCGGGTGACTTGATGAACGCACTCGAAGAATCGACTTGGTTAGAGTACTTGGTGGGGTGACTTGATGAACGGACTTAAAGATTCGACTTGGTGGGCCGACCTAGCGGGGTGACTTGATGAACGGACTTAGAGAGTCGACTTGGTGAGAGTACTTGGTGGGCCGACCTGGCCAAGTGACTTGATGAACAAACTTAAAGAGTCGACTTGGTGAGAGTACTCGGTGGGCTGACCTGGTCATGTGACTTGATGAACGGACTTAAAGAGTCGACTTGGTGGGCCAACTTGGCCGGGTGACTTGATGAACGAACTTAAAGGGTCGACTTGGTGGGTCGAACTAGCGGGGTGACTTGGTGAGAGTACTTGGTGGGCTGACCTGGCAGGGTGACTTGATGAACGAACTTAGAGAGTCGACTTTGTGAGAGTACTTGGTGGGTCGAACTGGTGGGGTGACTTGATGAACGAACTTAAAGAGTCGACCTGGTGAGAGAACTTGGTGGGTCAAGCTGCCGGGGTGAATTGATGAACGAACCTAAAGAGTTGACTTTGTGAGAGTACTTGGTGGGCCGACCTGGCGGGGTGAGTTGATGATCGAACTTAAAGGGTCGACTTGGTGAGAGTACTTGGTGGGCCGACCTGGCGGGGCGACTTGATGAACAAACTTAAAGAGTCGACTTGGTGAGAGTACTCGGTGGGGTGACCTGATGAACAAACCTAAAGAGTCGACCTAGTGAGAGTACTTGGTGGGCCGACCTGGCGGGGTGACTTGGTGAGCAAACTTAAAGAGTCGACTTGGTGAGAGTAGTTGGTGGGCTGACCTGGCGGGGTGACTTGATGAACAAACTTAAAGAGTCGACTTGGTTGGCCGACTTGGCAGAGTGACTTCATGAACGAACTTAAAGAGTCCACTCGGTGGGCCGACCTGGCGGGGTGACTTGATGAACGAACTGAAAGAGTCGACTTGGTGAGAGTAATTTGTGGGCTGACCTGGCGGGGTGACTTGATGAATGAACTTAAACAGTCGACTTGGTGGCGTGACTTGATGAACGCACTTGAAGGGTCAACTTGGTGGGGTGAATCTATGAACGAACCTAAAGAGTTGACTTGGTGAGAGTACTTGGTGGGGTGACTCGATGAAAGGACTTAAAGAGTCGACTTGGTGAGAGTACTTGGTGGCTCGACTTTATGAGCAGACTTAAAGAGTCCACTTGGTGAGAGTGGGCCTAACAGGGTGATGTGGTGAGTGGGCCTAACAGGGCGAGTTGGTGGGGCGACTTGGCGAGTGGTATTAGAGAGCTGACGTGGTGAGGCGACTCGGCGAGTTGGTTCGTTGAGATGACATGGTGAGCTGACCTGGTGAGTCGACTCGGCGAGCGAACTTAAAGAGTCAACTTGGCAACGTACTCGAGTCGACTTGGTGAGGCAACCCGACGAGCGGGCTCAAAGAGTCAACATGGTGAGGCGACTCATTGAGTCAACATGGTGAGGCAACTCATGGTGAGGAGCTATTCTTGAGGTGACTTGGTGGGCCTACTTGATTAGTCGACTTGGTGAGCCGACCTGACGAGCTGACACGGTGAGCGGGCTTAAAGAGGCGATGACTTGGTGGGGTAACTCGGCAAGCCAACTTATCGAGGCGAGATGGTGAGTCGACTTGGTGAGCTGACTTGGTGAGCGCACTTAAAGAGTCAACTTCGTGAGGTGACTCGGCGAGTTAGCCCGCTGATGCAACTTGGGCGGGCCGACCTGGCGAACGAACTTAAAGAGGTGACTTGGGCGGGCTGACCTGGCGAGTGAACTTAAAGAGTTGACTTGGAAACGCACTTGAACAATCAACTTGGTGAGCTGACATGGTGAGTGGGCTTAGAGAAGCAACTCGGCGGGGTGACTTGATGAACGGAATTAAAGGGTCGACTTGGTGGGGTGACTTGATGAACGGACCTAAACAGTTGACTTGGTGAGAGTACTTGGCGGGGTGAACTGATGAACGGACTTAAAGAGTCGACTTGGTGGGAGTACTTGGTGGGCCGACTTGATGAACGGACTTATAGAGTCAACTTGGTGAGAGTAGTTATTCTGGTGACTTGATGAACGGACTTAAAGAGTCAGCTTGGCGGGGTGACTTGATGAAAGGACTTAAACAGGCGACTTGGTCGGGTGACTCGATGAACGAACTTAGAGGGTCGACTTTGCGGGGTGACTTGATGAACGGACCTAAAGAGTTGACTTGGTGAGAGTACTCGGTGGGGTGACCTGATGAACAGACTTAGAGAGTCGACTTGGTGAGAGTCCTTGGTGGGCCGACTTGGTTGGGTGACTTCGTGAACTGACTTAATGAGTCGACTTGGTGGGAGTACTTGGTGGGGTGACTTGATGAACGGACTTCAAGGGTCGACTTGGCGAGGTGACTTGATGAACGGTCCTAAAGAGTTGACTTGGTGAGAGTACTTGGTGTGGTGACTTGATGAAAAGAATTAAAGAGTCAAATTGGTGAGAGTACTTGGTGGGGTGACTTGATGAACGCACTTGAAGGGTCGACTTGGTGGGGTGACTTTATGAACGGACCTAAAGAGTTGACGTGGTGAGAGTGCTTGGTGGGGTGACTTGATGAACATAGTTAAAGAGTCGACTTGGTGAGAGTAGTTGGTCGGGTGACTTGATGAACACACTTGAAGAATCGACTTGGTTAGAGTACTTGGTGGGGTGACTTGATGAATGGACTTAAAGATTCGACTTGGTGGGCCGACCTGGCGGGGTGACTTGATGAACGGACTTAGAGAGTCAACTTGGTGAGAGTACTTGGTGGGCCGACCTGGCCGGGTGACTTGATGAAAAAACTTAAAGAGTCAACTTGGTGAGAGTACTCGGTGGGCTGACCTGGTCATGTGACTTGATGAACGGACTTAAAGAGTCAACTTGGTGGGCCGACTTGGCCGGGTGACTTGATGAAAGAACTTAAAGGGTCAACTTGGTGGGTCGAACTAGCGGGGTGACTTGGTGAGAGTACTTGGTGGGCTGACCTGGCAGGGTGACTTGATGAACGAACTTAGAGAGTCGACTTTGTGAGAGTACTTGGTGGGTCGAACTAGCGGGGTGACTTGATGAACGAACTTAAAGAGTCGACCTGGTGAGAGAACTTGGTGGGCCAAGCTGGCGGGGTGAATTGACGAACAAACCTAAAGAGTTGACTTTGTGAGAGTACTTGGTGGGCCGACCTGGCGGGGTGAGTTGATGACCAAACTTAAAGGGTCGACTTGGTGAGAGTACTTGGTGGGCCGACCTGGCGGGGCGACTTGATGAACGAACTTAAAGAGTCGACTTGGTGAGAGTACTCGGTGGGGTGACTTGATGAACAAACCTAAAGAGTCGACCTTGTGAGAGTACTTGGTGGGCCGACCTGGCGGGGTGACTTGGTGAGCAAACTTAAAGAGTCGACTTGGTGAGAGTAGTTGGTGGGCTGACCTGGCGGGGTGACTTGATGAACGAACTTAAAGAGTCGACCTGGTGGGCCGACTTGGTAGAGTGACTTCATGAACGAACTTAAAGAGTCCACTCGGTGGGCTCACCTGGCGGGGTGACTTGATGAACGAACTTAAAGAGTCAACTTGGTGAGAGTAATTTGTGGGCTGACCTGGCGGGGTGACTTGATGAATGAACTTAAAGAGTCGACTTGGTGGGGTGACTTGATGAATGCACTTGAAGGGTCGACTTGGTGGGGTGACTCTATGAACGGACCTAAAGAGTTGACTTGGTGAGAGTACTTGGTGGGGTGACTCGATGAAAGGACTTAAAGAGTCAACTTGGTGAGAGTACTTGGTGGCTCGACTTTATGAGCAGACTTAAAGAGTCCACTTGGTGAGAGTGGGCCTAACGGGGCGATGTGGTGAGTGGGCCTAACAGGGCGAGTTGGTTGGGCGACTTGGCGAGTGGTATTAGAGAGCCGACGTGGTGAGGCGACTCGGCGAGTTGGTTCGTTGAGATGACATGGTGAGCTGACTTGGCGAGTCGACCCAGCGAGCGAACTTAAAGAGTCGACTTGGAAACGTACTCGAGTCGACTTGGTGAGGCGACCCGGCGAGCGGGCTCAAAGAGTCAACATGGTGAGGCGACTCATTGAGTCAACATGGTGAGGCGACTCATGGTGAGGAGCTATCCTTGAGGTGACTTGGTGGGCCTACTTGATTAGTCAACTTGGTGAGCCGACCTGACGAGCTGACACGGTGAGCGGGCTTAAAGAGGCGACGACTTGGTGGGGTAACTCGGCAAGCCAACTTATCGAGGCAATATGGTGAGTCGACTTGGTGAGCTGACTTGGTGAGCGCACTTAAAGAGTGAACTTCGTGAGGTGACTCGGCGAGTTAGCCCGCTGATGCGACTTGGGCGGGCCGACCTGGCGAACGAACTTAAAGAGGCGACTTGGGCGGGCTGACCTGGTGAGCGAACTTAAAGAGTTGACTTGGCAACGTACTTGAACAACCGACTTGGTGAGCTGACATGGTGAGTGGGCTTAGAGAAGAAACTCGGTGGGGCGACTTGATGAACGGACTTAAAGGGTCAACTTGATGAACGGACCTAAAGAGTTGACTTGGTGAGAGTACTTGGCGGGGTGAACTGATGAACGGACTTAAAGAGTCGACTTGGTGGGAGTACTTGGTGGGCTGACTTGATGAACGGACTTATAGAGTCGACTTGGTGAGAGTAGTTGTTCTGGTGACTTGATGAACGGACTTAAAGAGTCGGCTTGGCGGGGTGACTTGATGAATGGACCTAAAGATTTGACTTGGTGAGAGTACTTGGTTGGGTGACTCGATGAAAGGACTTAAAGAGTCAACTTGGTGAGAGTACTTGGTGGCTCAACTTTATGAGTAGACTTAAAGAGTCCACTTGGTGAGAGTGGGCCTAACAGGGCGATGTGGTGAGTGGGCCTAACTGGGCGAGTTGGTGGGGTGACTTGGCGAGTGGTATTAGAGAGCCAACGTGGTGAGGCGACTCGGTGAGTTGGTTTGTTGAGATGACATGGTGAGCTAACTTGGCGAGTATACATTGAAAAGCGCTAAATTTTGGGCATTACAAAAAAAAAAAAAAAAAAAGTTACCCGCAATTCGAGTCGGGGTAGCTGAGTCGATTCGAAAACTTTGGCCGTTAGCCAGAAAAAGAGTTAATCGCTTTTGGATCACGTACATGACTTGGGGCACATAGAATCAAGTCAAGCATGGTGACATGAGTGGTTCGAAAAAATTGCAGGCGATTAAGGCTCGAGGCGATTTGAGTTGGGGTTGCTGACACGATTCGGGTTGAAATCTTTGGGTGTTAACCAAAGAAGGAAGAAGTTAACCGCTTTTGGATCACGTACATGACTCGGGGCACCAAGTCAAGCACGGTGACATGAGTCCTGCGAAAAAATTGGAGGCGGTTAAGGCTCGAGGCGATACGAGTCGGGGTCGCCGACACAATTTGGGTTGAAAACTTTGGGCGTTAACCGAAAAAAAGAGTTGACCGCCTTTGGATCACGCACATGACTCGGTGCACTTAGAATCATGTCGAGCACGGTGACATGAGTCGTGCAAAAAAATTGGAGGCGGTTAAGGCTCGACGCGATTCGAGTCGGGGTTCAGGTAATTCGGGCGATTCGTGTCGGGGTTGCTGACACGGTTCGAGTTGAAAACTTTGGGCATTAACCCCCAAAAAAAAAAAGGTTGACCTCTTTTGGACCACGTACATGACTCGAGGCACTTAGAATCAAGTCGAGCACGGTGAGATGGGTTGTGCAAAAAATTCAGAGGCGATTCGAGTCGGGGTAGCCAACTCGATTTGAGTTCAAAACCTTGGGCGTTAACCAAAAAAATAAGTTGACCGGTTTTGGATCACGTACATGAGTCGTCTGCCCTCGCAAAAATTACAAAACTCGGGGACCCACCTGGAATTTGCAGTCAGAAGATTTTTCTGCCCTCACTAAAATTTACAAACCCCACCCGCTCAAAATTTGGACTTGGAAGTTTTTTCCGCCCTCGCAGAATTTACAAACCCCACCCGCTCAGAATTTGGCACTTGGAAAATTACGAAACCCCGCCTGCCCAGAATTTGGACTTGGAAGATTTTTCCGCCCTCACAAAAATTGCAAACCTGACCCACATGGAAAACTTTTTCGCACTTGCGGAAATCACAAAACCCCACCCGCGTGGAATTCGGCACTTCGGAGATTTTTCCGCCCTTTCAAAAATCGCAAACCCCACCAGCTCAAAATTTGGGACTCGGGAGATTTTTTTCCCCCTCGTGGAAATTCTACAAAACCCCACTCGCCCAAAATTTGGCACTCGGGAGATTTTTCTGCCCTGGCAGAAATTTCTACAAAACCCCTCCCTCCCGCCCGGAATTTGGCACTCGAGAGATTTTTCTGCCCTGGCGGAAATTGCAAACCCCACCCACCAGGAATTTGGCACTTGGGAGATTTTTTCGCCCCGGCAGAAATTGCGAAAACACCACCTGGGAGAGTTTTCCCGCCCTCGCAAAAAATTGCAAACCCCACCCGCCCGAAATTTGGCACTTGGAAGATTCTTCTCGCACTCGCACAAATTGAAAACCCCGCCCGCCGGGAATTTGGCACCTGAGAGATTGTTACGTTACGAGCTCGCAAGAAAAAACCTTGCATACCCCACCCCCACCCGGAATTTGGCACTTGGGAGATTTTCTCGCCCTCGCGCAAATTACAAACCCCACCCGCCTCAGAGTCAAAAAAGGTTTTATGAATCGAGGCGACAGAGGGCTGAATCTCAGTGGTTTTCTTCACTTTGACATTCAGAGCATTGGGCAGAAATCACATTGCGTCAGCATCCGCAGGGACCAACGCAATGCTTTGTTTTAATTAAACAGTCAGATTCCCCTTGTCCGTACCAGTTCTGAGTCGACTGTTCGCCGCCTAGGGAAAGCCCTCCGAAGGGGGCGTCCTGCGTCCGTCGCCCGATCGGCACACGACGGCCTGCCCTCGCCGCGGGAGTAGCTCGGGCAGGCTGCCAACAGCCCACAAGTTCGAGGCACAGACCCCTAGGCCCAGCCCTTAGAGCCAATCCTTTTCTCGAAGTTACGGATCCATTTTGCAGACTTCCCTTACCTACATTGTTCTATTGACCAGAGGCTGTTCAAATTGGAGACCTGATGCGGTTATGAGTATGACCGAGCGTGAACGGTACTCGGTCCTCTAGATTTTCAAGGGCCATCGAAGGCGCACCAGACACCGCGGGACGTGCGGTGCTCTTCCAGCCGCTAGACCCTATCTCCGGTTGAACCGATTTCAGGGTGGGCAAGCTGTTAAAAAGAAAAGATAACTCTTCTCGGGGTCCCCACCGACGTCTCCAGATTTCCTAATGTTGCCGTCCGCCGCCACGTCCCGGTTCAGGAATATTAACCCGATTCCCTTTCGATGATCACGCAAAGTGTGCCCTTGAAATAGGGTTTCCCCATCTCTTAGGATCGACTAACCCATATCCAAGTGCTGTTCACATGGAACCTTTCCCCAGTTCAGTCTTCAAAGTTCTCATTTGAATATTTGCTACTACCACCAAGATCTGCATCGGGGGCCGGTCCACCCAAGCTCACGCCCAAGGTTTCGCAACAACCCCCGCGTCCCCCTACTCATCGGAGCCTGGCACTTGCCCCAACGGCCGAGTATAGGTTGCACGCTTCAGCGCCATCCATTTTCGGGGCTAGTTGATTCGGCAGGTGAGTTGTTACACACTCCTTAGCGGATTTCAACTTCCATGACCACCGTCCTGCTGTCTTAATCAACCAACACCCTTTGTGGGATCTGGGTTAGCACGCAATTTGGCACCGTAACTCGGCTTTCGGTTCATCCTGCATCACCAGTTCTGCTTACCAAAAATGGCCCACTTGGAGCTCGCGATTCCGTGGCGCGGCTCAACAGAGCAGCCTCGCCGACTTACCTATTTAAAGTTTGAGAATAGGTCGAGGGCGTTATGCCCCCGATGCCTCTAATCATTTGCTTTACCCGATAAAACTCGCACGTGAGCTCCAGCTATCCTGAGGGAAACTTCGGAGGAAACCAGCTACTAGACGGTTCGATTAGTCTTTCACCCCTATACCCAAGTCAGACGAACGATTTGCATGTCAGTATCACTGTGGGCCTCCACCAGAGTTTCCTCTGGCTTCACCCTACTCAGGCATAGTTCACCATCTTTCGGGTCCCAACAGGTGTGCTCGCACTCGAACCCTTCACAGAAGATCAGGGTCAGTTAGCGGTGCACCCCCCGAGAGGGGATCTCACCATCAGCTTCCTTGCGCCTCGTGGGTTTTCCCAACCTGCCAACTCGCACACATGTTAGACTCCTTGGTCCGTGTTTGAAGACGGGTCAGATGGAAAGCCCACTGGCCAGTGCCAAGAGCGCACAGGTGCCCGAGAGCCCGCCGTAAAGGTACGCGCATCGCTCCTCGACCGCCGCGACAGAAGTATTTGTGCAACCAAAAGGTCGTGCTTGTGCCGCCGCGACAGCCTGTGCTGGCACGTCCCCCGAACCGAGCGGCAGGCCGGCTCACACTGTTTCGCATCCGACCGGGGCACATCATCGGCCTCCATCCGCTTCCCTCCTGCCAATTTCAAGCACTCTTTAACTCTCTTTTCAAAGTCCTTTTCATCTTTCCCTCACGGTACTTGTTCGCTATCGGTCTCTCGCCCATATTTAGCCTTGGACGGAATTTACCACCCGATTAGGGCTGCATTCCCAAACAACCTGACTCGCCGACAGTGCCTCGTGGTGCGACAGGGTTCGGGCCCGACGGGGCTCTCACCCTCTCCGGCGCCCCCTTCCAGGGGACTTGGGCCTGGTCCGTCACTGAGGACGCTTCTACAGACTACAATTCGACAGGCGCGGCCGTCGATTTTCATGCTGGGCTCTTCCCGGTTCGCTCGCCGTTACTAGGGGAATCCTGGTAAGTTTCTTTTCCTCCGCTTATTGATATGCTTAAACTCAGCGGGTACTCATGCCTGACTTGGGGATGCGATAGAGATGCAGCAATGCCCACACTGCGGCGGGCCGCTGAGCCCAGAATAAAGTTCCTTGCGAGGAATCATTCGATCGGCGCAAACCAACGCCGGCCTTTGCGAGCCACCGCTCGTCGCGACGGATCGACGGACCTCGTGCTCATTTCAGCCGAGCACGCGCCACTTGCGGACATGGACGGCCATCTCCGCTCCTTGTCGGGGAGGGAAAAATTTTGCAGTGCAACGCCCAAGTAGACGTGCCCTTGGCCGAGGCCTTGGGCGCAACTTGCATTCAAAGACTTGATGATTCACGGGATTTTGCAATTCACACTAAGTATCGCATTTTGCTACATTCTTCATCATGGTGAGAGCCGAGATATCCATTGCCGAGAGTCATGATTTTGTTTTTTTTTTGCCTTTCGGTGACCCAAGAATGGAAGGCGCTGGCTCGCGCTTCGTTCTTTGGATTTCTAAGGTGCGCGATGCACCCATGTGTTGTTGGGTGTTGACACATCCCGAAC
>CM053784.1:558637411-558689911 GCA_028749045.1 Cupressus sempervirens | reverse complement strand
TGACGTTCATAGCACATGCAGGACTCGCAACGCTCAAAGATTTCGCACAAGAGGAAAGTGTCCCATCGTCAACCGGAGAGGGCCGAACAGGGAGCCTCGGTTCATAGGCACCTGGGAAGAACATCCCGTACAGAACCCTTTACCCTCGAACTCGCTGTCGCCACTACTCGGAAAGAAGCCTCGAGTCTGTACGAGATGCACCGTGCACGTAGCCACCTCAATTGTAAGGCCACTCAGAGACATCCATTTCCCAGGCATATGCCTCCTACACACCTATTGAGGTGCGCCCGCACAGACAAAATCCTTCTCGATCGCAACAAACATTTTCCCATGACGAAGAGCTAGTTGCCGAAGTGCCAACAAAGACCACCGTGCTGAACGGTGAAGGGCCGTGCAAGTCAAAAACATGGTTGGTTATGCGATTGGCGGGGGCATCACTGTGCACGTGACCACCTCAATTATAAGGCCACTTGAGGGCATTGTGTATAACAACACCCCCTCCACACATTTATAGGTGATGAGAGCCTGCCCACATACACGGACATGTCAAATATCTCTGGCAAATATCTCCTTTCCCAGCACAGCCTCGCTAACCATTCCCCATGACACGTGATCTGCCAGCGCAGGTACAGAAAAGTTCCTATGGCTGAACACTCACACTAGCGTTGTCGGACAAGCTTCAATCTCATGCACATGCACATACCGAAGAACTGGCACCGCGAGGGAACCACCCGCGAGCACCCACATCTCGGCAAAAAGCATTCGTGCAATTTCTTCCCCTAGATAGACACGTTGGGCCTGCACTTGTCGAAGCATTGCAAAGATGAGCGCTCTGGTTCGCAGGAGCCTAAGAAGAACATCTCGTACGAAACCCGTTCCCCCAAAATGCTCGAATCACAAATGCTCGCAGCAGGGTCGTAATGCAAAGATGTACACCGCGCATGCGACCGGGTAAGGACACTTAGAGACATCCATTTCCCAGGCATATGCCCCCTACACGCTTTTTGGTGCACCCCGTACAAATGGCCATACTTTGACAAGCCCTCCCAGAATTTTGCATCTGAAGGGAGAGATGAAACGCCTTGGGCTTTTTGTCCACACAATGCAAACACCGAACGCTCTCTTTAGGGGGGAGCTGAAGAAGAGTATCTCCCGTAGAACCCATGAGCCGCAGCCGTTCGGATCGCATAGGGCAGGATAGGGCATGGAGAGTTTCCGCATCCAAACAAAAATTATCGGTAATACTCTACGCTTCTACTAGCCCGGACCACAAAGGCTGTCACGACAGTGCCATGCACTTCTGTGGGATGAGATAGTGAAGAGGCGAGCACACACCGAGAATGCACTAGCGAATAAATTATGTGGCAACCAGACCTTTCGCCGGCCCCCCTCTCAATCCCAAGGCTCTACAGATTGGCAAAAAACTTAGGGTGGAGAGTGGACCCTTGATGAAATTAGGGACGTCGAGCAATGCACCCGTGCAACCATCTCTTTCCTTCTTGCCGTCCGGGCAGGATAAAAATGCAATGATAGAATGTGCCAATGAGACGGAGCCCTTGGCTAAAAGATACAACTCCATACACACTCAGCAACAAGCGCATCTTAGAATCGAACACCAAATGTGCAGTGTGTTGTAAACCGTGTAGACACCTACATATAGGGTATATCCATCAAAACAAAGCGACAAGTACTTCCCACCAGCTCCACCATTGTGATTACCGAATGGGATAATACTCACCGCCACAGATTAATGACCATCATTACTATCTCGGAATAGATACAAGCACATCGAGCTTCATCCGATCAGCTGGATGAATTTCACCTTGAAGGGGCCCAATCCAAAAGTTTCGAAGGTCATCTCCTAGAACTCTCAAGAACAAGGCCCATCTTACATGCAAACTCTGCTACTACGCAAACATAGGTTGCAATTAAAGAGAAATTGCAAGGCTGTCACAATGGCCCGAGGCCAATGCTCCGACTAAGTCAATTTTCTCTTGCAATCACCATGCTGCCATTCACAGAGAGATCTCCCCATTCACTTGTGATGCGACGCACAATCCAAGGGCTAGACGCGAGCTCGGCCTTGAAAGGCCACTTTCCAAGGCATCCCCCGATGACACATTGGAACGATAACCTGCTTTACGTGATAGGCACGCAAAATATTTTGCTAGAGTGCCAAGCATCCACCTCATGGCCAGAGACAAGGGCTCGCCATTAGATCAACTTTGAAATCCCTGAACAGACGTGCTTTAGAATGGCAACCACTGCCAAGTCTCTTCCGTAGTTGCGTCGGTCGAGTGCTCGAAGAAGGTGATCTAAGAGAGGGTCCAAGCGTGTAGGCATTCATCGGGGGATTCACGCCGATGGCAAAAATTTGTGCAATACCTGAGCAACACCGGACGGAGGTGCAAGACGAGGGCTCCCATTTTAGATCGAGTTTTAAAATCACCGAGTAGACGCGGCGAGGGGCTGGCAACCGCTGCCAAACCTTTTTCCGAAATTGCGCCAGCTGAGTGACAAGAATACATGATCTAAAGGAGAGTCCAGGAATAGCACCCTCGAGGGTGGGCTTCATGCCCCTCTAATTGATTCAACGTTGGCGTCCACCGTTTCAAAATCTGACATTTCCATCCGCCCTGACAGCGACGTTGAATCAATGAGGGGGGGCACGGGAGAGGCTCGCAGCAACCACCTCTCCCGTTGTAGCCGCGATAGGCACGCAAAAATTTTTTCTAGAGCGCCAAGCACCCACCTCATGGCTAGAGACAAGGGCTCGCCATTAGATCAACTTCGAAATCGCTAAACAGACGCGGTGTAGAATGGCAACCGCTGCCAAGTCTCTTCCGTAGTTGCGTCGGTCAAGTGATCAAAGAAGGTGATCTAAGAGAGGGTCCAAGCGTAGGCATTCGTTGGGGGATTCGCGCCGATGGCATAAATTTATGCAATACCCGAGCAACACCAGACGGAGGTGCTAGACGAGGGCTCCCGTTTTAGATCGAGTTTTAAAATCAAAAAGTAGACGCGGTGAGGGCTGGCAACCGCTGCAAAACCTTTTTCCAAAATTGCAGCAGCTGAGTGACAAGAAAACATGATCTAAAGGAGAGTCCAGGAATAGCACCCTCGAGGGTGGGCTTCATGCCCCTCTAATTGATTCAACGTCGGCGTCCACCATTTCAAAATCCGACATATCCATCCGCTCTGACAGCGGCGTTGAATCAATGAGGGGGGCACGGGAGAGGCTCGCGGCAACCACCTCTCCCCTTGTAGCCGCGATAGGCACGCAAAAAATTTTTCTAGAGCACCAAGCACCCACCTCATGGCTAGAGACAAGGGCTCGCCATTAGATCAACTTCAAAATCGCTGAACAGACGCGCTATAGAATGGCAACCGCTGCCAAGTCTCTTCCGTAGTTGCGTCGGTGGAGTGTTTGAAGAAGGTGATCTAAGAGAGGGTCCAAGCGTAGGCATTCATTAGGGGATTCATGCCGATGGCATAAATTTATGCAATACCCGAGCAACACCGGACGAAGGTGCTAGACGAGGGCTCCCGTTTTAGATCGAGTTTTAAAATCACCGAGTAGATGCAGTGAGGGCTGGCAACCGCTGCCAAACCTTTTCCCGAAATTGCGCCAACTGAGTGACAAGAAAACATGATCTAAAGGAGAGTCCAGGAATAGCACCCTCGAGGGTGGGCTTCATGCCCCTCTAATTGATTCAATGTTGGCGTCCACCTTTTTTTAAAATCTGACATATCCATCCGCCCTGACAGCGGCGTTGAATCAATGAGGGGGGCACGGGAGAGGCTCGCGGCAACCACCTCTCCCATTGTAGCTGCAATAGGCACGCAAAAAATTTTGCTAGAGCGCCAAGCACCCACCTCATGGCTAGAGACAAGGGCTCGCCATTAGATCAACTTCGAAATCCCTGAACAGACGCGCTATAGAATGGCAACCGCTGCCAAGTATCTTTCGTAGTTGCGTCGGTCGAGTGATCGAACAAGGTGATCTAAGAGAGGGTCCAAGCGTAGGCATTCGTTGGGGGATTTGCGCCGATGGCATAAATTTATGCAATACCCGAGCAACACCGAACGGAGGTGCTAGACGAGGGCTCCCGTTTTAGATCGAGTTTTAAAATCACCAAGTAGACGCGGTGAGGGCTGGCAACCGTTGCCAAACCTTTTTCCGAAATTGCAGCAGCTGAGTGACAAGAAAAAATGATCTAAAGGAGAGTCCAGGAATAGCACCCTCAAGGGTGGGCTTCATGCCCCTCTAGTTGATTCAACGTCGACGTCCACCGTTTCAAAATCTGACATATCCATCCGCCCTGACAGCGGCGTTGAATCAATGAGCTGGGCACGGGAGAGGCTCGCGACAACCACCTCCCCCATTGTAGCCGTGATAGGCTCGCAAAAAATATTGCTAGAGCGCCAAGTACCCACCTCATGGCTATCGACAAGGGTTCACCATTAGATCAACTTCGAAATCGCAGAACGGACGCGGTGTAGAATGCCAACCGCTGCCAAGTCTCTTCCGTAATTGCGTCGGTCGAGTGATCGAAGAAGGTGATCTAAGAGAGGGTCCAAGCGTGTAGGCATTCATTGGGGGATTCACGCCGATGGAAAAAATTTGTGCAATACCCAAGCAACACTGGACGGAGGTGCAAGACGAGGGCTCCCATTTTAGATCGAGTTTTAAAATCACCGAGTAGACGCGGCGAGGGGCTGGCAACCGCTGCCAAACCTTTTTCTGAAATTGTGCCAGCTGAGTGACAAGAATACATGATCTAAAGGAGAGTCCAGGAATAGCACCCTCGAGGGTGGGCTTCATGCCCCTCTAATTGATTCAACGTCGGCGTCCACCGTTTCAAAATCTGACATTTCCATCCGCCCTGACAGCGGCGTTGAATCAATGAGGGGGGGCACGGGAGAGGCTCTTGGCAACCACCTCTCTTGTTGTAGCTGCGATAGGCACACAAAAAATTTTGCTAGAGCGCCAAGCACCCACCTCATGGCTAGAGACAAGGGCTCGCCATTAGATCAACTTTGAAATCGCTGAACAGACGCGGTGTAGAATGGCAACCGCTGCCAAGTCTCTTCCGTAGTTGCATCGGTCGAGTGATCAAAGAAGGTGATCTAAGAGAGGGTCCAAGCGTAGGCATTCATTGGGGGATTCACACCGATGGAATAAATTTATGCAATACCCGAGCAACACCGGACGGAGGTGCTAGACGAGGGCTCCCGTTTTAGATCGAGTTTTAAAATCACCAAGTAGACACGGTGAGGGTTGGCAACCGCTGCCAAACCTTTTTCCGAAATTGCGGCAGCTGAGTGACAAGAAAACATGATCTAAAGGAGAGTCCAGGAATAGCACCCTCAAGGGTGGGCTTCATGCCCCTCTAATTGATTCAACGTCCGCATCCACCATTTCAAAATCCAACATATCGATCCGCACTGACAGCGGCATTGAATCAATGAGGGGGGCACGGGAGAGGCTCGCGGCAACTACCTCTCCCCTTGTAGCCGCGATAGGCACACAAAAAATTTTGCTAGAGCGCCAAGCACCCACCTCATGGCTAGAGACAAGGGCTCGCCATTAGATCAACTTCGAAATCGCTGAACAGATGCGCTGTAGAATGGCAACCGCTGCCAAGTCTCTTCCGTAGTTGCGTCGGTGGAGTGATCGAAGAAGGTGATCTAAGAGAGGGTCCAAGCGTAGGCATTCGTTGGGGGATTCGCGCCAATGGCATAAATTTATGCAATACCCGAGCAACACCGGACGGAGGTGCTAGACGAGGGCTCCCATTTTAGATCGAGTTTTAAAATCATCGAGTAGACGCTGTGAGGGCTGGCAACCACTGCCAAACCTTTTTCCAAAATTGTGCCAGCTGAGTGACAAGAAAACATGATCTAAAGGAGAGTCCAGGAATAGCACCCTCGAGGGTGGGCTTCATGCCCCTCTAATTGATTCAACGTCGGCGTCCACCTTTTTTTAAAATCCGACATATCCATCCGCCCTGACAGTGGCATTGAATCAATGAGGGGGGCACGGGAGAGGCTCACGGCAACCACCTCTCCCATTGTAGCCATGATAGGCACGCAAAAAATTTTGCTAGAGCGCCAAGCACCCACCTCATGGCTAGAGACAAGGGCTTGCCATTAGATCAACTTCAAAATCGCTGAACAGACGCGCTGTAGAATGGCAACCGCTACCAAGTCTCTTCCGTAGTTACGTCGGTCAAGTGATCGAAGAAGGTGATCTAAGAGAGGGTCCAAGCATAGGCATTCATTGGGGGATTCGCACTGATGGCATAATTTTATGCAATACCCGAGCAACATCGGACGGAGCTACTAGACGAGGGCTCCCGTTTTAGATCGAGTTTTAAAATCACCAAGTAGACGCGGTGAGGGATGGCAACCGTTGCCAAACCTTTTTCCGAAATTTCTCCAGCTGAGTGACAAGAAAACATGATCTAAAGGAGAGTCGAGGAATAGCACATCCGGGGTGGGCTTCATGCCCCTCTAATTGATTCAACATCGGCATCCACCATTTCAAAATCTGACATATCCATCCGCCTTGACACCAGCGTTGAATCAATGAGGGGGGCACGGGAGAGGCTCGCGGCAACCACCTCTCCTATATAAGCTATTAGTGCGAGGCTCGCTCTGCATTAGAAATTAGCGAACACAACGACATTCGCCTTAAAAATCCAAATCCTTTAAAATTCCTACCAAACAGCCATTCACGACCCAATTTTTTATGAGGTTGGCAGAGGAGCAAAAGATCGTCATCAGTTAGGAGATGTGAGTTCATGGAGCCGAGGGACTGAAATGGTCATCGAGCTCATCCGATCAACTGGATGAATTTCACCTTGAAGGGGCCCAATCCAAAAGTTCCGGAGGTCATCTCCTGGAACTCTCGAGAACAAGGCCCATCTTACATGCAAACTCTGCTACTGCGCAAACATAGGTTGCAATTAAAGAGAAATTGCAAGGCCGTCACAATGGCCCGAGGCCAATGGCTCCAACTAAGTCAATTTTCTGTTGCAATCACCATGTCGCCGTTCACAGAGAGATCTCCCCATTCACTTGTGACGCGATGCACAATCCAAGGTCTAGACGCGAGACCGCCCTTGAAAGTAAGACCACTTTCCAAGACATCCCCCGATGACACATTGGAATGGCAACCGCTATCGAACCACTCCCAATGTTGTGCCGATCGAGTTGGCACAGAGGCGACCTTAGGGAGCTCCCGCGTAGCAATCGAGATGTGCTTTCGTGCCCATCTCTCACAAAAACAAATGTTAGCTATGGACAAATTTGGAATCCAAGGGCTCCCGCCCTTAGCATCGCTCTCCAGATCACCGCAATGACACATTGGAATGACAACCGCTGTCGAACAACTCCCGAAATTGTGGCAATGGAGTGAGAAAGAAGAGCAACTTTGGGGAGCCACGCATAGCAAACGGGCTGTGCTACTTCTTCATTCCGCTCTTATATAGATCCGAAATCATTGATTTCATTTGGAATCTGAGGCTACATTCGTCCTTGCTCAAACAAGAAATGGCTCTTCTAATCGAATGGCCATGGGGAGCTTTCGATAACAAAGGCTCCCTTGTCACTCGTGATGCGCAGGCCAACTGCTAGACGATGGGTCGCCCTTTAGATCGCTTCCCAGGTAACCACCACAACGGCACCATTGGAACGATAACCGCTGCCGAACCGTTATGAAAATTTTGTGCCAAAGAAGTTGTTGCGTAGAGAATGACTCTGGGGAGAGAGCCCTCGCATAGCAAAATCGGGATGGCTTCACGGCCCTTCCAATAGAAACGATGCTGGTGCCAATATTCCAAAAATCTGAATAATGTGTCTTTCGCGAACACCAGCACTAATTTCTATTGGGGAGGGTCACCGAGAACTTTTTTTATCAAAGCTCCCATTGTAAGCCGCGATAGGCAAACAAAAAATTTCTAGAGCCCCAAGCACCCACCTCATGGCTAGACAAGGGCTCGCCATTAGTAGATCAACTTCGAAATCGCTGAACAGACGCACTGTGAAATGGCAACCGCTGCCAAGCCTCTTCCATAATTGCGTCGGTCGAGTGATCGAAGAAGGTGATCTAAGAGAGAGTCCAAGGCTAGGGATTCGTTGGGTGATTCGCGCCGATAGCAAAAAATTATGCAATACCCGAGCAACACCGGACGGAGATGCTAGACGAGGGCTCGTGTTTTAGATCGAGTTTTAAAATCACCAAGTAGACGCGGTGAGGGCTGGCAACCGCTGCCAAACCTTTTTCCGAAATTGCACCAGCTGAGTGACAAGAAAAAATGATCTAAAGGAGAGTCAGGGAATAGCACCCTCGAGGGTGGGCTTCATGCCCATCTAATTTATTCAACGTCAGCGTCCACCGTTTCAAAATCTGACATATCCATCTGCCCTGATAGTGGCGTTGAATCAATGAGGGGGGCACGGGAGAGGCTTGTGGCAACCACCTCTCCCGTTGTAGCCGTGATAGGCACACAAAAAATTTTTCTAGAGCACCAAGCACCCACCTCATGGCTAGAGACAAGGGCTCGCCATTAGATCAACTTCAAAATCGCTGAACAGATGCGCTGTAGAATGGCAACCGCTACCAAGTCTCTTCCGTAGTTGCATCGGTCGAGTGATCGAAGAAGGTGATCTAAGAGAGGGTCCAAGCGTAGGCATTCGTTGGGAGATTCGCGCCGATGGCATAAATTTATGCAATACCCGAGCAACACCGGACGGAGGTGCTAGACGAGGGCTCCCATTTTAGATCGAGTTTTAAAATCACCAAGTAGACGTGGTGAGGGCTGGCAACCGCTACCAAACCTTTTTCCGAAATTGTGGCAGCTGAGTGGCAAGAAAACATGATCTAAAGGAGAGTCCAAGAATAGCACCCTCGAGGGTGGGCTTCATGCCCCTCTAATTGATTCAATGTCGGCATCCACCATTTCAAAATCTGACATATCCATCCGCCCTGACAGCAGCATTGAATCAGTGAGGGGGGCATGGGAGAGGCTTGTGGCAACCACCTCTCCCCTTATAGCTATGATAGGCACGCAAAAAAATTTTGCTAGAGCGCCAAGCACCCACCTCATGGCTAGAGACAAGGGCTCGCCATTAGATCAGCTTCGAAATCCCTGAACAGACACGCTGTAGAATGGCAACCGCTGCCAAGTCTCTTCCGTAGTTGCGTCGGTCGAGTGATCGAAGAAGGTGATCTAAGAGAGGGTCCAAGCGTAGGCATTTTTTGGGGGATTCGCGCCGATGGCATAATTTCTGCAATACTTGAGCAACACCGGACGGAGGTGCTAGACGAGGGCTCCTATTTTAGATCGAGTTTTAAAATCACCAAGTAGATGCGGTGAGGGCTGGCAACCGCTACCAAACCTTTTTCAGAAATTGTGCCAGCTGAGTGTTAAGAAAACATGATCTGAAGGAGAGTCCAAGAATAGCACCCTCGAGGGTGGGCTTCATGGCCCTCTAATTGATTCAACGTCGGCGTCCACCATTTAAAAATCAAACATATCCATCCGCCCTGACAGCGGTGTTGAATCAATGAGGGGGGCACGGGAGAGGCTCACGGCAACCACCTCTCCCCTTGTAGCCATGATAGGCACGTAAAAAAATTTTGCTAGAGTGCCAAGCACCCACCTCATGGCTAGAGACAAGGGCTCGTCATTAGATCAACTTTGAAATTGCTGAACAGACGCGCTGTAGAATGGCAACCACTGCCAAGTCTCTTTCATAGTTGCGTCGGTCGAGTGATCGAAGAAGGTGATCTAAGAGAGGGTCCAAGCATGTAGGCATTCGTTGGGGGATTCGCGCCGATGGCATAAATTTATGCAATACCCGAGCAACACCGGATGGAGGTGCTAGATGAGGGCTCCCATTTTAGATCGAGTTTTAAAATCACCAAGTAGACGCGGTGAGGGCTGGCAACCGCTGCCAAACCTTTTTCTGAAATTGCGCCAGCTGAGTGACAAGAAAACATGATCTAAAGGAGAGTCCAGGAATAGCACCCTCGAGGGTGGGCTTCATGCCCCTCTAATTGATTCAACGTCAGCGTCCACCGTTTCAAAATCCGACATATCCATCCGCCTTGACAGCGGCGTTGAATCAGTGAGGGGAGCACGGGAGAGGCTCGCGGCAACCACCTCTCCCATTGTAGCCGCGATAGGCACGCAAAAAATTTTGCTAGAGCGCCAAGCACCCACCTAATGGCAAGAGACAAGGGCTCGCCATTAGATCAACTTTGAAATTGCTGAACAGACATGCTGTAGAATGGCAACCGCTGCCAAGTCTCTTCCGTAGTTGCATCGGTCGAGTGATCGAAGAAGCTGATCTAAGAGAGGGTCCAAGCGTAGGCATTCATTGGGGGATTCGTGCCGATGGCATAAATTTATGCAATACCCGAGCAACACCGGATGGAGGTGCTAGACGAGGGCTCCCGTTTTAGATCGAGTTTTAAAATCACCAAGTAGACACGGTGAGGGCTAGCAACCGCTGCCAAACCTTTTTCTGAAATTGCGCCAGCTGAGTGACAAGAAAATGTGATCTAAAGGAGAGTCTAGGAATAGCACCCTCGAGGGTGGGCTTCATGCCCCTCTAATTGATTCAACGTCGACATCCACCGTTTCACAATCCGACATATCCATCCGCCCTGACAGCGGCATTGAATCAATGAGGGGGGCACGGGAGAGGCTCGCGGAAACCACCTCTCTCGTTGTAGCCGCGATAGGCACGCAAAAAATTTTGCTAGAGCACCAAGCACCCACCTCATGGCTAGAGACAAGGGCTCGCCATTAGATCAACTTCAAAATCGCTGAACAGACGCACTGTAGAATGGAAACCGCTGCCAAGTCTCTTTCGTAGTTGCGTCGGTCAAGTGATCGAAGAAGGTGATCTAAGAGAGGGTCCAAGCGTAGGAATTCATTGGGGGATTCGCGCCGTTGGCATAATTTTTTGCAATACCCGAGCAACACCGGACGGAGGTGCTAGGCGAGGGCTCCCATTTTAGATCGAGTTTCAAAATCCGACATATCCATCCGCCTTGACACCGGTGTTGAATCAATGAGAGGGGCACGAGAGAGGCTCGTGGCAACCACCTCTCCTATATAAGCTATTAGTGCGAGGCTCGCTCTGCATTAGAAATTAGCGAACACAATGACATCCGCCTTAAAAATCCAAATCCTTTAAAATTCCTACCAAACAGCCATTCACGACCCAATTTTTTATGAGGTCGGAAGAGGAGCAAAAGATCATCATCGGTTAGGAGATGTGAGTTCATGGAGCTGAGGGACTGAAATGGTCATCGAGCTCATCCGATCAATTGGATGAATTTCACCTTGAAGGGGCCCAATCCAAAAGTTCCGGAGGTCATCTCCTAGAACTCTCGAGAACAAGGCCCATCTTACATGCAAACTCTGCTACTGCGCAAACATAGGTTGCAATTAAAGAGAAATTGCGAGGCCGTCACAATGGCCCGAGGCCAATGGCTCCGACTAAGTCAATTTTCTCTTGCAATCACCATGCCACCATTCACAGAGAGATCTACCCATTCACTTGTGATGTGACGCACAATCCAAGGTCTAGACGCGAGACCGCCCTTGAAAGAAAGACAACTTTCCAAGACATCCCCCGATGACACATTGGAACGTCAACCACTGTCAAACCACTCCCAATGTTGTGCTGATCAAGTTGGCACAGAGGCGACCTTAGGGAGCTCCCGCGTAGCAATCGGGATGTGCTTTCCTACCCATCTCTCACAAAAACCAATGTTAGCTGTGGACAAATTTGGAATCCAAGGGCTCGCATCCATCGATATCGTCGGCACTGGGTCTATATATTCAAAGGCCACGGAGAGGTTTCGATAAGAGAAGCTCCCCTGCTCGCTCGCACAAACATATCCCAAATTCTAGACACAAGCTCCCGCCCTTAGCATCACTCTCCAGATCACTGCAATGACACATTGGAATGACAACCACTGTCGAACAACTCCCAAAATTGTGGCAATGGAGTGAGAAAGAAGAGAAATTTTGGGGAGCCGCGCATAGCAAACGGGCTGTGCTGCTGCTTCATTCTGCTCTTATATAGATCCGAAATCGTTGATTTTGTTTGGAATCCGAGGCTGCATTCGTCCTTGCTCAAACAAACAATGGCTCTTCTAATCGAATGGCCATGGGGAGCTTCCGATAACAAAGGCTCCCTTGTCACTCGTGATGTGCAGGCCAACTGCTAGACGACGGGTCGCCCTTCAGATCACTGCCCAGGCAACAACCACAACGGCACCATTGGAACAAAAACCGCTGCCGAACCATTATGAAAATTTTGTGCCAAAGAAGTTGTTGCATAGAGAACGACTCTGGGGAGAGAGCCCTCGCATAGGAAAATCGGGATGGCTTCACGGCCCTCCCAATAGAAATGATGCTGGTGCCAATATTCCAAAAATCTAAATAACGTGTCTTTTGTGAACACCAGCACTAATTTCTATTGGGGAGGGTCGCCGAGAACTTTTGTTATCAAAGCTCCCATTGTAAGCCGCAATAGGCACACAAAAAATTGCTAGAGCCCCAAGCACCCACCTCATGGCTAGACAAGGGCTCGCCATTAGTAGATCAACTTCAAAATTGCTGAACAGATGTGCTGTGGAATGGCAATTGCTGCCAAACCTCTTCCGTAATTGCGTCGGTCGAGTGATCGAAGAAGGTGATCTAAGAGAGAGTCCAAGGCTAGGGATTCATTGGGTGATTCCCGCCGATAGCAAAAAATTATGCAATACCCGAGCAACACCGAACGAAGGTGCTAGACGAGGGCTCCCATTTTAGATCGAGTTTTAAAATCACCAAGTAGACGCGGTGAGGGCTGGCAACCATTGTCAAAACTTTTTCCGAAATTGTGCCAGCTGAGTGAGAAGAAAACATGATCTAAAGGAGAGTCAAGGAATAGCACCCTCGAGGGTGGGCTTCATGCCCCTCTAATTGATTCAACGTCGGCGTCCACCGTTTCAAAATCTGACATATCCATCCGCCCTGACAGCGGCGTTGAATCAATGAGGGGGCCACAGGAGAGGCTCGCGGCAACCACCTCTCCTGTTGTAGCCACGATAGGCATGCAAAAAATTTTGCTAGAGCGCCAAGCACCCACCTCATGGCTAGAGACAAGGGCTCGCCATTAGATCAACTTTGAAATCGCTGAACAGACGCGCTGTAGAATGGCAACCGCTGCCAAGTCTCTTCCGTAGTTGCATCGGTCGAGTGATCGAAGAAGGTGATCTAAGAGAGGGTCCAAGCGTAGGCATTCGTTGGGGGATTCGCGCCGATGGCATAAATTTCTGCAATACCCGAGCAACACCGGATGGAGGTGCTAGACGAGGGCTCCCGTTTTAGATCGAGTTTTAAAATCACCAAGTAGACACGGTGAGGTCTGGCAACCACTGCCAAACCTTTTTCCGAAATTGCACCAACTGAGTGACAAGAAAACATGATCTGAAGGAGAGTCAAGGAATAGCACCCTCGAGGGTGGGCTTCATGCCCCTCTAATTGATTCAACGTCGGTGTCCACCATTTCAAAATCCGACATATCCATCCACCTTGACAGCGGCATTGAATCAATGAGGGGAGCACGGGAGAGGCTCGCGGCAACCACCTCTCCCATTGTAGCCACGATAGGCACGCAAAAAATTTTGCTAGAGCGCCAAGCACCCACCTCATGGCTAGAGACAAGGGCTCACCATTAGATCAACTTCAAAATCGCTGAACAGATGCGCTGTAGAATGGCAACCGCTGCCAAGTCTCTTCCGTAGTTGCATCGGTTGAGTGATCGAAGAAGGTGATCTAAGAGAGGGTCCAAGCGTAGGAATTTGTTGGGGGATTCGCACCGTTGGTATAATTTTTTGCAATACCCGAGCAACACCGAACAGAGGTGCTAGGCGAGGGCTCCCGTTTTAGATCAAGTTTTAAAATCACCAAGTAGACGCGGTGAGGGCTGGCAACCGCTGCCAAACCTTTTTCAGAAATTGTGCCAGCTGAGTGACAAGAAAACATGATCTGAAGGAGAGTCCAGGAATAGCACCCTCGAGGGTGGGCTTCATGCCCCTCTAATTGATTCAACGTCGGCGTCCACCATTTCAAAATCCGACATATCCATCCGCCCTGACAGCGGCGTTGAATCAATGAGGGGAGCACGGGAGAGGCTCGCGGCAACCACCTCTCCCATTGCAGCCGCGATAGGCATGCAAAAAAATTTGCTAGAGTGCCAAGCACCCACCTCATGGCTAGAGACAAGGGCTCGCCATTAGATCAACTTCGAAATCGCTGAACAGACGCGCTGTAGAATGGAAACTGCTGCCAAGTCTCTTCCGTAGTTGCGTCGGTCGAGTGATCGAAGAAGGTGATCTAAGAGAGGGTCCAAGTGTAGGCATTCATTGGGGGATTCGCACCGTTGGTATAATTTTTTGCAATACCCGAGCAACACCGAACGGAGGTGCTAGGCGAGGGCTCCCGTTTTAGATCGAGTTTTAAAATCACCAAGTAGACGCGGTGAGGGCTGGCAACCATTGTCAAAACTTTTTCCGAAATTGCGCCAGCTGAGTGAGAAGAAAACATGATCTAAAGGAGAGTCAAGGAATAGCACATCTAGGGTGGGCTTCATGCCCCTCTAATTGATTCAACGTCGGCGTCCACCGTTTCAAAATCCAACATATCCATCCGCCTTGACACCGGCGTTGAATCAATGAGAGGGGCACAGGAGAGGCTCGCGGCAACCACCTCTCCTATATAAGCTATTAGTGCGAGGCTTGCTCTGCATTAGAAATTAGCAAACACACCGACATCCACCTTAAAAATCCAAATCCTTTAAAATTCCTACCAAACAGCCATTCACGACCCAATTTTTTATGAGGTCGGTAGAGGAGCAAAAGATTGTCATTGGTTACGAGATGTGAGTTCATGGAGCCGAGGGACTGAAATGGTCATCGAGCTCATCCGATCAACTGGATGAATTTCACCTTGAAGGGGCCCAATCCAAAAGTTCTGGAGGTCATCTCCTGGAACTCTCGAGAACAAGGCCCATCTTACATGCAAACTCTACTACTGCGCAAACATAGGTTGCAATTAAAGAGAAATTGCGAGGCCGTCACAATGGCCTGAGGCCAATGGCTCCGACTAAGTCAATTTTCTCTTGCAATCACCATGCCACTGTTCACAGAGAGATCTCCCCATTCACTTGTGACACGACGCACAATCCAAGTGCTAGACACGAGCTCGCCCTTGAAAGAAAGACCACTTTCCAAGACATCCCCCATTCACTTGTGACGCGATGCACAACCCAAGTGCTAGACGCGAGCTTGCCCTTGAAAGAAAGACCACTTTCCAAGACATCCCTCGATGACACATTGGAACGACAACCACTGTCGAACCATTCCCAATGTTGTGCCGATCGAGTTGGCACAGAGGCGACCTTAGGGAGCTCCCGCGTAGCAATCGGGATGTGCTTTCATACCCATCTCTCACAAAAACCAATCTTAGCTGTGAACAAATTTCGCCACAATGAAACCATTGGAACGACGACCGCTGTCAAACAACTCCCGCATTTGTGCCCCGATGGAGTGAGAAAGAATAGCAACTTTGGGGAGCCGCGCATCGCAAACGGGCTATTGCTTCATTCCGATCACAAAGGCTCCCTTGTCACTCGTGACGCGCAGCCCAACTGCTTTCCGAAATTGCGCCAACTGGGTGACAAGAAAACATGATCTAAAGGAGAGTTGAGGGATAGCACCTCGAGGGTGGGCTTCATGCCCCTCCAATTTATTATGACCAAACAACCATCCACGATCCAATTTATTATGAGGTCGTCTAAGGAGCAAAAGATTGTCATCGGTTAGGAGATGTGAATTCATGGAGCCAAGGGGGACTGAAATGGTCATCGAGCTCATCCGATCAACTGGAGGAATTTCACCTTGAAGGGGCCCAATCCAAAAGTTTCAGAGGTCATCTCCTTGAACTCTCAAGAACAAGGACCGTCTTACTTGCAAACTCTGCTACTGCGCAAACATAGGTTGCAATTAAAGAGAAATTGCCAAGCCATCATAGTGGCCCGAGGCCAATGCTTCGACTAAGTCAATTTTCTCTTGCAATCACCATGCCACCGTTCACAAAGAGATCTCCCCATTCACTTGCGACGCTACGCACAATCCAAGTGATAGACGTGAGCTTGCCCTTGAAAGGCCAGCCCACTTTCCGAGACATCCCCCGATGACACATTGGAACGACAACCGCTGTCGAACCATTCCCAATGTTGTGCCGATCGAGTTGGCACAGAGGTGACCTTAGGGAGCTCCCGCGTAGCAATCGGGATGTGCTTTCGTACCCATCTCTCACAAAAACCAATCTTAGCTATGAACAAATTTGGAATCCAAGGCTCGTATCCATCGATATCGTCGGCACTGGGTCTATATATTCAAAGGCCACGGAGAGGTTTCGATAAGAGAAGCTCCCCTGCTCGCTCGCACAAACATCCAAAATGCTAGACACAAGCTCCCGCCCTTAGCATCGCTCTCCAGATCGCCGCAATGACACATTGGAATGACAACCACTATCGAACAACTCCCAAATTTGTGCCGATGGAGTGAGAAAGACGAGCAACTTTGGGGAGCCGCGCATGGCAAACGGGCTGCTGCTTCATTCCGCTCTTATATATAGATCCGATGTTGTTGATTTCCTTTGGAATCCAAGGCTGCATTCGTCCTTGCTCACACAAGCAATGGCTCTTCTAATCGAATGGTCACAGGGAGCTTCCAATTATAAAGGCTCCCTTGTCACCCGTGATGCACAGCCCAACTGCTAGACGACGGCTCGCCCTTCAGATCGCTGCCCAGGCAACCACCAAAATGGCACCATTGGAACGACAACCACTGCCGAACCATTCTGAATTTTTTTTGCCAAAGAAGTTGTTGCAAAGAGAACGACTCTGGGGAGAGAGCCCTCGCATAGCAAAATCGGGATGGCTTCACAGTAGCTGGATGGGATTTGAATTCATGGAGCCAAGGGAGTGAAATGGTCATCGAGCTCATCCGATCAACTGGATGAATTTCACCTTGAAGGGGCCCAATCCAAAAGTTTCGGAGGTCATCTCCTGGAACTGTCAAGAACAAAGGCCAATCTTACATGCAAACTCTGCTACTGCGCAAACATAGCTTGCAATTATAGAGAAATTGCAAGGCTGTCACAATGGCCCGAGGCCAATGCTCTCACTACTAAGTCAATTTTCTCTTGCAATCACCATGCCGCCATTCACAGAGAGATCTCCCCATTCACTTGTGACGACGCACAATCCAAGTGCTAGACGCGATCTCGCCCTTGAAAGGCCGCGTTCCAAGACATCCCGATGACACATTAGAACGACAACCGCTGTCGAACCATTCCCAATGTTGTGCCGATTGAGTTGGCACAGAGGCGATCTTAGGGAGCTCCCGCGAATCGATCAGGAAGTGCTTTCATACCCATCTCTCACAAAAACCAATGTTAGCTGAATAATTTTAGAATCCAAGGCTCGTATCCATTGATATCGTCGGCACTGGGTCTATATTCAAAGGCCACGGAGAGGTTCCGATAAGAGAAGCTCCCCTGCTCTCTTGCACAAACATCCCCAAATGCTAGGCGCAAGCTCCGGCCCTTAGCATCGCTCTCCAGATCACCGCAATGACACATTGGAATGACAACCGCTGTCGAACAACTCCCGAATTTGTGCCAATGGAGTGAGAAAGAAGAGCCAGATCGGGTCGACGAAAATGGCTAAGCTAGATCGGGTCGACCAGCATGGCTCGGCCACCATTTTTTGCCGAGAGCTTTCGATATTAAAGCTCCCATGTAGCAGCAATAAGTACACCATGACAAAATTGCTAGAGCGCTGAGCACCCATAGCAAATTGCCATTTTACCAAGCAATGTCGGAGTGTTAGACAAGGGCTCACGTTTAGATCAAGTTTTAAAATCACCAAAAAGACACGCCATGGATCGGCAACCGCTGCCTCACCTTTTCCAAAATTGAGTCATCGGAAAACATGATCTAAAGGAGAGCCGAGGAAAAGCACTGAGATCGCTTCATGCCCCTTTCATTCATTCAACATCAGCATACACCGTTTGAAAACCCAACAATCCGATCCGCCTAGACACCAATGTTGAATCAATGAAAGGGGCATGGGAGAGGCTCGTGGCAACAACCTCTCCTATATAAGCTATTAGTGCGAGGCTCACTCTGCATTAGAAATCTGTGATAGCGCGGACAAAAACCTTAAAAATCCAATTCAATGAAAAATGTGACCAAACAGCCATCCACGACAGCATTTTTGGAGCTCGCCCAGATCGGCTCGGCCAGAATGGCTCGCCCAGATCGGCTCGGCCAGCATGGTGACTTGCTGACTCGGTGAGAGTACTTCGAACTGTCAAGAACAAAGGCCAATCTCACATGCAAGCTCTGCTACTTCGCAAACATAGCTTGCAATTATAGAGAAATTGCAAGGTCATCACAATGGCCCGAGGGCAATGCTCTGACTACTAAGTCAATTTTCTCTTGCAATCGCCATGCCGCCATTCACAGAGAGATCTCCCCATTCACTTGTGATGACGCACAATCCAAGTGCTAGACGCAAGCTCGCCCTTGAAAGGCCGCGTTCCAAGACATCCCGATGACACATTGGAATGACAACCGCTGTTGAACCATTCCCAATGTTGTGCCAATCGAGTTGGCACAGAGGCGATCTTAGGGAACTCCCACGTATCGATCGAGAAGTGCTTTCGTACCCATCTCTCACAAAAACCAATGTTAGCTGAACAATTTTATAATCCAAGGCTCATATCCATCGATATCGTCGGCACTGGGTCTATATTCAAAGGCCACGGAGAGGTTCCGATAAGAGAAGCTCCCCTGCTCACTTGCACAAACATCCTCAAATGCTAGACGCAAGCTCCCGCACTTAGCATCGCTCTCCAGATCACCGCAATGACACATTGGAACGACAACCGCTGTCAAACAACTCCCAAATTTGTGCCGATGGAGTGAGAAACAAGAGCCAGATCGGGTCGACAAAAATGGCTAAGCCAGATCGGGTCCGCCAGCATTGTTCGGCCACCATTTTTCGCTGAGAGCTTTCGATATTAAAGCTCCCATGTAGCCGCGATAAGTACACCATGAAAAATTGCTAGAGTGCCAAGCACCCATAGAAAATTGCCATTATACCAAGCGACGCCAGAGTGCTAGACAAAGGCTCACGTTTAGATCAAGTTTTAAAACCACCAAAAACACACGCCATGGATCGGCAACCGCTGCCTCACCTTTTCCAAAATTGAGTCATCAGAAAACATGATCTAAAGGAGAGCCGAGGAAAAGCACTGAGATCACTTCATGCCCCTTTCATTGATTCAACATCAGCATACACCGTTTGAAAACACAACAATCCGATCCGCCTAGACACCAATGTTGAATCAATGAAAGGGGCATGGGAGAGGCTCGCGGCAACAACCTCTCCTATATAAGCTATTAGTGCGAGGCTCGCTCTGCATTAGAAATCTGTGATAGCGCGGACAACTCCCTTAAAAATCCAATTCAATGAAAAATGTGACCAAACAGCCATCCACGACACCATTTTTGGAGCTCGCCCAGATCAGCTCGGGCAGAATGGCTCGCCCAGATCGGCTCGGCCAGCATGGCTCACCCAGCCTTGGTGAGAGTACTTCGAACTATCAAGAACAAAGGCCAATCTAACGTGCAAACTCTGCTACTGCGCAAATATACGTTGCAATTATAAAGAAATTGCAAGGCCGTCACAATGGCCCGAGGCCAATGCTCTGACTACTAAGTCAATTTTCTCTTGCAATCATCATGCCGCCGTTCACAGAGAGATCTCCCCAATCACTTGTGATGATGCACAATCCAAGTGCTAGATGCGAGCTCGCCCTTGAAAGGCTGCATTCCAAGACATCCTGATGACACATTGGAATGACAACCGCTGTCGAACCATTCCCAATGTTGTGCCGATCGAGTTGGCACAGAGGCGACCAAACAACCATCCACGACACCGTTTTTGGTGCTCGGCCAGATCGGCTCGGCCAGAACGGCTCGCCCAGATCGGCTTGGCCAGCATGGCTCGGCCAGAATGGCTCGGCCAACATGGCTCGGCTGGAACGGCTTGCCCAGATTGGCTCGGCCAGCATGGCTCGGCCAGAACAGCTCACCCAGATTGGCTCGGCCAGAACGGCTTGCCCAGATCGGCTCGGCCAGCATGGCTCGGCCAGAACGGCTCACCCAGATCGGCTCGGCCAGAATGGCTCACCCAGATCGGCTCGGCTAGCATGGCTCACCCAGCCTTGGTGAGAGTACTTGGAACCGTCAAGAACAAAGCCCAATCATACATGCAAACTCTGCTATGTGCAAATATAGGTTGCAATTATAGAGAAATTGCAAGGCCGTCACAATGGCCCGAGGCCAATGCTCCGACTACTAAGTCAATTTTCTCTTGCAATCGCCATGCCGCCATTCACAAAGAGATCTCCCCATTCACTTGTGATGAAGCACAATCCAAGTGCTAGATGCGAGCTCGCCCTTGAAAGGTCGCGTTCCAAGACATCCTGATGACACATTGGAACGACAACTGCTGTCGAACCATTCCCAATGTTGTGTCGATCGAGTTGGCACAGAGGCGACCAAACAGCCATCCACAACACTATTTTTGGAGCTCGGCCAGATCGGCTCGGCCAGCATGGCTCGACCAGAATGGCTTGCCCAGATCGGCTCGCCCAGATCAGCTCAGCCAAAACGGCTCACCCAGATCAGCTCGGCCAGCATGGCTCGGCCACAACGGCTCGCCCAGATCGGCTCGGCCAGAACGGGTCACCCAGATCGGCTCAGCCAGAATGGCTCGCCCAAATAGGCTCAGCCAGCATGGCTTGCCCAAAACAGCTCGGCAGGATCGGGTCAGCCAGAATGGCTCGCCCAGATCGGCTCGGCCAGCATGGCTCGGCCAGAATAGCTCGGCCAGATCTGGACGATGACTTGATGAACGGACTTAGAGATTCAACTTGGTGGGCTGACCTAGCGGGGTGACTTGATGAATTCACTTGAAGGGTCGACTTGGTGGGGTGACTCTATGAACATACCTAAAGAGTTGACTTGGTGAGAGTACTTGGTGGGGTGACTCGACGAAAGGACTTAAAGAGTCGACTTGGTGAGAGTACTTGGTGGGGCAACTTGATGAACGCACTTGAAGAATCGACTTGGTTAGAGTACTTGGTGGGGCGACTTGATGAACGGACTCAAAGAGTCAACTTGGTGAGAGTACCTGGTGGCTCGACTTGATGAGCAGACTTAAAGAGTCAACTTGGTGAGAGTACTTGGCAGGGTGAACTGATGAACGAACATAAAGAGTCGGCTTGGTGGGAGTACTTGGTGGGCCGACCTGGTGGGGTGACTTTATGGACGGACTTAAAGAGTTGACTTGGTTAGATTACTTGTTCTGGTGACTTGATGAACGGACTTCGAGAGTTGACTTGGTGGGGTGACTTGATGAAAGGACTTAAAGGGTTGACTTGGTGAGAGTACTTGGCGGGGCGACTTGATGAACGGACTTAAAGGGTCAACTTGGCGGGGTGACTTGATGAATGGACCTAAAGAGTTGACTTGGTGAGAGTACTTGGCGGGGTGAACTGATGAACGGACTTAAAGAGTCGACTTGGTGGGAGTACTTGGTGGGCCGACTTGATGAACGGACTTATAGAGTCGACTTGGTGAGAGTAGTTGTTCTTGTGACTTGATGAACGGACTTAAAGAGTCGGCTTGGCAGGGTGACTTGATGAAAGGACTTAAAGAGTCGACTTGGTGGGGTGACTCGATGAACAAACTTAGAGGGTCGACTTTGCAGGGTGACCTGATGAACAGACCTAAAGAGTTGACTTGGTGAGAGTACTCGGTGGGGTGACCTGATGAACAGACTTAGAGAGTTGACTTGGTGAGAGTCCTTGGTGGGCCGACCTGGTTGGGTGACTTCGTGAACTGACTTAAAGAGTCGACTTGGTGGGAGTACTAGGTGGGGTGACTTGATGAACGGACTTCAAGGGTCGACTTGGCGAGGTGACTTGATGAATGGTCCTAAAGAGTTGACTTGGTGAGAGTACTTGGTGTGGTGACTTAATGAAAAGACTTAAAGAGTCAAATTGGTGAGAGTACTTGGTGGGGTGACTTGATGAACGCACTTGAAGGGTCGACTTGGTTGGGTGACTTTATGAACGGACCTAAAGAGTTGACGTGGTGAGAGTGCTTGGTGGGGTGACTTGAAGAACATAGTTAAAGAGTCAACTTGGTGAGAGTAGTTGGTCGGGTGACTTGATGAACGCACTCGAAGAATCGACTTGGTTAGAGTACTTGGTGGGGTGACTTGATGAACGGACTTAAAGATTCAACTTGGTGGGCCGACCTGGCGGGGTGACTTGATGAACGGACTTAGAGAGTCGACTTGGTGAGAGTACTTGGTGGGCCAACCTGGCCGGGTGACTTGATGAACAAACTTAAAGAGTCGACTTGGTGAGAGTACCCGGTGGGCTGACCTGGTCATGTAACTTGATGAACGGACTTAAAGAGTCGACTTGGTGGGCCAACTTGGCCGGGTGACTTGATGAACGAACTTAAAGGGTCGACTTGGTGGGTCGAACTAGCGGGGTGACTTGGTGAGAGTACTTGGTGGGCTGACCTGGCAGGGTGACTTGATGAACGAACTTAGAGAGTCGACTTTGTGAGAGTACTTGGTGGGTCGAACTGGTGGGGTGACTTGATGAATGAACTTAAAGAGTCAACCTGGTGAGAGAACTTGGTGGGCTGAGCTGGCAGGGTGAATTGATGAACGAACCTAAAGAGTCAACTTTGTGAGAGTACTTGGTGGGCCGACCTGGCGGGGTGAGTTGATGACCGAACTTAAAGGGTCGACTTGGTGAGAGTACTTGGTGGGCCGACCTGGCGGGGCGACTTGATGAACGAACTTAAAGAGTTGACTTGGTGAGAGTACTCGATGGGGTGACCTGATGAACAAACCTAAAGAGTCGACCTGGTGAGAGTACTTGGTGGGCCGACCTGGCGGGGTGACTTGGTGAGCAAACTTAAAGAGTCGACTTGGTGAGAGTAGTTGGTGGGCTGACCTGGCAGGGTGACTTGATGAATGAACTTAAAGAGTCAACCTGGTGGGCCAACTTGGTAGAGTGACTTCATGAACGAACTTAAAGAGTCCACTCGGTGGGCCGACCTGGCGGGGTGACTTGATGAACGAACTTAAAGAGTTGACTTGGTGAGAGTAATTTGTGGGATGACCTGGCAGGGTGACTTGATGAATGAACTTAAAGAGTCAACTTGGTGCGATGACTTGATGAACGCACTTGAAGGGTCGACTTGGTGGGGTGATTCTATGAACGGACCTAAAGAGTTAACTTGGTGAGAGTACTTGGTGGGGTGACTCGATGAAAGGACTTAAAGAGTCGACTTGGTGAGAGTACTTGGTGGCTTGACTTTATGAGCAGACTTAAAGAGTCCACTTGGTGAGAGTGGGCCTAATGGGGCGATGTGGTGAGTGGGCCTAACGAGGCGAGTTGGTCGGGCGACTTGGCGAGCGGTATTAGAGAGCCGACGTGGTGAGGTGACTCGGTGAGTTGGTTCATTGAGATGACATGGTGAGCTGACTTGGCGAGTCGACCCGACGAGCGAACTTAAAGAGTCGACTTGGAAACGTACTCGAGTCAACTTGGTGAGGCGACCCGGTGAGCGGGCTCAAAGAGTCAACATGGTGAGGTGACTCATTGAGTCAACATGGTGAGGCGACTCATGGTGAGGAGCTATCCTTGAGGTGACTTGGTGGGCCTAATTGATTAGTCGACTTGGTGAGCAGACCTGACGAGCTGACACGGTGAGCGGGCTTAAAGAGGCGACGACTTGGTGGGGTAACTCGGCAAGCCAACTTATCGAGGCGAGATGGTGAGTCGACTTGGTGAGCTGACTTGGTGAGCGCACTTAAAGAGTCAACTTCGTGAGGTGACTCGGCGAGTTAGCCCGCTGATGCGACTTGGGTGGGCCGACCTGGTGAACGAACTTAAAGAGGTGACTTGGGCGGGCTGACCTGGCAAGCGAACTTAAAGAGTAGACTTGGCAACGCACTTGAACAATCAACTTGGTGAGCTGACATGGTGAGTGGGCTTAGAGAAGCAACTCGGCGGGGCGACTTGATGAACGGACTTAAAGGGTCGACTTGGCGGGGTGACTTGATGAACGGACCTAAAGAGTTGACTTGGTGAGAGTACTTGGCGGGGTGGACTGATGAACGGATTAAAGAGTCAACTTGGTGGGAGTACTTGGTGGGCCAACTTGATGAATGGACTTATAGAGTCAACTTGGTGAGAGTAGTTGTTCTGGTGACTTGATGAACGGACTTAAAGAGTCGGCTTGGCTGGGTGACTTGATGAAAGGACTTAAACAGTCGACTTGGTCGGGTGACTCGATGAACGAACTTAGAGGGTCGACTTTGCGGGGTGACTTGATGAACGGACCTAAAGAGTTGACTTGGTGAGAGTACTCGGTGGGGTGACCTGATGAACAGACTTAGAGAGTCGACTTGGTGAGAGTCCTTGGTGGGCTGACTTGGTTGGGTGACTTCGTGAACTGACTTAAAGAGTCGACTTGGTGGGAGTACTTGGTGGGGTGACTTGATGAACGGACTTCAAGGGTCGACTTGGTGAGGTGACTTGATGAACGGTCCTAAAGAGTTGACTTCGTGAGAGTACTTGGTGTGGTGACTTGATGAAAAGACTTAAAGAGTCAAATTGGTGAGAGTACTTGGTGGGGTGACTTGATGAACGCACTTGAAGGGTCGACTTGGTGGGGTGACTTTATGAACGGACCTAAAGAGTTGACGTGGTGAGAGTGCTTGGTGGGGTGACTTGATGAACATAGTTAAAGAGTCGACTTGGTGAGAGTAGTTGGTCAGGTGACTTGATGAACGCACTCGAAGAATCGACTTGGTTAGAGTACTTGGTGGGGTGACTTGATGAACGGACTTAAAGATTCGACTTGGTGGGCCGACCTGGTGGGGTGACTTGATGAACGGACTTAGAGAGTCGACTTGGTGAGAGTACTTGGTGGGCCGACCTGGCTGGGTGACTTGATGAACAAACTTAAAGAGTCGACTTGGTGAGAGTACTCGGTGGGCTGACCTGGTCACATGACTTGATGAACGGACTTAAAGAGTCGACTTGGTGGGACGACTTGGCCGGGTGACTTGGTGAATGGACTTAAAGGGTCGACTTGGTCGGTCCAACTAGCGGGGTGACTTGGTGAGAGTACTTGGTGGGCTGACCTGGCAGGGTGACTTGATGAACGAACTTAGAGAGTCGACTTTGTGAGAGTACTTGGTGGGTCGAACTGGCGGGGTGACTTGATGAATGAACTTAAAGAGTCAACCTAGTGAGAGAACTTGGTGGGCCGAGCTGGCGGGGTGAATTGATGAACGAACCTAAAGAGTCGACTTTGTGAGAGTACTTGGTGGGCCGACCTGGTGGGGTGAGTTGATGACCGAACTTAAAGGGTCGACTTGGTGAGAGTACTTGGTGGGCCGACCTGGCGGGGCGACTTGATGAACGAACTTAAAGAGTCAACTTGGTGAGAGTACTCGGTGGGGTGACCTGATGAAAAAAAGATAAAGAGTCGACCTGGTGAGAGTACTTGGTGGGCCGACCTGGCGGGGTGACTTGGTGAGCAAACTCAAAGAGTCGACTTGGTGAGAGTAGTTGGTGGGCTGACCTGGCGGGGTGACTTGATGAACAAACTTAAAGAGTCGACCTGGTGGGCCGACTTGGCAGAGTGACTTCATGAACGAACTTAAAGAGTCCACTCGGTGGGCTGACCTAGCGGGGTGACTTGATGAACAAACTTAAAGAGTCAACTTGGTGAGAGTAATTTGTGGGCTGACCTGGTGGGGTGACTTGATGAATGAACTTAAAGAGTCAACTTTGTGGGGTGACTTGATGAATGCACTTGAAGGGTCGACTTGGTGGGGTGACTCTATGAACGGACCTAAAGAGTTGACTTGGTGAGAGTACTTGGTGGGGTGACTCGATGAAATGACTTAAAGAGTCGACTTGGTGAGAGTACTTGGTGGCTCGACTTTATGAGCAGACTTAAAGAGTCCACTTGGTGAGAGTGGGCCTAACGGAGCGATGTGGTGAGTGGGCCTAACGGGGCGAGTTGGTGGGGCGACTTGGCGAGTGGTATTAGAGAGCCGATGTGGTGAGGCGACTCGGCGAGTTGGTTCGTTGAGATGACATGGTGAGCTGACTTGGCGAGTCGACCCAGGGAGCGAACTTAAAGAGTTGACTTGGCAACGTACTCGAGTCGACTTGGTGAGGCGACCCGGTGAGCGAGCTCAAAGAGTCAACATGGTGAGGTGACTCATTGAGTCAACATGGTGAGGCGACTCATGGTGAGGAGCTATCCTTGAGGCGACTTGGTGGGCCTACTTGATTAGTCGACTTGGTGAGCCGACCTGACGAGCTGACACGGTGAGCGGGCTTAAAGAGGTGATGACTTGGTGGGGTAACTCGACAAGCCAACTTATCGAGGCGAGATGGTGAGTCGACTTGGTGAGCTGACTTGGTGAGCGCACTTAAAGAGTCAACTTCGTGAGGTGACTCGGCGAGTTAGCCCGCTGATGCGACTTGGGCGGGCCGACCTGGCGAATGAACTTAAAGAGGTGACTTGGGCGGGCTGACCTGGCGAGTGAACTTAAAGAGTTGACTTGGCAACGTACTTGAACAACCGACTTGGTGAGCTGACATGGTGAGTGGGCTTAGAGAAGCAACTCGGCAGGGCGACTTGATGAACAGACTTAAAGGGTCAACTTGATGAACGGACCTAAAGAGTTGACTTGGTGAGAGTACTTGGTGGGGTGAACTGATGAACAGACTTAAAGAGTCGACTTGGTGGGAGTACTTGGTGGGCCGACTTGATGAACGGACTTATAGAGTCGACTTGGTGAGAGTAGTTGTTCTGGTGACTTGATGAACGGACTTAAAGAGTCGTCTTGGAGGGGTGACTTGATGAAAGGACTTAAACAGTCGACTTGGTCGGGTGACTCGATGAACGAACTTAGAGGGTCGACTTTGCAGGGTGACTTGATGAATGGACCTAAAGAGTTGACTTGGTGAGAGTACTTGGTTGGGTGACTCGATGAAAGGACTTAAAGAGTCGACTTGGTGAGAGTACTTGGTGGCTCGACTTTATGAGCAGACTTAAAGAGTCCACTTGGTGAGAGTGGGCCTAACGGGGCAATGTGGTGAGTGGGCCTAATAGGGCGAGTTGGTGGGGCAACTTGGTGAGTGGTATTAGAGAGCTGACATGGTGAGGTGACTCGGCGAGTTGGTTTGTTTAGATGACATGGTGAGCTGACTTGGCGAGTCGACCTGGCGAGCGAACTTAAAGAGTCGACTTGGCAACGTACTCGAGTCGACTTGGTGAGGCGACCCGGCGAGCGGGCTCAAAGAGTCAACATGGTGAGGTGACTCATTGAGTCAACATGGTGAGGCAACTCATGGTGAGGAGCTATCCTTGAGGCCACTTGGTGGGCCTACTTGATTAGTCAACTTGGTGAGCCGACCTAACGAGCTGACACGGTGAGCGGGCTTAAAGAGGCGACGACTTGGTGGGGTAACTCGGCAAGCCAACTTATCGAGGCGAGATGGTGAGTCAACTTGGTGAGGTGACTTGGTGAGCGCACTTAAAGAGTCAACTTCGTGAGGTGATTTGGCGAGTTAGCCCGCTAATGTGACTTGGGCGGGCCGACCTGGCGAACGAACTTAAAGAGGCGACTTGGGCGGGCTGACCTGGTGAGCGAACTTAAAGAGTTGACTTGGCAACGTACTTGAACAATCGACTTGGTGAGCTGACATGGTGAGTGGGCTTAGAGAAGCAACTTGGCGGGGCGACTTAGCGAGCACACCTGCTGGGGCAAGGTGGTAAAATGACTAGGTGATTCGACTTGGTGAGCTGACTTAGGGAGCTGACTTGGTGAGCAAACTTAAGGGGTCGACTTGGTGAGGCAACCTAAATAGTCGACTCGGTGAGGTGACTTGGGGAGCCGACATGGTGAGCGGTCTTAAAGAAGAGGCGACCTGGTGGGGCAACCTGGTGAGGCGAGATGGTAAGTCATCTTGGTGAGCCAGCTTGACGAGCTGTGAGTGGACTTAAAGAGTCAATTCTTGATTTGGAAAAGATCACATGGTTAGATGACTTGGTGAGCCGACCTGGCTAGCAAAATTGGCAAGCAAACTTATAGAATCGACTTGCTGTCCCTAGCCGGGATCGTACGCCTGGGTCGACCCAACTTGGGTCACCCGACTAGATCAACCCATCTCCGTCGCCCCAGCCTCGGGCGACCTGACTGGGTCGCCAGAGTGGGTCGACGAGGGGAAAAAAAAAAAAAACAAAAAAAATCATGAGAGGCCCTGTACAGCGAAAAGCGCTAAATTTTGGGCATTACAAAAAAAAAAAAAAAAACAAGTTACCCGCTTTTGGATCACGCACAAGTTTCAGTTCACGTATTGTCGAGCCGACTTGAGGCGTTATGCCTAGCTAGCCGGATTCGAGGTAGGGTAGCCAAAATGATCCGATTTGAGAATTTTCTTTATAAAAAGAGATCATGATAGGCCTCGTAAGGCAAAAAAGAATGAAATTTTGGGAGTTAAAAAAAAAAAACGTTACCCGATTTTGGATCGCGCACAGGGCTCGGTTCACGTAGCATCGAGGTGCCCTGGGTGACATGATTCGAGTGAAAAGTCAACGGTGGCATGAGTCATGCAAAAACATTGGAGGCCATTAAGGCTCGAGGCGCTTCAAGTTGAGGTTGCCGAGGCGGGTCGGGTTGAAAACTTTGGGCGTTAACCAAAAAGAAAAAGTTAACCGCTTTTGGATCATGTACACGGTGTTGGTCTGACTTTTTCTGCAGTAAAAACTTTTTCAGTTAAACCATAGAAAGGTCAGGTGATCTATGTCTAAATGAAGTATGAGGTTTTGGATAAACCATCTGTGAGAAATATTCGCCTTGTAAGCCTTACATTCATCTCTATTTATGAAAGGTCGGGTGCAAAAATTTTCAAAATTCAAAAGAAGCGAATATGCTTCCGTATTCCTTTTCCTCTCTCCTGGGTTACCTTTCTTACTGTTTGTCCCAACCGTCAGATCTGATTAGATCTACCGCTGGCGTTATCTCGCTATTAAAAGTTGCATGCTCATTAAGTATAGCGAGATAGCGAGTGTCGAGTTTTTTAAGCGGTGGGACCATGAAGTGAACGTGCGGCGATCGAAGATTTGCTATTTAATTTCTTTATTGTGCAGGTACACTTAGCAATTCGCCGTAAAAAGGGGGAAAAGGACCCACTAGAATATCTGACATCAGAGCCGGAATGTTGATATTTTTCCGGAAGTACCGCCACCTCGCTATCGGAAAATTCAGGCACTTCACCGTTAGCGAAGTAGCGAGGCCACATGAAAATCTTAAAATGATGACATTGCATCTTGCTTGTGTCATAACTACACCAGGTGGCATGACCTGTCGTAAATACTGTTGTCAGAATCAGTTTTAATTAAACAGAAGTAATTATCGGGTCCCCCCTTGCTTTTTCCGGCACGGAATCCTTTAAAGTGCCGAAGCTCGCTACCTCGCTATCGGAAAATTGAGGTTCTTCACCGTTAGCGAGTTAGCGAGGGCCCGTAAAGTGGTAAAAGATCAGCAAGATCTATGATGATGTGTAATGACAGGTGACTGATAAAATTTGACATGTGCTAGCTGTGGAGAGATCCGATTCTCATTAATGCCTACCTGACTAAATGTACAAGAAATCTGGAATGTCAGTTTGAAGTGAATCAACGGAGCTCGCTATCTCGTTATGAAGAGTAGCAAGGAAGATAATTATAGCGACATAGCGAGATGGGCCCACCGCCTTCTTTCTTAAGAAGCCCTGTAGCGTATCTTTCGATCATTTCTTGATCCAATCAACGGTTGTCGCCACCTCGTTATGGAAAGGTGCTTGTTCCTTATGCATAACGAAGTAGCGACATGCTAACACGTGTTCTCTGTCGTCAGTGGGTTTAAAGGTAAGCACCATCAAAAGAAAGAATTATGTACATGGCAAGCTCTCATTGGGTAATATGACTGACATGGCAAGTGTAACTCCTAGTTGTTCTCTTTGTACCGCATGATCGTAGGATCTTTGAAGATCAACGGCGCAGTTTTAAATTAAAAATGTAGTGCCACTCTCTGTATTAATTAGACAAGAAAGCTTCGTCTGTGAGAAAAAATAGAGTATAATACAGAGAGATTGCATCAGTTTCATTTCACGCGAGAAAAGATTTGAAGCCATTCCTGTGCAGAAGCTATTACTGAAAGAAAAGCGTGCCAAGGTTGATAAGAAATTGTCAAGTTATCTGTTCGCTGAAATTTTGCAGGAATTCAAAGGAAAATTGAGACAGAATTCAAGTAAGTAAAACTGCCATCATCTTTGTGAGCTTTTAAGTTTTAAAGAGGATAGCTCAAGATGCCTCCTAAGAAGGGATTTACAGGAGCAGTAAACTACCTGGATAGAAATGTGCATGATGATTTGCTTGAGTGACTTCCTGAGTCCACTGTAGAAACGATGCAAGTTAAGAGGTTGACCTCACTCAATCCTAGGCTTAGGGTAGCTGATGGATTGTATGATAAGGGTAATTGGGTCCGGGATGCTCAAACTGCTCAGACTGGTTTGAGTTTATTCAAGAAATGGTTTGCAGAGAGAAAGTTATATGCCCCTCATGCCAACATTTGGAATTTTGATCTTGGGAAGCTTGTTGTTCCCAGCGTGTTCATGGATTTTGACCTGCTTGAAGCCATAGCAAAAAACTATGACCAAGCCACTAAGGTAGTGAGGAGAATAGATGGTGAGGCTTTAGTTACCATCAGTCCCGAGGAGATTAGGAAGGTATTCAGTCTGGGACCCCTCACCATGTATCATGTGCCCATTAATCTGACAGATTTAGAAAAGGAATATATATCCAAGAGGGATGTAGTTAGACAGGGTGCACTGAAAGCCCACATAGGCCGAATTGGAGGCCTCCCAACCATAACATCATCTTCTAAAGAGCCCTTCAAGAAATCATGTTTTAATGCCAGGGCAGTCGAGATATATAGAACCCTGTGCAAAATCTTCGGAGAGGGCGAAGAAGATTTTATTCCGGTGAGCTTCATGTATATGATCACCCAAATCTCTTCTTTTGGTGTGGAAATAATTTTTGATTTTGCATCTTACTTGGCAAATGAGATCCATCATGGATTGGTGGGGATTGCACAGGGCAAGGTGGAAAAGGTTTGGGGTCAGTATTCCTTACTGATGCATATGTTTCTTTTTAGAGGGGCCACTTATTTTGGTAAAGAAATGGTTTTAAATAGAGAACAAGAAGGGGAAGCACTACCAGTCCAATTATGGAGTGCAGACATGACCTGGGAAGCAGAAAATGCTAGCTTCATCAGATTTGATAGGCACTTTGCCTCCAAACTAAGGTGCCTCTTATTGAGTGACAATCCCAGAATCCCTAAGGCATTAATGCACCTTATCAGGCCTATGGACAAAACCCACAATCTAAAGGTTTCACATAATTGGGGAGATATTATCCCATATTCAGTCTCAACGGTCATCAGGGTCTATGGTTTCAAAGGAACACCCCATGTGCTACCCTATCAGGTACCCTTGAAGGTAGGGATAGCTGAATTTTTGTGGCAGTTAGGAGGAGTGGAGGAGGCCTTTTTGCACAAAAGGGGGACAGGATCAATTTTTCCTACTTGTACTATAGCCCACCAATTTGTGATAACTAAAGAAGGGTGGGCCTTTCTCCATAAATTTTTGGATCAATACAAAATGGCAGTGTCTCACTCTCGTTTTTGTGATATAGAAGGTTTCTTTAACTCTGCCCTTAGATTGAGAATCAAGCTGCGTCCAGTTCAGCATGAATTCTATTTTCTAGAAGATGTAATAAGAAATGAATATTCTCTCCATGAGCAAGAAATAAAGAAAGAAAAATGGAGAGTCTATTCAAAAGTTTTGGAATTCATTAATTGTTTTGATAAAAATTTCAGTCCTCTTAGTAATGCTGCAAACAATGCAGATAAAGTACATAAGCTCATGAGTAATTTCTCTGAGATAATGGAGGTAATGAATGAGAAGAAACAACATTTTATTAATTCTTTTCCAGATAAAGCCAGAGAAATTATGAGAAAATTGGGTTTCACTCCCAATATTGGAGTAGGTCCACTGGTGGTACGGAAGAAAACAGGATATACTATTGTCCGACAGCAGGTGCCCGTTGTGCATAAAGAAAAACAGATTGTTGGATCTTCCAGCACTGTCCTAGAAGAAAGACCCCCTGAACCTTCCCCCAAAAGAAGAAGAATAATAAGGGAGGAAGAATCCCCTGATGAAAGTGGCTCACCTTCTCAAACCCCAATGAGAGTGGAGGAAGAACAACTCACTAGTGAGCAATTTGAACAAATGGGGTCACAAGGAGAAATTTTTGTTACACAAGCAGAGATTGATGAAGGCAACCCTCAGGAAACCCCTGTACCAAGTTTTGAATTAACTACAGTAGATTTCAGAGGAAGGGAATTGGACCCTATTTTGGAACAAGCCAGTCAGCATTTTTTGTCTGATAACAATTTTGTAAGATCTAGAGCTTTCCATCAGTTTGCGTGGAGAGTAAACATGCACATTTTTGAGCAAAGGTGCAATAATATGAGAACAGAACATCCAGAAATGGATGAGACCTCCATTCAAAATACAATAAAGGAACAAATGGTTCAAGAGTTCCAAAATATAACCCCTGATGAGGGAAGACAGATGGTAAAAAATGCTAATGTTTTATTATTGCCCAATTGGGACATTGCTGACGCATTAGTTTTTAATTCTATTTCAAATAATTTAGGACTCCAAGATCTGAATAAAGAGGAATTCTTGGGTACAGCATTCAGCAATGATCAAGCTGCCCTTGTTATGTGGTCCCTGAGAAGAGGATCCAGAGTTACTTCATCACAGCCTGATGACTCAGGATTGACAGGGAGTATCATTGTAAGAAGAGTTGCTGACACTTCAAATGTACAGGCAGCCCACATGAATGTGGATTATTCTAAATTTTCCCTGGCTACTACGGAAAGAGAAGAGAGGGAAATGATGGATATGCATAATAAATATGAAGTAGTGGTGGAAGCATATAATCAAGAGGTGAAGAGGAGAATTGAGTTAGAAAACAGGATATCTCAACTGGAAAAGGTACTTGGAAAGAGAAAAGTGGGAGAATCCAGTACATTGAGAATTGCATATTCCCCCATAGTCATCTTTGGGATTAACCCCTATTATTGAGATACCTGACACCCCTGAAAGACCCCAATTCTATACTGCAGAGGAATTTGAAGCAGAAAAAACCAAATTACATGAATGGCAGATAGAATTTAGAAATCAGCAGGAAGAAAAATGGAAGCAGGGTGTGACATACTTGAGGGATAAAATACAATGGTCAGATTTTTATGACCAGCTGACCAGGATTGTAACCCTCATAGATGAGTTAAATAAAGGAAAGAATGGACTAGACTCCCTTGCACAGAAGTGGAGACAGAGGAATAATGATGTCACGATTGTTTGTATCTCTGCAGTTCAAATGCCTTACCATCAGGTTGAAAGAATTTTTGATTTATTAAATCAATTAGATAACTTTGAAAATAAAAGAGATTCTTTATAGAGAAAATTGACGCTCTGTTTTTCAAGATATCTTGCGAAAAAATTCACCCTATTCCCTTGTGCCTTAGAAACTGTTGATACAGTAGAAGAAAAGGACAAATGGAAAAAGGAAATGGATGAATTATTTGATAACAGAATAACAAACATCATCAGTGAGACTGGCTGTTGGTTTTGGGCGAAGACAAATGAAGAGCTGGTAAAGATACAATTGTATTATGCTGATATAAGAAAAGAATTCGATGAATTAGAAGATAATGCCAATTCTTTAATAAAGATACAAAGAGAAACCCTAAGTTTTGATTGGCCAGATGATGATACTTTCAACAGATGGAAAGATCAGTTTAGTGAACAGATGTCAGGAGAAGATGACGATGAAGATGTAAGAGTAATAGTTACTCTTGTAGTCAGCAATGATGACATAGAAAATCCCCAGGTTAAAGTGATTTTGCATGCAACAGAAGATGATACATCACTTGCAGACCTTATGGATATGTACTCTGAAGATGAGGAATGATTGCGAGAACAGACCATAACAACCAAGAAGCATAACAGAAAGGGACCCGCCAAGAAATGCTGTTGTAATCAACCGTTCTGTTATTCTTGTTTTTTGTTTTTCAAAAGAAGGACACCTGTCACCTACTGTAGCCTGAAGCTTGTTGCATCTCACATTATTTAAGTGAGATCCCAAGGCTAAAGAGGGGTCCGAATTTGGTTTTCACTAAGTGTTGTGCTTAGTTCCTTTTTGGTCCAAACATTTTTGGAAAGAAATTTATAGTATGCTTTTTCTGTCAAAATCTCTGAGAGATGGATGAATGTAAAAAGGACTGTGCTTCTTCTCTGAAGGTTTTTCTGGGTTTTTTATAAAGGATATATCATTTTCAAAGGAAATGAATACAAGTTATGAACTATCCCCATATCTGTTCTTCTCTGAATTTTGTCTCCTTTTTAATACTGAGTTACCTTGATGTTGTGTGAGTAAAAGCTTATGCAATTGATTGCAATTTAGTAAGACTGTACATCCATTTGTTATTGCTGTTAATTCAATGAATTAAGTAAAGGCTTTGATAAATGTGATGAGGTTGCTTGGGTGTTAATAAGGATTCTTGAATGATAAATTCTGGTAAGAATTGCTGATGAAAATTCGTTGCAAGGCAACAAATTAGATCTAAGAATTTACTTGACTCTGAATTCCCAATGGATTAGGCACTGATCGAGAGTATTTCAGCCAAAAGAGAAGTATATTATAACTAGCTTTTTTCAAAATACATCATAAAATCAATTTTCATTTATCTTTCCTGTAAGATTTTCAAAGTTGGCCAGCACTTGCCTGCCTAGATTGTTTTAGCTTCATTTAGCCATTGTTGTTGGAAACATCTGCAGAGCTATAGAAGATTTCTTGGCCATATCTGTTCAAGGGATGTGTTTATCAATTATTTACTTATATGTTTAAGGATTTAGAGATGAGAATCAAAATGAAACTAAGGATAATTCTCATACAATTATTCCATCTTTGAACCATCCCCGGGTGCACCCGCCCTGGTCTTACAGAGCCAAAAGAGTAGAAAACCGTCTAAGGTTTTATTGAAGTTGGGTCCTAATACTTTGCATATGCAAGTGATAATGAGAATTGGCTATTCTTTAGGTTGTGTATGTACTGATATCTAGGTACTAAGCCTTTTGTCGCCTAGTAGTTTTAGTACTGTTAACATCAAAATAAAACACCAACAAAATGGTGACTCTGCTGGGGAAATTCATAGTGTCAAAACTTGAGAAAATATGAAGATATAAACCCAAGTACCATTGCTACACACTGACACATCCAGCTTATCCGAGTGTCTTATCTAACAAGCAAGAGTTGCAGTCTTACAACATCAGTGATTGATCTCTTTGTGCCGTATTTTTGTTCCCGCTCGTGTATTGTTTTCTTTCTGTCAGTAACGAGTGTTATTGTATTTTCCCGAAAAAGGGTGGTGACTCAGTCAAGGTTTTGAAGCTAGTGCTTATTGTAACAAAAGAAAAATATGGCTGACAAGAGAAAAAACACAAGGGCTTACATGAGAGCCAATCCCGATGTATCAATGTATATTGATTTACCCCAAGGTGGTAGGAAGAACCAAAATAAGAAAAGAATAGATCCAAATCCTACTTGGAAGCCTAGAGGTAATGCCTCTGTAAATTCCCATTATCAGCTGATAATAGCAAGAGAATCATCTTCGCTTAGTTCTGAATTAGAAAATACAAGACTTTTAGGAGGTATTTTCAGTACCCCATTACCAGATCAGAGAGTTTTTCAAGATAAAGATGTATCTACTATGGGAATTGCTTCACCCAGACCAGGGCCTGTAGCAGATATAAATTGTAGGCTAGGATTCAGAAGTTCATCTGATAACCTTTTTAATCCCAGAGTAGCCCCATATATGGAACCGAACCTTATAGATCTAGATGATCCTGCTGATTCTGAGGCAACCTCTGCTGATTCTAAAGAAGTGCAATCTGAAATAGGATTTTTGAAGAAATGAATTGCTGAGGAAGAAGCTAAGCGCATCCGTCTTGAAAAAGAAAGGGAGCGAGCCACTTTGGATGCAATAATAGAAAGAGATACTCTGCTAAGAAGGATGGCTGCTTTGAAAGAGAAAAATAAAAAACTAGAAGAGAATATCCCCACTCTCCATCAGGACGTCTTTGGAAATATTGATAATCTAAGAGCTAAAGTTCAACAACAGGAAAAACTCCTAAATCAAACACAAGAACCAATTATTGCTCAAGTTCAAGCTTATAAACCCATTCAAGTTAATTCAATAGAGCCCACTGGAACAGTTCCAGATAAAGGAAAAGGCAAGGCTGTAGGAATCCAAATAAATGAGCCTCAAGCTATACCGAGCAAATCTATACAACCCTCTGTATCAAAATTAGACCTAGAACTAGAGAAGGCTCGAAAGGAGAAGGAAGACCTTGCAAAAGAACTTGAGAAGGTTGAAAATGAAGCTCAAGCCGCAGAGACCAGAAGGAAAATCCAATTCATAAAGTCTAATTCTGCATTAAATTCATGGCCTAGTTTGTCTATCCCACCTACAAATCCTGCACCAGTTAATGTTCCCATAATCCCGACTCAGAAAGCACCCCAACCTGCTCCTACCTCATCTTCCAATATTGGCACTCAAGTCCCGTTTGTCCCACCACAGCTATCCCAAGCTACTCTCCTAACTCAAGCTAATGCAGCTAGTACCTCTAACGCTCCCGGTTTCCAGAAGAAACCTATATACCTCGAAAAATATAGACAAATATCATTTGCCGGTATTCCTGGTGCCCCCCATCCCATATCTTTTGATTTAAGGGATAAAGTGGTGAAGTTTTCTGGAAATAATGCTGTCACTGGTGAAGAACATTTGAGAATTTTCATTGACATGCTCAATGATTATGAAGTTGAACATGAGGACATGGTGATGAAATTATTTGTGCATTCACTCACAGAGGATGCAAGGGATTGGTTCAGGAGGTTGCCTGATGATAGTATTACTTCATGGAGCGATTTGGAGAAATTGTTCAAGGAACAATATGGGGACAATACCAATGCAGGATTCATGTTGAATGAGTTCAACAATATCAAGAAGAATCCAAATGAATCCACATTTGATTTCAATGTGAGATTTCAGAAAGGAATGTACAAACTATTTCAATTTATGCGGTTAAATGAAGACGTCTGTCTTACAACCTACTTCAATGCCTTTGATAGCAAGATGGCCTACCAACTGAGAGATAAGGATCCTAAAACTCTGAGAGATGCCTATAGAGTTGCAGTGAATATAGAAAATAATAGAAAGGCCTCTGGCAAATTAGGGAGAAGGGATGATCCTAAGCTTTTCAACCCTAAGAATAATAATAAAAGGGAAGGTGACAAAACATCCATGGGAAAAAGGCCTGAAGAACCTACTATAGGCCATGTTTTAGAAATGCTTAAGAAAATGAATCCCACTAATTTCAATAAGACAAATGTTACTGAGAGAGCCCCTATGAATAACAGCAATTTCAATAGACAGCCTAGGATGCAGAATTACCCTTACACCACCCAATGGAAAGACGGTAAACCAGTTCCTAACCAGATCCAAAATATGAAGGATAAGGGTACCCCAGACCCCCTGCAAAGGAACACTGTAAATATGAATGATGATGTACCTTGGTGCATTATATGCCAATCACCTCATTCTGCTGACTATTGTGCTGTTGCCCAATCATTCGCCCAAGCTCAAGAAGTGCAAGCAGAAGAAGAAACAGAAGAAAAGAACCATGATGATATAAGTTGCAATATGGTGAACACATCTGATGATTTGATAGATTCTGATTCAGAAGAACCTGAGAATGATGTTACCAGCCAGAGAATTGCTTACCAGTTACATCATCAGCAAATATTTGCAGATGATGAAAAGAATGATACAGATAAGGTATGCAATACATTTTCTGAAGTAGGTTTCACAAACCTAAGAATCCCCTCCAAGGAGGAAATTGATAGAATTACAGCCGAAATGATTTCACAAGTCCACAGTAATTACAATTTGAGAAATAGAGCAATAAGTAATGAGGCAGGAAGGCCATCTAGTATGTTCATCAAAGACACCACTCATAAGACAGATGATCAACACAAGAAAGTCAGTATAGATGTGTCTAAGATCAAGGAGAACAAGAGTCAGAAATGGGAACCAAAAAAGAAGGTTCAATTTCAGAAAGTTGAAGCAACAAAGACCGTAGTGCAACCAAAGAAATCAGAACTGGATGTTGTCAAGCTAAAAGTGGTGCCCACTACTCAAAAGACTCTGATCCCAGGTACTATTGTAAAACCTACTGTAGTTGAACCTGTTGATATGATTGCCATGTTATCTCAAATTACTGTGAAAGTACCCTTGTCTGAGCTCTTTAGAATTGAAGAGCATAAAAATAAGGCTTTGTCATGGTTGGGTGGAATAGCAAACAACAATAGTATTGATAATCAAGCTGTAGCCCAACAGACCCCATTAATAATAGAGGACAATGGTATTATATCCCAGATTCCTCAGATGTTCTTAGATGATTCATCAGTTGCGTTCATACAAGATATTGATCCTTTTTTCCTTAGTTTAATCATAAAAGGGAAAACCTTGAAAAATTGTATGATAGATTCTGGAGCTTCCAACACTATAATGCCTTTTAAAGTAATGGAAGCCCTAGGATTGAAGGTGGATACTAAGCAAGGTAGATGCCGAGGGATGGATGCTAGAGAGGTTCCAGTAATAGGTACTATAAATGCCTTACCATTTAAACTGGCTGCATTTCCTGAGGTGGAATTAACCATGTCTGTCCTTGTAGTGGATATACCCCCACATTACGGGATGCTACTTTCCAGAAAATGGAGTGCCGCCATGGGGGGAAGCCTACAGTGTGACCTTACTTATGCCACTTTCCATATAGGAGACAAAGCTGTCAGGGTAAATAGGGAACCAAGGGTTAACCACATCTTAGGTGAAGACATTGACAAAGATACCACCTATTTCCTAGACACGGGGATCAATGCTTTCAGGGCTGAATTGATTATTCAGGAAGTGGAAAACTTACCTGATATCATTGAAAATGAGGTTGAATGTTGCATGAATTCACCAAAACTGTGGACAATGTTCTTTGATGGGGCTAGTTCTAAAGAAGGTGCAGGGGCAGGTGTAGTCTTTGTATCCCCTGAAAATAACACCTTCAGGTATTCATTCACCTTGAAGTTTGCTTGCACAAATAACATTGCTGAATATGAAGCATTGTTGCTAGGTCTCAAAGTGGCCACACATCACAAAATTAAGAAATTGTATGTCATAGGGGATTCTGAATTGATCATCTCTCAAATTAAAGGAACATACTCCTCAAAAAATAGGAGATTAAAACAATATAGAAACGAGGTCTGGGATCAAATAGAATTCTTTGATGCATTTGGGATCTCATGGAGAGATAGAACCCAGAATAAAATGGCTGATCTTCTGGCCAATGTAGCTATCAAACCAAAAGAAATATCATTTGCAGGAATCTCCCAGATTGAGATTCAAAATAGACCTTCTATACCTGACAACATTGACAATTGGCAGGTGTTTGAAGATGACAAAGATATCACAAATTTTTTGCTAAATGAAGACAGATACCATGGGCAGGAGATGGACTGCAATGGACTGATTGAAACCATAAATGGGAAGGAAACCATTTTTGGTCAAGAAATCATGCAATTAAAAACAAATAAGATGCCTAAGGGGTTGGTAGTCTTGGAGAACATTTTTGATAACCAAGACAGAGTGAGATCGGAAATAAAGGACCCCAAACCGCAGGAGCTAGAAGAAGTGAATTTGGGAACAAATGAAATCCCTAAAAAGGTTTACATCGGCCAAGATCTGCCAGTTCAAATCAGAAAAACATTGATTGACCTACTTAGAAAGTACAGGCATGTTTTTGCTTGGTCATATGATGACCTTAAAGCTTATAGGGAGGACCTTTTCCAGCATGTCATACCCTTGAAAGAAAATGTAAAACCCTTTAGGCAAAAGCAGAGGCCAATCAATCCCACCCTTGCCCCAAAAATGCAGGAAGAACTGACAAAACTGAGAGATGGTGGAATAATCAAACCAATTAGGCATTCCACTTGGGTTTCAAACCTTGTTCCTGTAAGAAAAAAGAATGGAGATATTAGGCTTTGTGTGGATTTTAGAAATCTAAACATTGCATCTCTAAAAGATAATTATGGCTTACCTAATATGTAAGCCATGTTGCAACAAGTGATCGGCTCTGAATTAATGTCAATGATGGATGGCTTTTCTGGATATAATCAAGTTCTGGTAAAAGAAAGTGAACAGTTCAAAACAGCCTTCACAACCCCTTGGGGAACATATGTGTATGTGAGGATGCCTTTTGGCTTGATTAATGCAGGAGCTACTTTTCAAAGAGCCATGGATGTAGCATTTCATGAATATATTGACAAATTTATGGTTGTGTACCAGGATGATCTTATAGCATATTCTAATAAGGCTGAAGATCACTGCAAACACTTGAACAAATTTTTTATAAAAGCCCTGGAATATGGGGTATCCCTAAACCCAAAGAAATGATCGTTTGGGGTCACAGAAGGAAAGTTATTAGGACACATAGTGTCCAAGGATGGGGTAAAAATAGACCCAGAAAGGGTAATGGCTATTGATAAAGTCCCTAAACCTAAAAACGTGAAAGGTATACAATCCTTTTTTGGCCAGGTTAATTTTCTGAGGAGGTTTGTTACAAATTTCGCTGAAATCAGTAGACCCATTTCAAAAATGCTCACGAAAGGAGCTGTTATAGATTGGAACGGTGAACCTTCACAGGCATTTCAGGATATAAAGACTGCGATAAAAAATGCTCCAGTGTTGAGGACCCCAGATTATACAAAACCCATGCATATCTTTTCATTTGCATCATTCCATACTGTGGCTGCAGTTTTATTACAGAAAAACCAAGAAGGGTATGAACAGCCTATTGCCTTTTTTAGCAAATCCCTGCAACATGCTGAACTGAAGTACGAAATAAATGAAAAACAAGCATATGCTTTGGTAAAGGCTGTAAAAGCATTCAAAAGTTATTTGATAGGTGCAACTATTATTGCCTTTGTACCTAGTGCTGCAGTTAAAGATATTTTCTCTCAGCAGGAAGTGTCAGGAAGGAGATGCAGATGGATCAATAGAATCCAAGAATTCAACATCGATATGCAGATAACTAAGTTAGTCAGAGGTCAAGGTTTGGCCAAACTTATGGCTGAAACTAACCTGGAAGCTAATCAGATAAACCTAGTAAATGATGATTTCAGAACTGATTTATGCGACATGGACCAGTGTGACTGGTACATTAATGTTATACATTATTTGCAACACATGAAAGTTCCTCCCCATCTGCCTGATAATGAAAAAAGAAATATTAAATTGCAAGCCATCAGGTATGCAATTGTTCAAAATAACTTATGGTGGAGAAACTTTGAAGGAGTTCTGTTGAAATGTGTTGATAGAGAAAGGGCAAAAGAGATTTAGAAAGAAATGCATGCTGGAGTATGTGGAGGACATTACATGGCCAAAACTACTGCGCATAAGATAATGAGAGCTGGTTTCTGGTGGCCCACTCTGTTCAAAGATGCTCAAGCTATGGTTAAAAAATGTGATCCGTGTCAAAGATTTGCTGGGAAGCTAAAATTCTCAGGAAGTACTCCACTGAAGCCAGTTGAAACTAAAGCACCTTTTCAACAATGGGGTCTGGACTTCATAGGAGAAATTTTTCCCAAGTCTAGTACTGGCTATTCCTGGATTCTGGTTGCTACTGACTACTTTACAAAATGGGTAGAGGCTATCCCTACCAGAAATGCAACGAGTAAAGTAGTAAATAATTTCTTATTGAATAATATCATTTCCAGATTTGGATGTCCACAGAAAATTGTCACAGATAATGCTATGTGTTTTAGGTCTGAGGAATTCATAAATTTTTGTGATAAATATGGAATGACAAGAACAACGTCTGCCCCATATCATCCACAAGGGAATGGACAAGCTGAGTCCACAAATAAAAGCCTGTTGAAATCATTAAGAGAACCTTGGACGATAATAAAAGGGAATGGGATTCCAAGTTACAGTTGGCAATATGGGCCGACAGAGTAACTGTAAAGAAGGCAATTGGGGTGGCTCCATTTGATTTAGTGTATGGAATTCAAGCTAGAATGCCCCAGAACAATTTGATGGGATTATACAATTACATCCAGTCATATGATGAAGATACTACTGATGAAATGAAAGAAAGAATGAATGAGATGGTAGGATTGACCGAAGCCAGAAGAGAAGCATCTCTGAGAAATCAAAAATTGTAGTTACAAGTCAAAACACTCTATGATAAAAGAACTGTAAACAAGAAATTTGAAAATGGAGACCTAGTCTTAATGTGGAACGCCAGAATTGAAGATAAAGGAAAACATGGCAAATTTGACCCCATTTGGTTAGGCCCATATCTCATTGAGAATACTTGGGGTGAACATTCCTATATAATCAAAGATGTATTTGATAATATTCTTGAATTGCCAGTTCATGGACAGTTCTTGAAGAGGTATTTTTCTTGAAAAAATACTTAGTTTCTTCCATGAACATTAGTTTTAGGTTTTCCCAGCGTCCTGTTTTCTGTAAATCCTTGTACAGTCTGGGTTTTTGTTTTCGTGTGTTGCTCAGTGCTCTCTGAAGAAGTTGTCATTTCTCGGATGTGTGGTCTGCTCTCCCATAGATTCTAAATCCTTGCATAGACTCAAGTAGTCTATCATCCCCAGACAGAGCCACTGTTGGTCTGACTTTTTCTGCAGTAAAAATTTTTTCAGTTAAACCATAGAAAGGTCAGGTGATCTATGTCTAAATGAAGTATAAGGTTTTGGATAAACCATCTGTGAGAAATATTCGCCTTGTAAGCCTTACATTCATCTCTATTTATGAAAGGTCGGGCGCAAAAATTTTCAAAATTCAAAAGAAGCGAATATGCTTCCGTATTCCTTTTCCTCTCTCCCGGGTTACCTTTCTTACTGTTTGTCCCAACCGTCAGATCTGATTAGATCTACCGCTGGCGTTATCTCGCTATTGAAAGTTGCATGCTCATTAAGTATAGCGAGATAGTGAGTGTCGAGTTTTTTAAGCGGTGGGACCATGAAGTGAACGTGCGGCGATCGAAGATTTGCTATTTAATTGCTTTATTGTGCAGGTACACTTAGCAATTCACCGTAAAAAGGGGGAAAAGGACCCACTAGAATATCTGACATCAAAGCCGGAATGTTGATATTTTTTCGGAAGTACCGCCACCTCGCTATCGGAAAATTCAGGCACTTCACCGTTAGCAAAGTAGCGAGGCCACGTGAAAATCTTAAAATGATGACATTGCATCTTGCTTGTGTCATAATTACACCAAGTGGCATGACCTGTCGTAAATACTGTTGTCAGAATCAGTTTTAATTAAATAGAAGTAATTACCGGGTCCCCCCTTACTTTTTCTGGCACAGAATCCTTTAAAGTGCCGAAGCTCGCTACCTCGCTATTGGAAAATTGAGGTTCTTCACCGTTAGCGAGTTAGCGAGGGCCCGTAAAGTGGTAAAAGATTGGCAAGATCTATGATGACGTGTAATGACAGGTGACTGATAAAATTTGACATGTGCTAGCTGTGCAGAGATTCGATTCTCATTAATGCCTACCTGACTAAATGTACAAGAAATCTAGAACGTCAGTTTGAAGTGAATCAACGGAGCTCGCTATCTCGTTATGAAGAGTAGCAAGGAAGATAATTATAGCAACATAGTGAGATGGGCCCACCACCTTGTTTCTTAAGAAGCCCTGTAGCGTATCTTTCGATCATTTCTTGATCCGATCAATGGTTGTCGCCGCCTTGTTATGGAAAGGTGCTTGTTCTTTATGCATAACGAAGTAGCGACATGCTGACACGTGTTCTCCGTCGTCAGTGGGTTTAAAGGTAAGCGCCATCAAAAGAAAGAATTATGTACATGGCAAGCTCTCATTGGGTAATATGACTGACATGGCAAGTGTAACTCCTAGTTGTTCTCTTTGTACCGCATGATCGTAGGATCTTTGAAGATCAACGGCGCAGTTTTAAATTAAAAATGTAGTGCCACTCTCTGTATTAATTAGACAAGAAAGCTTCGTCCATGAGAAAAAAAAATATAATACAGAGAGATTGCATCAGTTTCATTTCACGCGAGAAAAGATTTGAAGCCATTCTTGTGCAGAAGCTATTACTGAAAGAAAAGCGTGCCAAGGTTGATAAGAAATTGTCAAGTTATCTGTTCGCTGAAATTTTTCAGGAATTCAAAGGAAAATTGAGACAGAATTCAAGTAAATAAAACTGCCATCATCTTTGTGAGCTTTTAAGTTTTAAAGAGGATAGCTCAAGATGCCTCCTAAGAAGGGATTTACAGGAGCAGTAAACTACCTGGATAGAAATGTGCATGATGATTTGCTTGAGTTACTTCCTGAGTCCACTGTAGAAACAGTGCAAGTTAAGAGGTTGACCTCACTCAATCCTAGGCTTAGGGTAGCTGATGGATTGTATGATAAGGGTAATTGGGTCCGGGATGCTCAAACTGCTCAGACTGGTTTGAGTTTATTCAAGAAATGGTTTGCAGAGAGAAAGTTATATGCCCCTCATGCCAACATTTGGAATTTTGATCTTGGGAAGCTTGTTGTTCCCAGCGTGTTCATGGATTTTGACCTGCTTGAAGCCATAGCAAAAAACTATGACCAAGCCACTAAGGTAGTGAGGAGAATAGATGGTGAGGCTTTAGTTACCATCAGTCCCGAGGAGATTAGGAAGGTATTCAGTCTGGGACCCCTCACCATGTATCATGTGCCCATTAATCTGACAGATTTAGAAAAGGAATATATATCCAAGAGGGATGTAGTTAGACAGGGTGCACTGAAAGCCCACATAGGCCGAATTGGAGGCCTCCCAACCATAACATCATCTTCTAAAGAGCCCTTCAAGAAATCATGTTTTAATGCCAGGGCAGTCGAGATATATAGAACCCTGTGCAAAATCTTTGAAGAGGGCGAAGAAGATTTTATTCTGGTGAGCTTCATGTATATGATCACCCAAATCTCTTATTTTGGTGTGGAAATAATTTTTTATTTTGCATCTTACTTGGCAAATGAGATCCATCATGGATTGGTGGGGATTGCACAGGGCAAGGTGGAAAAGGTTTGGGGTCAGTATTCCTTACTGATGCATATGTTTCTTTTTAGAGGGGCCACTTATTTTGGTAAAGAAATGGTTTTAAATAGAGAACAAGAAGGGGAAGCACTACCAGTCCAATTATGGAGTGCAAACATGACCTGGGAAGCAGAAAATGCTAGCTTCGTCAGATTTGATAGGCACTTTGCCTCCAAACTAAGGTGCCTCTTATTGAGTGACAATCCCAGAATCCCTAAGGCATTAATGCACCTTATCAGGCCTATGGACAAAACCCACAATCTAAAGGTTTCACATAATTGGGGAGATATTATCCCATATTCAGTCTCAACGGTCATCAGGGTCTATGGTTTCAAAGGAACACCCCATGTGTTACCCTATCAGGTACCCTTGAAGGTAGGGATAGCTGAATTTTTGTGGCAGTTAGGAGGAGTGGAGGAGGCCTTTTTGCACAAAAGGGGGATAGGATCAATTTTTCCTACTTGTACTATAGCCCACCAATTTGTGATAACTAAAGAAGGGTGGGCCTTTCTCCATAAATTTTTGGATCAATACAAAATGGCAGTGTCTCACTCTCGTTTTTGTGATACAGAAGGTTTCTTTAACTCTGCCCTTAGATTGAGAATCAAGCTGCATCCAGTTCAGCATGAATTCTATTTTCCAGAAGATGTAATAAGAAATGAATATTCTCTCCATGAGCAAGAAATAAAGAAAGAAAAATGGAGAGTCTATTCAAAAGTTTTGGAATTCATTAATTGTTTTGATAAAAATTTCAGTCCTCTTAGTAATGCTGCAAACAATGCAGATAAAGTACATAAGCTCATGAGTAATTTCTCTGAGATAATGGAGGTAATGAATGAAAAGAAACAGCATTTTATTAATTCTTTTCCAGATAAAGCCAGAGAAATTATGAGAAAATTGGGTTTCACTCCCAATATTGGAGTAGGTCCACTGGTGGTACGGAAGAAAACAGGATATACTATTGTCCGACAGCAGGTGCCCGTTGTGCATAAAGAAAAACAGATTGTTGGATCTTCCAGCACTGTCCTAGAAGAAAGACCCCCTGAACCTTCCCCCAAAAGAAGAAGAATAATAAGGGAGGAAGAATCCCCTGATTAAAGTGGCTCACCTTCTCAAACCCCAATGAGAGTGGAGGAAGAACAACTCACCAGTGAGCAATTTGAACAAATGGGGTCACAAGGAGAAATTTTTGTTACACAAGCAGAGATTGATGAAGGCAACCCTTAGGAAACCCCTATACCAAGTTTTGAATTAACTACAGCAGATTTCAGAGGAAGGGAATTGGACCCTATTTTGGAACAAGCCAGTCAGCATTTTTTGTCTGATAACAATTTTGTAAGATCTAGAGCTTTCCATCAGTTTGCGTGGAGAGTAAACATGCACATTTTTGAGCAAAGGTGCAATAATATGAGAACAGAACATCCAGAAATGGATGAGACCTCCATTCAAAATACAATAAAGGAACAAATGGTTCAAGAGTTCCAAAATATAACCCCTGATGAGGGAAGACAGATGGTAAAAAATGCTAATGTTTTATTATTGCCCAATTGGGACATTGCTGACGCATTAGTTTTTAATTCTATTTCAAATAATTTAGGACTCCAGGATCCGAATAAAGAGGAATTCTTGGGTACAGCATTCAGCAATGACCAAGCTGCCCTTGTTATGTGGTCCCTGAGAAGAGGATCCAGAGTTACTTCATCACAGCCTGATGACTCAGGATTGACAGGGAGTATCATTGTAAGAAGAGTTGCTGACACTTCAAATGTACAGGCAGCCCACATGAATGTGGATTATTCTAAATTTTCCCTAGCTACTGCGGAAAGAGAAGAGAGGGAAATGATGGATATGCATAATAAATATGAAGTAGTGGTGGAAGCATATAATCAAGAGGTGAAGAGGAGAATTGAGTTAGAAAACAGGATATCTCAACTGGAAAAGGTACTTGGAAAGAGAAAAGTGGGAGAATCCAGTACATTGAGAATTGCATATCCCCCACAGTCATCTGTGGGATTAACCCCTATTATTGAGATACCTGACACCCCTGAAAGACCCCAATTCTATACTGCAGAGGAATTTGAAGCAGAAAAAACCAAATTACATGAATGGCAGATAGAATTTAGAAATCAGCAGGAAGAAAAATGGAAGCAGGGTGTGACATACTTGAGGGATAAAATACAATGGTCAGATTTTTATGACCAGCTGACCAGGATTGTAACCCTCATAGATGAGTTAAATAAAGGAAAGAATGGACTAGACTCCCTTGCACAGAAGTGGAGACAGAGGAATAATGATGTCACGATTGTTTGTATCTCTGCAGTTCAAATGCCTTACCATCAGGTTGAAAGAATTTTTGATTTATTAAATCAATTAGATAACTTTGAAAATAAAAGAGATTCTTTACAGAGAAAATTGACGCTCTGTTTTTCAAGATATCTTGCTAAAAAATTCACCCTATTCCCTTGTGCCTTAGAAACTGTTGATACAGTAAAAGAAAAGGACAAATGGAAAAAGGAAATGGATGAATTATTTGATAACAGAATAACAAACATCATCAGTGAGACTGGCTGTTGGTTTTGGGCGAAGACAAATGAAGAGCTGGTAAAGATACAATTGTATTATGCTGATATAAGAAAAGAATTCGATGAATTAGAAGATAATGCCAATTCTTTAATAAAGATACAAAGAGAAACCCTAAGTTTTGATTGGCCAGATGATGATACTTTCAACAGATGGAAAGATCAGTTTAGTGAACAGATGTCAGGAGAAGATGACGATGAAGATGTAAGAGTAATAGTTACTCTTGTAGTCAGCAATGATGACATAGAAAATCCCCAGGTTAAAGTGATTTTGCATGCAACAGAAGATGATACATCACTTGCAGACCTTATGGATATGTACTCTGAAGATGAGGAATGATTGCGAGAACAGACCATAACAACCAAGAAGCATAACAGAAAGGGACCCGCCAAGAAATGCTGTTGTAATCAACCGTTCTGTTATTCTTGTTTTTTGTTTTTCAAAAGAAGGACACCTGTCACCTACTGTAGCCTGAAGCTTGTTGCATCTCACATTATTTAAGTGAGATCCCAAGGCTAAAGAGGGGTCCGAATTTGGTTTTCACTAAGTGTTGTGCTTAGTTCCTTTTTGGTCCAAACATTTTTGGAAAGAAATTTATAGTATGCTTTTTCTGTCAAAATCTCTGAGAGATGGATGAATGTAAAAAGGACTGTGCTTCTTCTCTGAAGGTTTTTCTGGGTTTTTTGTAAAGGATATATCATTTTCAAAGGAAATGAATACAAGTTATGAACTGTCCCCATATCTGTTCTTCTCTGAATTTTGTCTCCTTTTTAATACTGAGTTACCTTGATGTTGTGTGAGTAAAAGCTTATGCAATTGATTGCAATTTAGTAAGACTGTACATCCATTTGTTATTGCTGTTAATTCAATGAATTAAGTAAAGGCTTTGATAAATGTGATGAGGTTGCTTGGGTGTTAATAAGGATTCTTGAATGATAAATTCTGGTAAGAATTGCTGATGAAAATTCGTTGCAAGGCAACAAATTAGATCTAAGAATTTACTTGACTCTGAATTCCCAATGGATTAGGCACTGATCGAGAGTATTTCAGCCAAAAGAGAAGTATATTATAACTAGCTTTTTTCAAAATACATCATAAAATCAATTTTCATTTATCTTTCTTGTAAGATTTTCAAAGTTGGCTAGCACTTGCCTGCCTAGATTGTTTTAGCTTCATTTAGCCATTGTTGTTGGAAACATCTGCAAAGCTATAGAAGATTTCTTGGCCATATCTGTTCAAGGGATGTGTTTATCAGTTATTTACTTATATGTTTAAGGATTTAGAGATGAGAATCAAAATGAAACTAAGGATAATTCTCATACAATTATTCCATCTTTGAACCATCCCCGGGTGCACCCGCTCTGGTTTTACAGAGCCAAAAGAGTAGAAAACCGTCTAAGGTTTTATTGAAGTTGGGTCCTAATACTTTGCATATGCAAGTGATAATGAGAATTGGCTATTCTTTAGGTTGTGTATGTACTGATATCTAGGTACTAAGCCTTTTGTCGCCTAGTAGTTTTAGTACTGTTAACATCAAAATAAAACACCAACACACGGCTCGGGGCACTTAGAATCAAGTCGAGCACGGTGACATGAGTCGTGTGAAAAATTTGGAGACGACTCGGGTCGGGGCATCCGACACTATTCGAGTTCAAAACTTTGGGACTTGACAAAAAAAAGAAAAAAGAAAAAGTTACCCAGTTTTGGATCACGTAAGTGACTCGGGCCACTCAGAATCAAGGCGAGTGCGATTACATGAGTCGAGTGAAAAAAAAAATGGAGGCGGTTAAGGCTCGAGGCAATTCGAGTCGAGGTAGCTGAGTCGATTCGAAAACTTTGGCCGTTAGCCAGAAAAAGAGTTAATCGCTTTTGGATCACGTACATGACTTGGGGCACATAGAATCAAGTCAAGCACGGTGACATGAGTGGTTCGAAAAAATTGCAGGCGATTAAGGCTCGAGGCGATTTGAGTTGGGGTTGCTGACACGATTCGGGTTGAAATCTTTAGGTGTTAACCAAAGAAGGAAGAAGTTAACCGCTTTTGGATCACGTACATGACTCGGGGCACCAAGTCGAGCATGGTGACATGAGTCCTGCGAAAAAACTGGAGGCAGTTAAGGCTCGAGGCGATACGAGTCGGGGTCGCCGACATAATTTGGGTTGAAAACTTTGGGCGTTAACCAAAAAAAAGAGTTGACCGCCTCTGGATCATGCACATGACTCGACGCACTTAGAATCATGTCGAGTACGGTGACATGAGTCGTGCAAAAAAATTGGAGGTGGTTAAGGCTCAACGCGATTCGAGTCTGGGTTCAGGTAATTCTTGCGATTCGTGTCGGGGTTGCCGACACGGTTCGAGTTGAAAACTTTGGGCATTAACCCCCCAAAAAAAAAAGGTTGACCTCTTTTGGACCACGTACATGACTCGGGGCACTTAGAATCAAGTCGAGCACGGTGACATGGGTTGTGCGAAAAATTCGGAGGCGATTCAAGTCAGGGTAGCCAACTCGATTTGAGTTCAAAACTTTGGGCGTTAACCAAAAAAATAAGTTGACCGGTTTTGGATCACGTACATGAGTCGTCTGCCCTCGCGAAAATTACAAAACTTGAGGACCCGCCTGGAATTTGCAGTCAGAAGATTTTTCTGCCCTCACAAAAATTTACAAACCCCACCCGCTCGAAATTTGGACTTGGAAGTTTTTTCCACCCTCGCGGAATTTACAAACCCCACCCGCTCGGAATTTGGCACTTGGAAAATTATGAAACCCCGCCTGCCCGGAATTTGGACTTGGAAGATTTTTCCGCCCTCACAAAAATTGCAAACCCGACCCACATGGAAAACTTTTTCGCACTTGCAGAAATCACAAAACCCCACCCGCAGGGAATTCGGCACTCCAGAGATTTTTCCGCCCTTCTGAAAATCGCAAACCCCACCAGCTCGGAATTTGGGACTCGGGAGATTTTTTTCCCCCTCGTGGAAATTCTACAAAACCCCACTCGCCCGAAATTTGGCACTCGGGAGATTTTTCTGCCCTGGCAGAAATTTCTACAAAACCCCTCCCTCCCGCCCGAAATTTGGCACTCGAGAGATTTTTCCGCCCTGGCGTAAATTGTAAACCCCACCCGCCGGGAATTTGGCACTTGGGAGATTTTTCCGCCCCGGAAAAAATTGCAAAAACCCCACCCGCCGGGAATTTGGCACTTGGGAGATTTCTTCGCACTCGCAAAAATTTTCACAAAACCCCACCCGCTCAAAATTTGGTACCTGGGAGAGTTTTCCCGCCCTCGCAAAAAATTGCAAACCCCACCTGCCCGAAATTTGGCACTTGGAAGATTCTTCTCGCACTCGCACAAATTGCAAACCCCACCCACCGGGAATTTGGAACCTGAGAGATTGTTACATTATGAGCTCGCAAGAAAAAACCTTGCATACCCCACCCCCACCCGGAATTTGGCACTTGGGAGATTTTCTCGCCCTCGCGCAAATTACAAACCCCACTCGCCTCAGAGTTAAAAAAGGTGTCAGGGTGGTGCACCCCCCGAGAGGGGATCTCGCCAGTCAGCTTCCTTGTGCCTCGCGGGTTTTCCCAACCCGCCAACTCGCACACATGTTAGACTCCTTGGTCTGTGTTTCAAGACGGGTTGGATGGAAAGCCCGCTGGCCAGCGCCACGAGCGCACAGGTGCCCGAGAGCCCGCCGTAAAGGCGCGCGCTTCACTCCTCGACCGCTACGACGGAAGTATTTGTGCGACCAGAAGGTCACGCTTGTGCCACCGCGACAGCCCGCGCTGGTACGTCCCCCAAACCGATCGACGAACTGGCTCACACCGTTCCGCATCTGACCGGGGCACATTGCCGGCCTCCATCCGCTTCCCTCCTGCCAATTTCAAGCACTCTTTAACTCTCTTTTCAAAGTCCTTTTCATCTTTCCCTCGCGGTACTTGTTCGCTATTGGTCTCTTGCCCGTATTTAGCCTTGGATGGAATTTACCACCTGATTAGGGCTGCATTCCCAAACAACCTGACTCGCCGACAGCGCCTCATGGTGCGACAGGGTCTGGGCCTAACAGGGCTCTCACCCTCTCCGGTGCCCCCTTCCAGGGGACTTGGGCCTGGTCCGTCGCTGAGGACACTTCTACAGACTACAATTCGACAGGCACGGCCGTCGATTTTCATGCTGGGCTCTTCCCGGTTCGCTCGCCGTTACTAGGGGAATCCTGGTAAGTTTCTTTTCCTTCGCTTATTGATATGCTTAAACTCAGCGGGTACTCATGCCTGACTTGGGGACACGGTAGAGATGCAGCAATGCCCGCACTACGG